>OX422208.1:647290022-647890022 GCA_949130495.1 Sambucus nigra
ACGGGGTCGTTCGGGGGTTGTTTCGAGGTTTCACCCACTAATGTCATTTTTAAAGCCTAAGTCCTAATATTTTCAAATTATCTTCGTATTCTCAAATCGGGGGTCCCGTGATCATGTAATCAATTCCTTCGAGTTACATTAGTCCCATGCGAGGTGTTGGTACCTGTCACGGGACCGTTCAGGGGTTATTTTAGGGTTCCTCCCTTGAATGCCATTTTTTAAGCCTAAGACTAGATATTTTCAAATTATCATCATATTCTCAAACCAGGGGCGACGTGATCACATGCTAAGTTACTACGAGTTATATTGGTCTCGTGCGAGGTGTTGCTGCCTCTCATGGGGTCATTCGGGTGTTCGCACTCTAGAGCCCTGTTTTTAAGCCTAAGTCCTTATATATGAAAATTATAGTCGAATTCTCAAGTCGGGGGTCTCGTGATCGCGCAGTTAGTTCCTACGAGTTTTATTGGTCCCGTGCGAGGTGTTGGTGCCTCTCACGGGGCCGTTCGGGGGTTGTTTCGAGGTTACGCCCTCTAATGCCGTTTTTTAAGCCTAAGACTTGATATTTTCAAATTATCAACGTATTCTCAAACTGGGGGTCCCGTGAAAGCGCAGTCAGTTCCTACGAGTTACATTGGTCCCGTACGAGGTGTTGGTGTCTCTCACGGGACCGTTCGGGGGTTGTTTTGGGGTTTCGCCCTCTAATGCCATTATTTAAGCCTAGGTCTACATATTTTCAAATTATCATCGTATTCTCAAAACAGGGGTCTCGTGATCGCGCGGTTAATTCCTACGAGTTATAATGGTCCCGTGCGAGGTGTTGGTTCCTCTCACGGGGTCGTTCGTGTGCTGTTTCCGGTGTTCGCACTCTAAACACATGTTTTTAAGCCTAAGTCCTGCTATATGCAAATTATCATCGTATTCTCAAATCGGTGGTCCCGTGATCGCGCAATTAGTTCCTGCGAGTTACATTGGTCCCATGCGAGGTGTTAGTGCCTCTCACGGGACCGTTCGGGGGTTGTTTCGGGATTTTGCCCTCTAATGCCATTTTTTAAGCCTAAGTCTAGATATTTTCAAATTGTCATCATATTCTCAAACCAGGGGTCCCGTAATCGCATGATCAGTTCCTATGAGTTACATTGGTCCTGTGCGAGGTGTTGGTGCCTCTCACGGGGCCGTTTGCAAGTTGTTTCGGGGTTTCACCATCTAATGCCATATTTTATTCCTATGTCTAGATATTTTCAAATTATCATCGTATTCTCAAACCCGGGGTCCCGTGATCACGCAGTCAGTTCCTAAGAGTTACATTGGTCCCGTGCGAGGCGTTGGTGCCTCTCACGGGACCGTTCGGGGGCTGTTTCGATTTTTTTCCATCTAAGGCCATGTTTTTAAGCCTATGTCCTGATATTTTCAAATTATCTTCGTATTCTCAAATCGGGGGTCCCGTGATTGCGGGATCTGTTCCTATAAGTTACATTGGTCCAGTGAAAGGTGTTGGTGCCTCTCACGGGTCCGTTCGGGGTTTCTCACTCTAATGCCATTTTTAAGCCTAAGTCTACATATTTTCAAATTATCATCGTATTCTCAAATCGGGGGTCCCGTGATTGCGTGGTCAGTTCCTACGAGTTACATTGGTCCCGTGCGAGGTGTTGGCGCCTCTCAAGGGGCTGTTCGGGAGTTGTTTTGAGGTTTCGCCCTCTAATGCCATTTTTTAAGCCTAAGACTATTTATTTTCAAATTATCATCGTATTCTCAAATCGAGGGTTCCATGATCGCTCGGTCAGTTCCTACGAGTTATATTGGTCCCGTGCGAGGTGTTGGTGCCACTCACGAGGCCGTTCAGGGGCTGCTTCGAGTTTTTCCCCACCAACGCCATGTTTTTATGCTTAAGTCTAAAAATATGCAAATTATCATCGTATTCTCAAACCGGGGGCCCGTGATTGTGCGATCAGTTCCTAGGAGTTACATTGGTCTCGTGCGAGGTGTTGGTGCCACTCACGGGGCAGTTTGGGGGCTGTTTTGGGTTTTCCCCCACTAACTCCATGTTTTTATGCCTAAGTCTATAAATATGCAAATTATCGTCGTATTCTCAAACCGAGGGTCCCATGATTGCACGGTCACTTCCTGCGAGTTACATTGGTCCCGTGCGAGGTGTTAGTACCTCTCACGGGGTTGTTCGGGGGTTATTTCGAGGTTTTGGTCTGTAATGCCATTTTTAAGTCTATGTCTAAATATTTTCAAATTATCATAATATTCTCAAACTAGGGGTCCTGTGATCGCGCGGTCAGTTCCTACGAGTTACATTGATCGCGTACGAGGTGTTGGTGCCTCTCATGGGACCGTTCGGGGGCTGTTTTGGGGTTTCATCCTCTAATGCCATTTTTATATGATCCACACAAGTAAAAGATACACATTTTTACTGGAGATGGTTTAAGTCCACACAACCATAATAATATTGATATTGAATATAATACCTGAGATAGCGAGACACGAGGTTGATGAATCCAGATTTCTCATTTTCATTGCAAAATAAAGAATTAGCCAAATGTTCACATTCAGTATCTAGATCCATGATATGTTGCTAAATAAAATAAAATATCAAACAAGGGGGAAAATATATCACAAGTGAAATGAAATGAAATGAAAATGAGCATGGTGACTTGATCTCATTGAGGCCAGCAACAACATAGCGTAGTTTATTGAGTTTTTCGGTATCAACAGAGCTCAATGTTATAGAGATAAACTTAACAAGATCATTGAGAATTTCTAAAGCCAATTATTCTACTTTGTCGATAAAGAACCTACGAAAATGGAAAATCGCACCAAATCGGCAAAATAGCAACACAAATCCGTGAACAAAGTCATATACCAAAATCCTATGCTAAAAACACCAATCAATCAGTTAAATTAACCAAAATTCAACAAAGTCAAAGCATTTACATTCCAACAAGAAATATATAGATACCAACTTTGGATTTCGAGTACTAATAAATCTAAATCAAGTATTTTTAATAAATCTTGTGACCATGACACCATGTGTGTGGCTAAAACCCGTTGTGCTATTGTGTCAAAAAATTGAAACCCTATTGAACAATTTTCATATACATATATAATATAAACAGGAAACATACATAAATATAGGTCACAAGAAATGAAAAAAAAATAGATATATAGACAAACCTTGTGTCCCCTTTCAATATATTTCATGGCAACCAACTCTTTGGTAACCCTTGTGTAACTGAACTCAACATTTACCTTGCACCAACGACAAAGCGCCCGATGGAGAAAAGATGTGCATTATACTCAAAACACCTAAAACTATATCGGATGGCATGAATAAGAATATTAGGTAATTATGCATTACATGGAGGAAAAAGGTTTTTTATAGGTGCCAAAGACATACTATATCCCATGCATCTTTTTCCAACGATTTTCCACAATCAATTGCTTTAAGTTTTACCAGTTCAGATTTCCTCTCAGTTATCTACATGAGATCGAAAATAGTAAGTACTTCAGAGAAGTAAAACAAAGAAAATTAAGCTTACAAATTCAAGAAACAACATAATTGGCTCAAGATGCAAATGGGCCAAAAATACTAACTGAATCACAATAATCATATTCTGAAACCTAAGTTGTGTGACTAATAGAACTCGTTATCCTCACAATTGTTCAAAGTCATATATTTCAAAGGATATATACAACGTTTCAACTTCCCATATATTATTTGATGACAAGACACACATATAACCCCCAATACAATATAAAAAAATCCATTTAATTATATTTTATAAAAAAAAAATCACGACACACATATAACCAAGAATAAGGTGGATGTAATTTTTTCACTTATTAAAAATCCATTTAATTATATTTTGTCAAAAATATAATGTCCAGGATTTTGAATAATATTTCGTCGAAAAAAACCCCAATACAATGTTTAGAGACGAACTCGAAACAAAATCATTATTTTCTTATCTAACACGAACGCTACCCATTTAAAACGTGACACGACACTACCACCACCATTATTTTTTTATTACAGCCAATTAAAAAACATGAATAACGCAATAACACAAAACATATGAGTAATAATTTTGACATGAAGACACCATATTTTGTTAATTTAAAATCATATCTTGTAACATATGAGGACACTTATTTAGAATTGAAATATTTCAAGGGAGTTTCCTGCCCAAAAAACCAAAATAACTTCACGTTTTTTTTTTCTTTTTTTTTTAACTCCCCCCTTAATAGGATTGCCAAAATATGACTGATACGCCTCAAAATACATTTTAAAAATGAAAGAAGTTAAAACCCCTAATGGGTCTTATTTAAATATTAATAGCAATAGAATGACAATCGAATATAACTTTTTAATATGTTTTCCAAAACTAGAAATTATTGAACCCCTAAACATGAATATGATTAATCAAACAATACATTCTTATTGTCTTGAACAAAATATAAAAATACCTTGGTGCAGATTGAAAACTCTCATAAACCCTAGCTGATATTTTTTAGGGAAAATGAATATAAACGTTAAAAGAGGCATACCTATATTATGTAAAATGTTAAAAGAGGTACAAATCACAAGTTCCATACCATTCAGAGCTGAAATCGCACAAATCTGACGACCATCATTAACCCGCGCCCTATACAAAAAACACGAAATCACCACCGGCCTACTCTACCAACCCACCTCCGACGACCCATTTCCCCAATCAACTCATAATTGATTTCAAGACCTCCAACCCAAGCTTCTGCGAACCCAATACCAAACCCGAATGCAACCCCAAACCCGTTTGGGGAAGTTCACACCTGCTATGCCTAAAATTTCCCCTTTTCCATAGCTTATCCCGACCTACTACCAGCGTTTGGGGAAGAAAAAAGGAAGATATGAGCAGGGAAATGAAAAAATGAGGCACTTGGGTTTTAATTTAGGATTGACACTAGTCACGGCCTATATCCATGACCCACCCACCACAACCCATTAATGAAACTAAGTTGCGGGTATATCACCTACTATTCACGGCCTATAGACGTGACCCATGCCAAGAAATGGTCACGGCCCCCAGCCGTGACCCAATATGTGTGTGTGTTGTGTTTTATCATGCCTCTAGTCACGATCCAAGTCCTTGACCCATTCGTGATCAAGGTTGGAGGGAATTTTGGCATGAATTTGGTCATGCCCTAGTCACGACCCAAGTCCGTGACCCACAATGGTTAGGGATTTGGGTCGTGACCACTTCCAGAACATCCATGACTTAGTGTGGTAATGAATATGGTCACGAAAAAAATTGAGATGGTCATGGACTAAGTTCGTGACTAGCTGGCCACGGACTTGGGCCATGACTAACAGGGTATGACCATTTGAAGGATTTAGTGTAGTGACATAACCTTCCCTAGTCCTAGACTTGATAATCATATCATCTATGTAGACCTCGACTTTTTTGTGTATCAAATCATGCAAGATAGTTATGGCGACCCTGTGGTAGGTAGCCCCTGCATTTTGGGACCAAACGGCATAACGATGTAACAAAATGTTCCCCAAGGAGAGATGGATGCGATTTTCTCATGATGATCTGGGTGCATCTTGATTTGATTATATCTGGCAAAACCATCAACAAATGACTTGAGAGCGTGACTAGCTGTATTATCTACAATCATGTTGATACTAGGTAGTGGGTAATCATCCTTCGAAGAGGCTTTGTTCAAATCTCGATAGTCAACGCACATGTGAAACTTTCCTCCGGATTTCATCACAGGTACTATATTGGCTAGCCATGTGGGATATTCTATCACACAAATAAAACCCATGTTCAACTGTTTGACCAACTCTTCCTTAACCTTGAGATCCCATATGAGGCAGAGCTTTCATAGTTTCTGTTTGACTAGTTTGCATTCTGGGAGAGTTGGAATCTCGTGCTAAGCGTTCTCAGGATCAATGCAGGCGTGTCATTAAAGGACTATATGAAGACATCCATAAATTCCTTTAATAGTCCTTCAAGTTACGCGCGCTCATGCTCATTAAGGGTAGACCCTATCCTAATCTCGCGTAGTTTTCTACTAGAACTGAGATTAATAACAATTTAATCTTCATTAGCTTGAACACAGTTATGTTGTTTGTTATTAACCTTATCAAGATAAGTTAAGAATTATTCATTTACAGAATCATCATCATCAAGAGTTTGGTTAGAATCAAGACAATTAATGTAAGGCACAATAAGATACTTAAAATCTTCATTTATTTCATTATTGGGTAAAACTGAGTTGAGAACCTCATCGAAGGAGGTCTCGATTACATCAGAATAGGGAGGAAAAACAGAACCAGAGGAAATGGGATAAACATTGGGGTTGGGTTGGATTTCAGCAGGTGAAACTAGCACAACATTCTAATTGAGGAGATGTGCATCAGTAGCTTTGATTAGGCGGGATGGATCCGATGATGTAACACTTGAGTGGACCAACCAGAGTGGAATTCCCAATGTTAGTGAGTTAAATGAATCCTCAAAATCTTTGGTAGAAACTATAGTCTTCTCAATGAGCGGTTGGACATGATGCTAAAAACTTTCGGCCCATGAGTAGCTGCCATGGAAAAAGATCTCAATTCCTAGTTTCATCTTCTTTTCCACATGATCATACCACGGTTTAGGAAAGACACAAATGGGGAAATATTTAACCTTTTTGATGAAATTTCCATTCAAGGAATCTCCTTAGACAATCTTGGCACTTTCTAGCCTTCTTTTCAACCGAGGTTGACTGAGCATTTTGAGTTCCTCTGTAAGGACAATTTGTCCATCTTTATGTATATGTTATGTCATACGCCGTTATAGGATTGATGGTTGAAAAGATCACATCGTCATCAACGAAATCCAAAATTCGAAGAACAAAAGAAGAAGGAATTTAGGAATCAGACCTGACCGAACCGATCCGGCTCAAATAAAAGGAACCGATCCGGCTTATCGGACCGATCCGACCAACTACCGGACCGATCCGCTTTGTCAGACTCCAGTAGCCACCGGACCAAATGCAAACCGATGGAGAAATAATTAGCCGAACCGATCCGACTGCTACCGGACCGATCCGACTCTATTAAAAAGAACCGATCCGGAATAGCGGACCGATCCGCCTCAGATACCGGACCGATCCGGCCTGGATAAGTTCAAACAGATCGTGGCCAGATTTTCCAGGGCAAAGAGTTCCTTATTTAATCCACGATCAGAGGTTGTTATTCATAAGACTTACACACGATTTTCTGAGTTCCATAACTCTTAAGTCTTCATGGTATTTGAGTCCATTGATTCATACCCTTGATTCACACAAACTCCATACATTTGTGAGTCACTTTTGGTAACCCAAGAACACCATTGCTGTTGTTCAACCCTTGTGAAGTGGACCGCTTCTTCCTCTTCATTGCAGCCCTACTGGACAGGGATAGTTCCAACCGCGACTACAGAATCCGATACCCGAGGGTAATTCTTAGTCAAAAACTTATATTTCAGTGTAATCCGATTGTAAGCCCTTTCTCTTACAAATTATAGTGATATACAAATGGTTTTGCCCCTGTGGGGGATTTTTCCTTAAACTCTGTGTGTTGAATATCTTGTGCATGATCTCATATTGTTTCAATCAAACCTAGTTGCATGCTTAGGGTTAATTTGGGTTAAAAATGGTATTTATTATATTATTTCTTAATTGAACGCAAGCGCCAACTCTTTCAAATTGGTATCAGAGCGGGTTACGCTAATCTATCGCGTATTCTTATTTTCCGCAAAATTTTTCTAAGATATCAATTTTCTGAAAAAAAATGATTTTTGAAAAGTGCGTGTTCAAATGGAGAAATCATACAATAAACTGCCTGTTTTTGACGGTACTAATTATGCGTATTGGAAAGCCCGTATGAGGTCAGCTTTAAAAGCCATTGATGAACGTGTCTGGATTTCGGTTGAACGAGGGTGGACTCCTCCCACCGTGACTGTTGATAATGTGACCAACTTGAAACCTGACATTACTTGGTCTGATGAAGAAATTAAATGGTCATCTTTTAATTCTAAGGGTCTAAGTGCTATTTCTAGGTCTGTCACACCTGATGAGTTCAAACGCATAATGACGTGTACCACGTCAAAAGAGGCATGGGATGTTTTACAACTCACCCATGAAGGAACTAATGCTGTGAAAGAGTCTAAGTTGCAAAACTTGACAACTCAATTTGAAACAATCACCATGCATGATTATGAATGCTTTGATGAATTTTATGCTAGACTTTCTGACATTGTGAATACTAGTTTTAATCTTGGTGAACAAATTCTGAATGCTAGAGTTGTTAAAAAGATTCTTCGTTCTTTGCCTAAGCGTTTTATCCCTAAAGTCACTGTGCTAAATTCTATGGGTAATTTAAATACGCTAAAATTGGAAGAACTTGTAGGAGATTTGCAAACTTATGAAATTGATATGTTCCCTAAAAATGCTAAATCTAAAGATAAGGGAATTGCACTTAAAGCCCAAGAGAGAAGGAGTGAGGGGTCAGCTAGAAAGAGAGTAGAGTCATCTAGAAAGAGAGAGACTGACACGTCAGATTCTGAGTGCGATTTTGACTTAGATGATTTGGCTCTTTTCGCAAAAAATTTCAAGAGGATTCTCAAATTTAAGAAAAATGGCAATTTTAAAGATAAAAAGAAATTTGAGAAAAATAAGTTTGAAAAGAAAAATGAAAAAGATTCCAAAAATCCTCCTCTAAAAGAAAGTGAGAGATGTTTTGAGTGCGACGGTAAGGGACACAGAGCGTGTGAGTATGCCACTCGTCTGAATAGGGAAAAGGGTAAAGCTGTCCTAAATGCTACCCTTAGTGATGACAGTGAGGTCGAGTCGGTAGACTCGGGAGATGAGTCACCGCATGAGCGTAACTTCACCGCGTTCATGGCTAGTCATGTGAATACTCCTAGTTCTCCTCACGACGATGAGGATGATGCTTCACAGGGACACCTCGATAATGAGAGCGAAGAAAGTGAGGGAGAGGAGGAAGGTAGTGAGGACGAGAGTAACCTTCAACGCGCCTACGCCGAGTTATATAATGAGTCTTTCAAAACTAAAAAACGTAGCAAGGCGTTAGTTCTTAGGATCACCGCGTTAGAAGAAGAGTTAGAAGAGATGAGAGAGAGAGATTCCTCCACCTGCACCTCCATGAGAGAGAGAGAGTCTGCCTGGGTTTGTAAAGAAAACTTGCTTAAAGAGAGAGAGAGCAGTTTTGCGAAAGAGAAAGCGGACTTGACTATACAAGTGTTTAGTCTTTCTAGTGAGCTCCATTCCTCCATGGAGACTCGGAAGAAACTTGAAGCCCTTGTTGCTCAGCTTACTCATGACCTTGAGAGAGCTAGGAAAGTCAAGGTACAAATCGAGGACAGATCTGGGAAGATGGGAAAGATGCTCCTCGGTCCCGCTTTAAGTTTTGGTGACCGGCAAGGAATAGGTTTTGATGGTGCTTCCACGTCCCAAATTCCACCCGAACCAATTCCTGAGTTTACTACGACTCCTTATGGCCATCATCAAAATCCAAGAAGGAGAGTTCGACCAAGAAAAGCGAACCGAGGTCCTCCTAATACTGTGCCCTTTTGCTCCCATTGCAAAAGAAATGGACACCTTAGGGAGTTTTGCTATAGATTTGGTCGGACATGACATACGTTTGCTCCACCACATCAGACTGATGAGTTTGCCAGTCTGAGAGAGCGTGTTGAGTTTCTAGCCGCTACATCACAGAGTTTGATGGAGGAATTCCGATGAATAACCTTACCATCAATGAATGCGCCCCGCATTCCGGCTAAAACCAACAACAACAAGGGAATACAAAAAGGTACCTACTCTTTGGTTCCTAAGAAAGAGAAAAAGGCCCTTGTTATCCATGTCGCTCTCAAAACCCATAATACCTCACAGTGGTATTTTGACAGTGGATGCTCCAGACACATGACAGGTGATGTCTCATATTTTACCCATCTTGAGGATTATAATGACGGGAGAGTCACCTTTGGAGATGGTAGAAAATCTAGCATAGTAGGACGAGGTATAGTAGAGTTAACAGGATTTCCAAAGCTAGAGAACGTGCTGTACGTCAAAGGTTTGAAAGCAAACCTTCTTAGCATCAGCCAGCTGTGCGACGATGACTTTGCAGTGAAGTTTGACCGGAAAGCTTGTAAGGTCTATAATCAAGCCGGTAAACTTTTAGTGCAAGGGGTGAGGACAGAGGATAACTGCTATGGGACTGAGCCCACATCCTCACTTGTTTGCAACAGCGCCATGATCACTCCTATGGATCTGTGGCACCAACGTCTAGGTCATGTGAACGTTAGAGACTTATCTCGTTTAGTCAAAAAGGACCTAGTACGTGGCTTACCATCACTTGGAAAGTCAACTTCGACCGTTTGTGGACCCTGTCAGTTGGGAAAACAAATTCGTAGTCCTCATAGGAAGTTGAATTCCATTACCACCTCTCGTGTTCTTGAGTTGATACATATGGATCTTATGGGTCCTACTCGTACGGAGAGTATAGGTGGTAAGAGATATGTTCTCGTGATGGTGGATGATTTCTCTAGATACTCCATTGTAGGTTTTCTAAGAGAGAAATCCGATGCTATAGAATTTTTAACGACCAAGTGCCGTGTCCTGCAAAATAAACACGGTGTCACTATTAACAGAATACGTAGTGACAACGGATTTGATTTTAAGGAAGCAAAAGTAGATCTTTATTGTGATAGCCTTGGGATCAAACATAAGTTTTCTGCTGTGAGAACTCCTCAGCAAAATGGGATTGTTGAGAGAAAGAATAGAACGATCCAAGAGATGTCTAGATCTATGCTTCTAGGTCGTAAAGTTTCTAGGAGATTTTGGGCAGAGGCAGTGTCTACTGCATGCCACACGGTGAATAGGGTTTATTTGCGTCCACACACACTACAGACACCTTATGAGTTGTGGACCGTCAAGAAGCCCAACCTGGCATATTTCCGTGTTTTTGGGAGTAAATGCTACATCCTACGGGATAGGGAGCAATTAGGAAAGTTCGAATCCCGGAGCGATGAGGGAATATTTCTAGGATATTCATTGAATAGTAGAGCATACCGGGTTTTTAACCTAAAGAGCTCTAAGGTTATGGAATCAATAAACGTCACCGTGCAAGATGATGAACCCCCGAGGGTTATTGATCCCAACCTTCAGTGTGAGGATGAGGACTGTTCTGACAGTGATTTTCCTGTTCCTCTCCCACACTCTGTGGACCCTATTCCTATGTTAGGGGACACACCTTCTTGGGTTCGCAAGAGTCATGACCCTTCTACCATTATTGGAGATCCCACTCTAGGGGTCAAGACTCGTGCTCAGCTAGAGAACGTTGTTAGCCATCTTTGCTACACGTCCAAAGTTGAGCCCAAGAACCATAAAGAAGCACTCAAGGATGAACACTGGATATCTGCTATGCAGGATGAGTTGCTTCAGTTTAAAAAGAATAATGTCTGGGAATTAGTCCCCCGACCTAGTGTGACTATTGTGATAGGTACCCGGTGGATTTTCAAGAACAAAATGGATGAATATGGTACCATAATCAGAAATAAGGCTAGGTTGGTCGCTCAAGGCTACACACAGATAGAGGGTGTAGACTTTGGGGAGACATTTGCTCCTGTTGCGAGGCTTGAGTCCGTCCGTCTTCTGCTCGCCATCGCATGTCATCTTCGCTTCAAGGTATATCAGATGGATGTCAAGAGTGCCTTTCTGAATGGCATTCTACAGGAGGAGGTTTATGTGGAACAACCAAAAGGGTTTAAACACCCTCAGCACCCTGAGCACGTCTACTATCTGAGGAAAGCCTTGTATGGTTTGAAGCAAGCACCCCGTGCTTGGTACGAGAGGCTTACTTCCTATCTCTTAGCTCGTGTCTTCAAGAGAGGGGGAGTAGATATGATGTTGTTCGTTAGGAGAGATGACGGTGCTATTTTGGTTGCCCAGGTCTATGTGGACAACATAGTCTTTGGATCCACATGCTCCTAGCATGCTCACCACTTTGAGGAGGAGATGAAAAGTGAGTTTGAGATGAGCATGGTTTGTGAGCTTACATTCTTCCTTGGTCTCCAGGTTCGTCAGCTAGAGGATGGGATGTTCATCTCCCAATCCAAGTATGCTAGAGACCTAGTGAAGAAATTTGGTTTAGACTCCGCTAAGCATGCACGTACACCTATGAGTACCACTACCAAGCTTAGTAAGGACACTTTAGGCAAGGACGTAGAGCAAACCTTATATCGGAGCATGATAGGTAGTCTTCTCTACTCTACTGCTAGTCGTCCCGACATTGCCTTTAGTGTTGGAGTCTGTGCGCGTTATCAGGCGTCTCCTAAAGAGTCACACTTACTCGCTCTAAAACGTATTATCAAATACGTGAGTGGGACTCTCTCATACGGTATTTGGTATTCCTTTGATACCGATGACCGTTTGTTCGCCTATTCGGATGCCGATTGGGCTGGGGATGTAGACGGATGTAGGAGCACTTCTGGTGGGTGTTTCTATTTTGGTTCTGCTCTTGTCTCCTGGCTGAGCAAGAAGCAAAATTCCATCTCTTTGTCCACTGCGGAGGCTAAGTATATAGCCGCCGGGAGTTGTTGCACACAACTCTTGTGGATGAAGCAAATGCTGGAGGATTATGGGATATCACAGGACACCATGACCATTTCCTGTGATAACACGAGCGCGATCCACATATCCCGCAATCCAGTTCAGCATTCGTGCACAAAACACATCAGGATACGTGAGCACTTTATACGCCAGTTAGTTGAAGAGAAAGTCGTATCCCTGAGTTTTGTTCCTACCGACCGTCAGTTAGCCGATATTTTCACGAAACCTTTAGATGCCCTTAGATTTGAGAGTCTTAGGAAGTCTTTGGGGATTTGCACAGTTGACTGAGGGGTTGGTCTATGTCTAGAATAGGATGCTTCTTCATGTTCAGATCATATGCTTCCTATTACTAGTTTGTTTTATATGTACCATTGCTTAGTTGTACAGTTTTTATCTATTCTTTTTTCTTTGTATATTTCTTTTGAAAAATACAAAAAGATTTTCCTTTGATAAAATTTTTAAAAAAGACCAAAAAGATTTTTATTTTTTCCACTTTTATGGATAAGCATTTAAGATAGCCAAGTCACAACTTCATTCCATATATCCATGTGACTGTTTGATAGAGATTTGAGAGGCTACATCATTTCATCCATGTGCTTTACATTGATTGAAGTCCTTGAGATGTAATTAGTGATATCTTCCTACATGTTTCACTCCTATATCCTTTATTGCACACATGCAAGGCTATATTTGATTATTGCACTTGTCTATCACATATTGGCTTGAGTGTTTCTATCTCAATTCTGTCTATACAATGTACAATATGCGATAAAACTTGACACGATTGGATTGCATGTAAAAACCATTTTGGTGAGACTGTGTGTATATTTTCATAGTGGGGAGGGGCTGCGAAAGTTGATTCTTATCCTTTCCGCAAAAGCCACCGTTAAAAAGGACCTAAAAAATGGAGGAATTTTAATATCCGAGGTCCAAAGAGGTTAAAAGAGCCCGAAAAAATTGATAAGGCAATAAAAGCAATTCATGCAAAATATGGGCCATTTAGGTTTCACCCAATTCTCCAAATTTTGAGAATTTAGTATTCCTCTATTCACAATATAAATCTGAGGGAGTTTGGTTGGAGATTGAAAAACGGGTTTGCACTTCCTTGAAAGTCCTGAAAAAGCATGAAAATCATTTTGGACGTTATTGGTGTAGAAATCACTTTGAGCTTTGATTTGTTGATTTGATATAGTCAATGTCTTATATTTCCAATCTTTTACACCAAAGGAAGCATTTGAGTTCATTCGTTAGGAATATCCAATATTCATCGTGCACATATGTCATGTTTGTCTGCTTTGATTTTCCTTTCGAATTTTGATCACACCCATTCTTTTACGCTATCACCGACTTGGTTGTGTTATGTTCATTCATGGTGTGATTTTATGCCCTGTGTCACCCCGGTACTTGATTGCTTGATTTATTTCTCTCATTTGTCTATTTGGGGACATCATAAAAATGGGGAGAATGAATTATAATGAATTATCTGATTATGGGGGAGTTTTGAAATTCTGAGAATATCATCTTAAATTGATATATATGCTTATGTTTATCTCATTTCAAACTCGATACGTCACTTGGTATTTGCTTTATCTCATGTGTGTAGGTACATCCTTGATAATCCCATGATACACACCCTAATGAGAAAAGCCATGAAGATTCCTGAAGAATTGAAGAACAAACGATGCAGCCTTAGTCTTATGTACCTCTTTCAGTTTTGGGTTCATGGAAGGGTAGATTTGTATAGGCATTGTTCATACTTGATAATTCGGATTTTTTATGTTTGTTCCGGCATAGACATAGGGAGAGATTTGTAAGGACAATTTGTCCATCTTTATGTATATGTTATGTCATACGCCGTTATAAGATTGATGGTTGAAAAGATCACATCGTCATCAACGAAATCCAAAATCCGAAGAACAAAAGAAGAAGGAATTTGGGAATCAGACCTGATCGGACCGATCCGGCTCAAATAAAAGGAACCGATCCGGCTTATCGGACCGATCCGAACAACTATCGGACCGATCCGCTTTGTCAGACTCCAGTAGCCACCGGACCGAATGCAAACCGATGGAGCAATAATTAGCCGAACCGATCCGACTGCTACCGGACCGATCCGCCTCTATTAAAAAGAACCGATCCGGAATAGCGGACCGATCCGCCTCAGATACCGGACTGATCCGGCCTGGATAAGTTCAAACAGATCGTGGCCAGATTTTCCAGAGCAAAGAGTTCCTTATTTAATCCACGATCAGAGGTTGTTATTCATAAGACTTACACACGATTTTCTGAGTTCCATAACTCTTAAGTCTTCATGGTATTTGAGTCCATTGATTCATACCCTTGATTCACACAAATTCCATACATTTGTGAGTCACTTTTGGTAACCCAAGAACACCATTGCTGCTGTTCAACCCTTGTGAAGTGGACCGCTTCTTCCTCTTCATTGCAGCCCTACTGGACAGGGATAGTTCCAGCCGCGACTACAGAATCCGATACCCGAGGGTAATTCTTAGTCAAAAACTTGTATTTCAGTGTAATCCGATTGTAAGCCGTTTCTCTTATAAATTATAGTGATATACAAATGGTTTTGCCCCTGTGGGGGATTTTTCCTTAAACTCTGTGTGTTGAATATCTTGTGCATGATCTCATATTGTTTCAATCACACCTAGTTGCATGCTTAGGGTTAATTTGGGTTAAAAATGGTATTTATTATATTATTTCTTAATTGAACGCAAGCGCCAACTCTTTCATCCTCTACTGATGGTTGATAGCCCAAGCCATAAGGAGGAAAGGCTTTTTTTTAGTTTTATGGTTTCAAGTATTCTCTGTTATCGTCTTCCCAACCCCAATCTGGGCATGATGTACATGTTCTTGATCATCTATATCACATTGACCTTGCCATGAGGGTAGTGTTCTGAAAAGACTCTATCTATGAAATCCTCCCATGTCGGGAGCAGAAGTGGTTCGATTCCGAAAACTGACAAAAGAATATCATTTGTCCCATGTTGTATCTCTAATTTGGATTACTGGTGCTTGCACTCTCAATATTATCATCATCGAACGAGATGGTGAGACCTGCTCATTGGCGAAGAATTTTAGTTTTTGATGGATGCAAGATTAGATACCCTTGATACAATAGAGCCATGGTAATCCGAGCAACATATTGATATAAGCTGAATGTCGATGACTTAATTTAGTAACGGGATTTGTAGAGCCATCCCCTATTATAAGCTTTACAGATCCCATAACTTCCCAATGAGTATTATCATAAGTACGCACCGCGATGGAGGTTGGAGCAAGGTCGCTCACTTTCAGTCCCAAGAAATTGAGGGTTCTCAATGGGCAAACATTAAGAGCTGATCCATTATCGAAAAGTGAAAGTGGGATGGTTTTTACCATGAATTCGACAGACATGTTGAGAGCATAGTTGTGATTTGGTCCAAACTTAATGGATTTTTTCTTCAGAGAAGGAAAGTATTCTAGTATAGGTTAGAGATCTGACCAAATTCACTACTTCTTCTGGCATGATGGATGGAGGGATGGTGGGCCCAGTAAGTAGTTTATTCAAGGCATTCCGGTGCAACTGGGAAGATATAAAGAGTCCCCACAAAGTGATGTTATCTTAGATTTTATTTAACTGATCGAGGATCTTTCTCTCTCCAAGGGTAATTTTGGGCATATGAAGTTTCTCATCACCTTTTACTTTATCGATCGCTGATGGTCGTGGGTTTGGAATTTGGTAATGCCTCCTTGATCTAGTCATGTGATTCATAAAAGAGGGGAAACATAGAAACCTCGTTTCCTCATCTATCTCAGATTGTTCAGCCACCTTATTAATCTCTCCTAGCAGCTCTTCAAAAGATATCATTCCACATATACTGACTATTGGGCTAGTCTTTTTTGGGCTTTTCTCTTCATCTGAACTATTGAATTTGTCTTCCCATCGGCTAGAAATGACATCATCTTTCCACGAGAAGTTAATACACACCACAACCTCAATGCCCTCTTCGTATAGATCCTCCCACTCAATAGGGAGATATATAATGCCCTTTTAATTTCCAAGCATTAAGTAGCTCAGACATACTGCAAATTTCATCGATTTGTCAAATGAAGTTTGACATAATTTGGATGACATCATCTAAGCTGACTTCATATTCAGGAACCACCTAATTATCTGACTATCAATCCCACTTTGGAGCTTCCAAGAATAACGTACCGAATCTCTAGAAGTCAATGGTCATTTCTGAGGGAAATTTCGACTAAAACTCTAGAAGCAGGTTCAATACTACTGATAATTCCTTAACTTTCCCCTCGAAATGGGTTCAAATAATAATTCATGCTCTTATAAGGAGTGACAGGGCCTGATCGACAAAACATGTAGGATGTAGGAGAAAATATTATCAAACTTGGAGGGGGTTATGTGAATATATGGGTATGATGGGTGATTTACTAGGTACAATCTAAGTAGATGGATCAAATTTTGGGTCCTCTTCTAGGAAGTTAGCATTTGTATAATTTGTGAGTGGAATGTGAGTAGTGTTTGGATTAGGATTAGTTGGTGGGGCGATGATACCCTGGTCAATCACATCTTGTATTACACTTGGGAGGTGGAAACACCGATCAATGGTGTGGCCGTCTCTTTGGTGAAAATCGCAATGGGCATGTGGTTTGAAATTTTTGGGAAGTGGGTTTGGTAATGAATGAGGGTCAAATGGTTTGATAAGATTTTGGCTTAAAAGGGCTTGGTAAACTTTAGAGAGGCAAGTGTGAAGCTTAATATATTCCTTTTTGATTGGGTTAGGATGGCTTTCTAGGGCCCAAGAAGTGGTAGGCTGAGAGATATTATTGATAGTTGAAACTGTGGTATTGGCATGCTTCTCATACTTTGTGGGAGTGAACTGTCCGGATACTTTATTTGTCTTAACTTCTATCTTGGCAAGAGATTCTTCGATCTCTACTCCTGCTTCCCAAAGGGCTCAGAAATGGGGTTAGTATTATCCTCCCATTGTTGCTCAGGCATGGGGTAAGAAGTTCTTTTTAATAATACTAACTTTCTCCTCTTCGAAAGGTTGGTTGGTCATGGTGGTTCCTTTCTCTCTCCACCTTGATATGAAGTTACTAACTGATTCCCCAGAATTCTATTTGAAAAGTTCTAAATCATGTCGGGTAACCTCCAACTCTTAGTTATACCTGTAGTGTGACATGAATTCATGGGCAACATCCTCCCAATTGTGGATCCTAGGCTCCACGAGAGATAAGAACTAGCGAAGAGCGTTGTCCTTTAAATTCTGTTGGAATATTTGGGCCATTATATTCTCGGATGCACCTAGGAGAGTCATGGACTAGTCGTAAATTCGGAGATGGATAATTGGGGGTCCACTACCCCCAAATTTCACAATGTTAGGCATCTTGAACTTTTTTGGCAGCCTTGCTTGAGGATAGGGAAACATATATGTATAATCCATGTAGTTCCCGAAGATTTGGACTTGGTCAGACTTCTTGGTAAACATATTAAAGTACTCATTGACGTTGTTCAATTATTTTTCCTTCGGATCAACGGTCATGGGTAGGTTATCCTCTGGACGGGAAAGATTCGACATAAGGAGCTCAGCTGGTGGTATCCCATTAACATGAGGGGCACGGGGAGCGTGTTGATATTCCTTGGGGACACAAATAGGCTCAAGTGCGAGAAAAAACATAGCGTGAGGTAAGAGGGCCTCGATCTCTTTGGGAATAGGGACCCAGTTTCATTGGATCTGATGAACTCGATTTGAAGGTTGCCAATCTTGATAGTGAGTTGGGCTAGGATCGTCATCAAATCTGGCTGCACATTCGTTACTTGGTCTGCATTCTCCATGGAAAATGGGTGAAAATGTATTTCGGACTTGAAGTTCAACGAAAGACCGAAGCCAATAGGGAGCCAGACTAAGGGTCGGGTACATGATTGAACTGAGAAGGAAAAATGATTCAAATTTATTTTTGAAAGAGAGGAAGGAAAGACTTTATTATAAGAGGAAAATATATTTGACATTTTTGAAAAAGAGGAGGACATAATGTTTTTGGGTAAAAAGGAGGAAAAATATTCACAGTGAAAGGAAGGTAAAATGCTTTTGGTATTTTGATAAAAGAGGGAAAAATGTTTTTGACACTTTTGGTAAAGAAAGAGGAAAAGCGATAAAAGGGTCTCAGCATGATTATTATTAGTATTATTATGTTCTCACTTGTATTAGGTTTACCTAAATGCAAAAGAAATGATTGATGGGACCCAAGACTGGGAAAATTGGGTTTGAAAAAATATGTAAAACAGGATTGGACTTGTTGCCAGGCTCATGGATAGGGTCCCGTTTTGAAAAAGATGAAATTGTACAAAAATTTGGGCAGTATGCTGACCCATCATTTCGATAAAGTTTAGGGTAGTAACCAACAAACTAAATATGAGTGCCCTAGGTTTGACGCCTATATGAGGTTACACAGTTGTTGGGTTAATTGGAAGGGTTCCCCCCTTTGGCATGACTTCCACGGTATACGTCTTGCTTTTGAGGGCAATCGTTATGTGTGAACAAGACATTTGATATACCTGAGTGTACATGAATTTCCTCACTATATACCTCGTGGGGACAGTACTCGTGAGAGAAAATTTGATATACTCGACATACGTGAATGAGATCCCTGTGATATAACTCCCGTCATGACTTAGGTCAAGTGGTACGATGCAGGGGGAACCGTTCGATATACGTTGAAGTTACTTGGCCAATGGAAGGTGAGAGTCGCATCGCTTAGGCTAACTACGACCTTCTAGACCAGCGCCCATCACGAGGTGTCTATAGCCATGCTCTTTGGTGATGTAGTGTGTAAAATGCATGATTCTTGATTAGTATATTATGGAGGGGGTATTTTATTTAACATGATGAGTACTATACTAATTGGGAAGAATGTACAAGTATAAATCTAGCATGGAGCATGAAGATTAAACTAATCATGGATATGTGAGGGTGAGTGACGTGTGGCTATCTATGAGTGAGTGTGTGGTAGTGAACCTAAGCATGGATCGACTACAAATGGTGTGTGATAAATGTGAGTGAGCATGGATATATACAAGTGTGATAAGTGGAGGTGTGTGTTAGTTACACCTAAGCATGGATATTCTACGTGGTGTGTGATAAGTGTGTGTGAGCACGATATATACAAGTGTGAAAAGTGGAGGTGTGTGCAACATGTGGATATAAGTGATCCTAAGTACTATGAAGTGTACATGGGAGAGTATCTACAAGTGTGTGAGTAATGATATAAGCATGAGGTAGAATGTGCAAGAACTAATAGAGGAGAAAAAAGGAACATACAAGTAGGTTCATACGCACGTAAGCAGAAAACAATGCAAATATAGTCTATCCCTCTTATGAAAATTTTCCCCAGTGGAGTCACCACTGTGTCCATCCCATCTCCTTTCCAGGGGAAAGGGGTGGAGGTATCGCGCCCTCTTCCTATTATGAGTGACCATCGTCGATGTGGGGTGATGTAAAACTATGGAGTCTCCAACCTATTTTTCACAAAACATGAAAAAGAACATCTTTCCACCTAGAGAGAGCATCATTAAAGATAAACTGATGCTTATGAAACCTATAGTTAAGAGGTTCAGGGGCTAAGTTATGGAACGGGAAGGTATTAGGCACCCATCCCACCCTTTCAGCATCTCATGGTCTTGTGTTACTGTTTTTCTTAATTTCTCCACCAAGTGTGTGCATGTATATATAAATGTAGATCAGAATCTCCCAACTCATATCATGTAAAAGTTAGAGTGAGTTCATCCAAAGGAATGTTTCCAAAATAATATCTAGAAAATACGATGTATGCGTTTACCGAGATATTGATAGTTATGATGAAATGATAATATATGTTGGATAAAATTCCAATAAGGATCACAAATATAATATACATTAAAATAATGTATAGATGTGAAAAGGTGACAAATGCGAAAATGGGAAAATCGAACTCGAGTCTCGGGTTTTAGCCTGAAATGCCTACGTAGCCTATAAAGGCATAAAAGTCCACGTAGTTCACAAGTGGGATAAGGGGTGGGGTTTATCCCATAGATTCTAACGGGAATTTATTATATGTGTGTGTGTACAAAATGTATTTTAGTTTTGAGAAATTGTGGTGAATAATTCCATTGGAATTTATAGATGTAACCCCCTTTTTCTTCGTTTTTTTATAGAAAATAAAGTATGTGCAATATAACTAATTAAGGATGAAATATTAATGTGTCCAAGAAATCGATTAGAGCTCTCTCCAAGAAACCTCCATCAAAATAGGGAGACTTCTCCTTCTCCCTTAGTCAAAATACCATGGCGCAACCACCAATCGACACTATGATTCCTCCTAAACCTCGTGAACAAGCTAATGTATGGTCCAAATACTTCGCAAGTGTACTCATGAATTAATCGACAAAAGATTTGGAATTAAAGAGCCCAACTACTTTTAAGGGAGAACCATCAGTTATCTTCTCTCAAGAAGACATCAAAACCCTAACTTAACCATTCAAACATTCAATTGTTTGGAAATTCTCTCATGGGAGACCCCCAATTGATTATATTCGAAATATTTTCCAAACATTCTCATTGAAAGCAACATACACCATTGGGCTTCTTGATTCTAAGCACATTCTCATAAGACTTAATTGTGAAGAAGACTATGTTAGACTTTGGCTAAGAGATGTTTGGTACATTGGGAAATACCCAATAAGAACTTTTAAGTGGTCTATTGATTTCAAACCTGATGAAGAAAGTCCTGTTGTCCCAGTGTGGATTAATCTACCAAATTTACCATTACACTTCTATGTTGAATCTTCTTTATATTCCATAGCCCAACTTATTGGGAAGACTTTAAAATTGGATGCATCTACAACTTCAATTTCTAGACCAAGTATAGCCAGAGTGTATGTGTAAATAAACACTCTTAGAGAAATAATTTATAGAATTTGGATAGGATGTTGAAACTCTGGCTTCTGGCAGCATATTGCCTATGAAAATTTACCTTCCTTTTGTGAGTTATGTAAGAAAAAAGGACATTCTGAAGTGAATTGTATGATTAAACACCAACACTTAAAACCTAAGATAAGTATCACCAAGAATCCTAAAGTCACCCTGATAAATCAAGAGTCTACCAAATACAATTAACAAGCCACTGCTGAAAAGGCTGCTCAAAATGTTACTGAATCAAGTCAAAAAGAGACTCATCAATCAATGCTATCTAACATGTTTGAAATCCTACAAGATGGAATTTATACTATTGCAGAAGAGGATAATCAAGATAATCATAAAACATCTTTAGGAATTGAGGAGCAATTGGTTCAAGAAGGGTTGCAGACTATCCATAACTACTCTTCAGAGGAAACTATAATAGCTGATCAATACAACCTCTATCCAAAAGCCTCTAAAATACTTCCCTAAAAAAATCCTTTTAACGAGAAGGGTAACCTGAAAAAAACATCCTTCTAACGAGAAGGATAACCTATCAGATAATTAAGATTTGAAAAAACATACTCCAATGGTTGAAGAATTTCAAATCTTTGCTAACTGGTCTGATGAGAAGTGAAAGTCCATTCAAAAAGCAAAGGAAGAAAAAGAAAAATGCATGAAAGATCCAGGTATATCAATAGCTACTGCAAAGATTCCTCAAGAAGGAAAACCTCTTAAACCAGTTCCACATGATCCTCTATTTAAAATATTCACCAAATCCTCAGGTAAGTCATTTTCTTCAAAACATGCTAATCCTTTTTAATGCCGAATTTCATATGTTGGAATGTTAGGGGTGTTGCTAATAAAGCAACAAATAGAAGAATTAAAATTATTATTAGGAAATATAAATTACCAGCTATAGCTTTATTAGATCCTAAAGTTAGTTTTGATAAAATATCAAAATATCAACTTAAATGGAACTTTCCTTATAGTGCCTATAATAATTCTAACAAATTCTGGTTTCTATGGCAAAAAGGACATTTAAGAAACTATAACCTTTAATTATGATCAATTGTTGTGTCTCAAAAGAGATATTGAGTTCCTTAATACTTCAATATACTTGGTATTAATATATGCCAAATGCACAACTATTCAGAGAAGAAGTTTATGCTCTGATCTAGTTCATTTAACTTCCCAAAAAATTGGATTTCCTTGGCTTATAATAGGAGACTTCAATGTAGTAGTTAGAGAGGATGAAAAAATAGGTGGAAATAATAATGAGTTCCATTCTATGGAGGACTTTAATGATATGATAAAATCTTATGCTCTTACTGATCTAGGTTACACAAGATCTAGATTTACATGGACTAATAATAGGATTGATGTTACTACTTTCTGTAGACTAGATAGAGGGTTAGCTAACATACTTTAGCTGAATAAATTCCCATCAACTATCATTTCTCATTTACATAAGACATGCTCTGACCATAGTCCTATGCTTATATCAATTAAAAGTAATATAAATGAGTGTCTAAGACCTTTTAAATTTTTATCTATGTGGTGTATCCATTCTAATATTAAAGACATTATACAACACACATGGTGCTCTGAGATACATGCTCCCCTAATGAATAAATTTTCTATTAAGTTAAAAATTCTTAAAGATAAACTTAAATTGTGGAATAAAGAACATTTCAAGAATTTCTTTCAATCTGTAAGTGATCTTGAGGATACTGTAAGACTTAAGGAACAACCATTTGAAATTAATCCCACAGAAATTTCCAGAACAGATCTATTTGAAGCTAGAGCAATGTTAAACATATCCTTACAAAGGGAGGAAAGTTATTGGTTCCAAGAAAGCCATAAAAATTGCTCAAGCTTGGAGATTTGGATACAAAATTTTTCCATGCTTCAGTAAACTCAAGTCATAGAGGATTGAACATTACTAAAATCAAAGACATTCACAACAATTAGACTGCTACACAAGATTTCATTGATAATATGTTTATATCTCACTTACACAACATTTGGAAATCAAAACTTATTAGCCTTAACAATTCTTTATTAAGTGTTTTAGATAAGTGTATCACAGATGATATGAACATAAAACTAACTGAATTTCCGTCAGAAGAAGAGATATTTAATTCAATTAAGTCTATGGATCCTACTAGTTCTCCTAGTCCAGATGGATATGGAGGAGAATCTTATTAAAAGTTTTGGGATATAATTAAACATGACTTGATAAATTCCATTCATTCTTTCTTTGCTAGAGCTGAAATTCCCAAAAGTTGGTCAGCTACAAACGCAGTTCTTATTCCAAAAGTAGCTAATCTAACTAGGTGTTATCAATTTAGACCTATAAGCTTATGCAATTTTTTTAATAAAATAATTTCTAATATTCTTAATGATAGATTAGTTATAGTCCTTCCTTTCATAATATCTCCTAATCAAGATGGATTTGTTAAAGGGAGAAGTATATGTGATAACATTCTTATGGCCCAAAAATTGGCTCAATCTACAGGTAAAAAAGTCCATGGGAACAATGTAATATTAAATTAGACATGGAAAAGGCATATGATAAAATTTACCGGCCTTTGTAATGTCAAGTTTTGAGAAACTTTAGATTTAATGAAATGTTCATTGATGTGATCTTAAGATTAATATCAAACAATTGGTTTTCTATACATATCAATGGACAAAGCAAAGGTTTTTTCCAATATTTTAGAGTTCTTAGGCAAGGAGACCCTCTGTCTCCTAGTCTGTTTATCATAGCAGCTTAATGTTTAAGTAGGTATATTGATAATCTCTTCAAAAGTAATAAAGCTATCCCTTTTTCTCATCCTAAGAATTACAATTTGATATCTCATTTGGGATATGCTGATGATGTTATATTTTTTTCCAATGGGAATAAAAAAGTTACAAGCTATTACTAAGTTGCTAAATACTTATGAAGAAACTTCAGGTCAGACTATAAATTCTTTTAAAATCTCTCTTTATGTAGATGATAAAATTTGTCCAGCTAGAAAACACAATATAGCATTCTAGTTTATCCATTAAAAGTCTTCCTATGAAATACTTAGGATGCTATATTAATAAAGGTAGAATTACTCTGACTCGGTTCTCTGAATTTATGACCAAAATTAGAGAAAAAATAAACTCTTGGTTCTCTAAGCTAATCTCTCAAGCAGGAAGAGCCCCTATAATCAGAAGTGTCCTGCTATCTATTACTGTTTACACCATTTATATACTAAACCCCCCTAAAATAATTATTAAAAGATAACATATTCTTTAAATTTTATTGGGTTGGTCTTACTAAAGAAAATCCTTACCAATGGTCTAAATGGCAAGACACATGCTTCCCTTTTGAAGAATGAGGGATAAATTTTAGAAGTTTGGAAGATATCATTGCAACATCTAGTATGAAATTATGTTGGAAATTCCTATTTGATAAAGGTCTATAGGAATCTTTTATGGGATCCAAATATCATAGAGGTTTTCATATAAATTCTGGATCTAACACTTTCAAAAGAATAAAAGCTATATCTAGTATAGCAGATGAGCATATAGACATCAAAAATCAGATATGGACTTGTTCAAAAACTGGAGATTTCTCCCTAAAAGAAGTATATCAGATATATAGAAATAATAATCCCACATCTCTCACTTGGAAAATAAATTGGTCTAAAGAATGTCCCATTAAAATATCTAATTTTATTTGGAAATTATTAATCAACACTATGCCTTTTGAAACTGAAATTCAAAACATTGGTATAAGATTAGCCCCTGTTTGCAGAGAACGTATAGTTGAAGAAGATAGTGGAAAGCATGTTTTGTTAGAATGCAAAACAACTAAGGAAGTTTGGATTTATTTTTCATCTCTTTTCAGAATTACTCCTAACTATATTTCATTTAGGGCCATGTTATTATCATGGTGGATGGTTAAAAATAATAAAGATCATCAAAAGATTCTTTTTTCAATAATACCTAAAATTCTTTTATGGGAGTTATGGAAGGCTAGAAATAGACTGGTTTTTGAAAATTCAAAATCTTCTGTTAATTATATAATTCATCAAATAATTTACCTAGCATTTTCTATTTTCCAAATTATAGAATGTTATGATAAAATAAGTACAGAAGATTTTCATATAATTGATTGTTTTCAAGTTAAATTAAATCCTAAGGTGGTTCAGATTATCAAATGCTATTGGACTAATCCCCCTATTGAAGTTTTTAAGTTAACCATTGATGGAGCATCTAAAGGCAACCCAGGTGAAAGTGGCATAGGAGGAGTTATTAGAGACTCTAATGGGATGTTCATAGCAGGTTTTGAAAAATCTATAGGAGTTGAATCTTCATTTAATGCATAAGCTTTGGAACTTGTAGAAGGGTTAAATCTAATCTCTCAACTAAATATTCAAAAAGTGATCGTGGAATCAGATTGTAAAATGTTGATTGAAGTTGTATTGAAGAAGGCAAAACCTCCTTGGCAATCTAAAAAAATGGTAAATGACATTCAATGCACTGATAAAGTGAAATTCATTCATGTTTGGAGAGAATCAAACTCAGTTGCAGACCATTTAGCTTCAAGGGCTTCTCTTAGCACCATTGACTCTGTTTATTGGGATTTCAGTTCTCTTCCTATAATTGCTAAAGGTCTGCATAAAACGGATAGACTTCGTACTCCTCAAATTAGGCACAGGGTTAAAAAAATGTAATGGAGATAAGATAAATCCCCAAATTTTATTTCAAGTTACATATTTGTAACGGGGTTAAGATAAAATCCCAAATTTATCGTTATTTCTTTCTAGAGTTTTGGGCCCAACCTTTAGAAATTAAGCTAGTATGGGTTTGTAAACTTTGGAGAGGCTTTTTATCCATTTTTCATAAATGAAATTTGTGGTGTTTCCGTCCCTCTTTGCTAAAATAAAGAAATATTAATGTGTATGAACTAAAGTAAAAACTAGATTAAGAATTTATATAACTAATGCGAAAATAAAGAATTTAAAGAGAGAATAATTTTTGGATCTTCTTTAGAGAATCAAGGATTGATCTTGATCCTTGATGACCTCCCTTGAGTGATGAGATTAATGTTGGATGAGAGAGAATCATATTTTGCTAAATTAGGTATGAAAAGGATGGTGAAAGATGGAAAGGAATTTCACACAAGGAAACTTCGCTAATTGAGAGAGAATATTATTGAGATCACTAATATTGATGATCTGAGGTAACTCCCTCTATTTATAGGATAGGGGGTGACAATCGTCATAGCACTAGCCCTACCGATCGGTAGGTAACCGTCGGCACACTACCGATAGGTAGGGAAATGGACATAGCAATCGACGATCTCGTGTAGATTTTTTCAAAAACATAATCATAGAACGTAATCTGTTCATCCAAATTGCACATAGGGCATACCATTACATAGGTAATTTATAGAACTTAAAGAGTACTTTGGTTCGCTCCTGGGTCCAGGAGTTAACTTTAGGTCAGACGGGGCTCGAAAGCGCTCGTCGGTCCTTTGGACGGGAGATCGTTTGATGGTAATTGATTGTTCATCCAAACCATAAGTCATAATCGCACATGGGGTGGACCATTAGAAAGGTTATACAATATACTTATAATTCCAAAGAGCTTCGCTCGTTTTGGGGAGTTGAGTTTGGTCAACCGGGGCTCGAAAGCGCCCGGTGACCTTTTGGAGTAAAATGGGTCGTTCATCTGTATCGTAAGGCTGATTCGCATATGGGGTTGATCGTTGGAAAGGGTATTTAGTTCCCTTTGAATATAAATTTAGTCTCATTCGAGTTGACCTTGGTAAAACGGAACTCGGTAGCGTCCGGTGGCCTCCGAATAATTTTTTTAAGGAAAACAGATCGTTTGTCTAAACGATTATGCCATTTTGTGCATGGGACCGACCGTTTGAAAGGGTATTCAGTTCCATTTGAATATTCAAATAGCTTTTTCTTTGACGATGAAGTTGACTCGGGTCAAATCGGGGCTTGGGAGCGCCCTGTGGCCTCCAGATCAATTTTCGATGGTAAAATGGTTCATTCGTTTGAACTGTCACGTCAATTTGTGCATGGGGCAGACTGTTGGAATGGGTATTCAGAGCCGTTCGGACATTTAATGAGATTTTTCTTTGACGATAGAGTTGACCGAAGTCAAACGGGGTCCAGGAGCATTTCGGGTTTTAGCCTGAAATGCCAACGTAGCCTATAAAGACAAAAAAGTCCACGTAGTTCACAAGTGGGATAAGGGGTGGGGTTTATCCCATCGATTCTAACTAGAATTTATTATATGTGTGTGTGTAGAAAATGTATTTTAGTTTTGATAAATTGTGGTGAATAATCCCATTGGAATTTATAGATGTAACCCCCTTTTTCTTTGTTTTTTTTATAGAAAATAAAGTATGTGCAATATAACTAATTAAGGATGAAATATTAATGTGTCCAAGAAACTGATAAGATCTCTCTCCAAGAAACCTCCATCAACATAGGGAGACTTCTACTTCTTCCATAGTCGAAATACCATGGCACAACCACCAATCGACACTATAATTCCTCCTAAACCTCGTGAACAAGCTAATGTATGGTCCAAATCCTTCACAAGTGTACTCATGAATCAATCGACAAAAGAATTGGAATTAAAGAGACCAACTAGTTTTAAGGGAGAACCATCAGTTATCTTCTCTCAAGAAGACATTTAATGAGATTTTTCTTTGACGGTAGAGTTGACCGAAGTCAAACGGGGTCCGGGAGCTTTCGATGGCTTCTAGATCGCTACTCGGAGTATGACTTAGAGTATGACTCAGATTATGACTTATTGCTAAGGGATTTCAACCAACACCTGGGCATGATTGTTTTGATACTTTTAGTCATGTTGTTAAATCCCCCACCATTATTATTATGTTCATTCTTGTTGTTCAATATGGATGGGATATTCAACAAATTTATGTGAATAATGACTTCCTTAATGGTGACCTATACTATTTATATGGCTCAACCTAAAGGTTTTGAAGATTCCTATGTTCCCACATATATTTTTAAGTTGAACAAAGCCTTGTATGGGCTCAAGAAAGCACCTAAAGCATGGTTTGATAAGCTAAAAAATGTCATTATCTCACGGGGCTTTGTCAATTATGTTTTAGACACTTCTCTCTTTTACTATAGAAAACATGTCTCCCTCATTTTGACACTTATCTATGTTTATGACATTTTGATTACTAGATAAGATAAAAATTTTATCTACAACCTTATCACTCAACTGAGTTTTCTCTTAAAACTTTAGGCTCCATTATTTACTCTCTGTGCTTTGAAGTTTCCAGAGACACATCAGGTCTTCATCTTAGCTAGACCAAATATGCCCTTGATTTTCTGACTTGCACCAATATGGACTCATCCAAAGCTACCTCTACACTTCTTTATTCTGGCTAAGATCTTCATCAAGAAGACAACATTCTTTTTTAAAACCCCACTGATGATGCTGAAATATAGCACCACCAGATAAGTGATGATGAGCTCAAACAGTAGTAACCATGGTAGCCATAGAGATGTATATATATAAGTGTGTAAGTGTGTAGAAGGAGATGAGTATAAGATGAACAAGATAATGATGTATAGAGGTTCAGCCAGTTAGGCCTACATCCACTGTGAGTGTGTGATCCACTAAGTATGGGCACTAATGGCCTTGGATATAATGCACATAAACTCCCCCTCTCTCTCTCTCTCTACTATGTGTACAAGCAGAGTTTTTGCTAGGGTTACAATTCTCGATCCTTCCCTTATAGGGGTGTAGGTGACAAGTATATATAGGTCTTGGGGGTGTAGTGTACCCCCCAAGTATGCATGGTGTATGTGAATGAGGACCTAGCCAATCTACTGTTGACACCTGTAGATGCCAAACGATGACATAATATTCCCTCACGTGAGGGGGTGATATTGTTATAATGGTCTTCCACGTGACATGTGAGCCTCACGCGCACTGTTCCACGCGTCTCCCAAACCATGCGCTGTGATGATGTCACCCTCAGCCTATGATACGAGGCCGAGGGCAAAGTTCCTTCTGGTAGTGAGTCTGGCCTAATTTAGGCCTCATACTGTCGTACCCTTGGAGGGTCGTTCTGACCCTGATGGAGGGTCGGCCCCTCGGAGGGTCATCTGGTCCTGATGAAGGGTCGACCCCTTGAAGGGTCATCTGGGCCTAATGAAGGGTCGGCCCCTGGAAGGGTCGTCTGGACCATGATGAGGGGTCAGCCACTTAAAGGGTCATCTGGTCCTGATGAAGGGTCAACCCCTTGAAGGGTCGTCTAGAACATGATGAAGGGTCGGCCCCTTGAAGGGTCATCCGGGCCTGATGAAGGATCGACCCTTTGAAGGGTCGTCTGGACCATGATGAGGGGTCGGCCCCTTAAAGGGTCATCTGGGCCTAATGAAGGGTCGACCCCTTGAAGGGTCGTCTGGACCATGATGAGGGGTCGGACCCTTAAAGGGTCATCTGGACCATGATGAGGGGTTACGAGACCATCTTGGGCGCACCTTGGTGGAGGGAGCCCTCGGCCTAGACGAGGGTATATATGGGTATATCAATCACCCCCCCAGCCCTTAGCCATAGATGATGCTGAGATGGCTGAGGGATAAGGTTGCTTTTGAGACAAGTGTATGGTCTGTTTGGTGAGTGACACCTGTCAAGATGTCGTGACACCTAGGCAGGTACTTATTATTATTATTTCTATTTCCAAGGCGTGGGGGCTACACACTGCTTGGGACTTTGTGCCCTAATGATGCACTCCTCGTGGGCCATATTTTTCCTTGGTTAGCGGGCCTAATTATTATCAAGGTATTTGAATAATTTTTGAAATTTTATTCCTCTTCTTCTTCTTCTTCGCGCCTGAACTCTCTCTCTATAAAATTTCCGCAGCTCCATAGCCATTTTTGCGATATCTTCTTCATCAAGCCTCGCTGTTCTTTCTCAGGTAATCTCTCTGCCCTAGTGATCTTTTTATCTTCCATTGTTGTTTTCTTTCTTTCCCTAGGCTTCTAGGATTTTTCTTCGGCTGTTTTACTTCCCTCCGGCGTCTTCCCCGGCGAGTTATTCTTAAGTGTTCTTAACTAAAAACCTTTAATTCTTTGGTTTTAATCGAAAAGTCCAACCTAGTCAACTGTGAGATTGTTTGTAGTTGGCTTAGCCAAAATCTTCTAAGTGTAGGGCCTTCCCCTTAATGCTTAGGAGAATTTACAGTTTAGCTGAGGAGTTTCCATCCCTGAGAGAGAAGTTCTTTATAGAGATTAGGCGAATAGAGGAAGAGGAGGAGAGGAGATGAGGGACCGACCCTAATTGGGTATGACCCATTTTTCCCATTCCTCTTGCCACAATAAAGCTATCAGAGCCATCTGAGTCTTGTTGGTCTTCTGGTCGTCCAGCCGAGAGTTACTCAGGAGAGATGGATGAGAGAGCCTCATCTCTAATAGGTGCAGGCCCTTTTGGGAGGAGAGAAACGTCTGATCTTAGCCCAGGCCGACAGGCCGAGGGGGTGTTCCATTCCGAGGCTGACCTTATGAAAACTTTATCCCCCCACGCTTTTCAGATGGCATTTCCTCAGGGGTCTCTGAAAGGTGATGAGGCCGAGGGAGAGGGGACTGAAGATGATGGTGAGGACTCTGATGCTGACCCAGTTGACACCTCCCATGCCTCATCCTATATTTCCTCAGTCAGGGATCATGGCCTGCTGCTGTGGAGGCATTCATTTGGTGTGTCCCCCAACATAAGTATAAGGGTCCCCTCTGAGTCTGAGAGGGTCTTTGAGGGTGAAGAAGGAGAGATCGCAGTATATGAATAGATATTTAAGGTCAGTGTTAGGTTCCCTCTGCACCCTGCCATTGTAAATATCTTATCAGCCCTCGGCGTTGCCCCCTCTCAACTTCCTCCTAATTCCTGGAGGATGATCCTTGGCTACGTCTCCTTATGGAAGAACGCTTTTACTGACGAGCCTTCGGCTGATCTGTTCTTGGCTTGATACAATATCACTTCCTCATCTAAACAGCCTGGGTATTATCCTCTAGGGGTGAGGAGGTCTGATAAAAAACTTCTCCACGTGGCTCAAACCTCCAACCACGACTGGAAGAAGATGTTTTTCTTAATTTCTAGAGATTGGGAATTTACTGCCGAGGCTCAACTTATGGAAGACGATCCGAGGGTTGCAAGGAGATGGTCTAACACCTCAATGAAGGCTAGGTCGGACCCCGGACTTAATCTGGATGAAAAAGACAGTTGAGTACCTGAGAGAACGAGGGAGAGGGGGTGAACTTGCAAAGTTTGAAGATCTAATGACCCCTCGGTTACTCAAAGAAGCTGGTCTAAGGGTTGGCCCAGTGACAGAGCTATGTGAGTTATATTATTTTTTTCCCAATCTTTTCTTTTTTCCAAGTGTTTTATCTTTGCCTCTACATTTTTCTAATGTGCTGTCTTATTTTCTGGTCGTCCTGCAGGTATATCTGACCAACTCTGGGAAATGACTTCCCCAAGTTTGCTATCTGGCTTGGGAAAGAAGAAGGGAAAGGAGCATTAGCAGGCTCCGAGGAAGTCAAAGGCTGTGGGGCCGACACCTGTCGAACCTTCCGCCGAGGGTTCCAAAAGGAAAGGCTCTGAAGTTCCTATTGACCCTCGGCCGGACTCAAGGACGAGGGCAAGGGTGGAGGCATCAGAGGGGGCTAGCTCCTCTTCCAGCATGGGGGCCTATTGGTCTCAGAACTTGGCATTTTTAAAGGCCGAGTCGTCTTCTCTGATTGCCAACTTGAGGGCGGCCAAGGCGTCTATGTTTTCTACCCCCTCGGCTTCCGACTATGAATTCTTGTCCAAGATGCCCCCAAAGAAGGTGTATGACTATGGTCTTCACACACTAGCTCAGGTATTTGCTTTTACTTTTTCTTCCTTAATTGAATTTTTCCCAACCATTTCCTTGGCCTCTTAACAACAGTTTATCATTTTTCTGTGCAGTCTGTCTGTGACTTTACTTCGGACACCAAGTGGATGGCTGAAAATCAATAAAAATTTCATGAGGCCGAGAGGGCCATTTAGCACGAGGTTGATCTACAGACGGAGCTGGAAACTACAAAGGTTAAACTGGAGAGTGCCAGGATCGAACATGCCAGGGTCTTAGATGAGCTGACAAGGCAACATGATGCAGACTTGCAGGCCAAGGATGTGCTTATAAAAGAGAAAGACGAGGCCTTAACCAACTTGGGGGTTCAGTTCAACTCCGATCTTGAGGCGGCTATCAAGAAAATTGAGGCCGATGCTGTGGAGGCCTACAAACTCCCGAATGAGTTTCAAAGCTTAGGTCTTGAATACTTAGAGAGGGGGATTAGGAAGGCCTGTCGGTGAGTAATCCTTAAGTTTGCTGACATAGTATCTTCCGTCCGCCCCTCTATCGAAGCAGTCTAACTGGACGACCCTTTGATTGCTGAGGCTTTGGCACATTTGGAGCCTCAAGTGCATGTCGAGGGTGTCGGTACGTCTGAGGATCAGCTAATCATGGTCGTTGAGGAGACTTCTCTTATCGATGTTGAGGCCCTTCCCTCTGATGCTGCTCAATAGGTGGCTGTTTGTAGCCAATACCCTCTTTATGTACCCCCTGAATGTACTTTATTTTTGTAGAACACTTTGTAATATTTCATTTATAATATCATCTCTCTTGTTGTCTTCCATATTCGTCTCTTGTGTGATTTGTATTGTGAAATTTTTATATTAACAATATCACTAACCCCTCCCTCGTCTTTCTTGAGGGTGAATGAGGGGTCGTCCCCAACATTGACCCTCATTATAGCCGAGGGTGGTTTCCACCAATTTTAATTGATGTTTAATAAAGTCCCCCCTCGTCATTATTGAGGGCAAAGGTGAGGTCATCCCCGCCATTGACCCTCATTGTAGCCGAGGTTTTTTTTTACCAAATTAATGGTTTTCAAGTCCTCCCTCATCTTTCTTGAGGGAAAAGGTAGGGTCGTCCCTACCATTGACCCTCATTATAGCCGAGGGATGTTTTTACCAAATTAATGGTTTTCAAGTCCTCCCTCGTCTTTCTTGAGGGCAAAGATGGGGTCGTCCCCACCGTTGACCCTCATTACAGCCGAGGGATGTTTTTACCAAATTAATGGTTTTCAAGTCCTCCCTCGTCTTTCTTGAGGGCAAAGGTGGGGTCATCCCCATCGTTGACCCTCATTATAGACGAGGGATGTTTTTACCAAATTAATGGTTTTCAAGTCCTCCATCGTCTTTTTTGAGGGAAAAGGTGGGGTCGTCCCCACCGTTGACCCTCATTATAGACGAGGGTGGTTTCCACCAATTTTAATTGATGTTTAATAAAGTCCTCCCTCATCTTTATTGAGGGCAAAGGTGAGGTCATCCCCGCCATTGACCCTCATTGTAGCCGAGGGTTGTTTTTACCAAATTAATGGTTTTCAAGTCCTCCCTCATCTTTCTTGAGGGAAAAGGTAGGGTTATCCCCACCGTTGACCCTCATTATAGCCGAGAGATGTTTTTACCAAATTAATGGTTTTCAAGTCCTCCCTATTCTTTCTTGAGGGCAAAGATGGGGTCGTCCCCACCGTTGACCCTCACTATAGACGAGGGATGTTTTACCAAATTAATGGTTTTAAGTCCTCCCTCATCTTTCTTGAGGGCAAAGGTGGGGTCGTCCTCACCGTTGACCCTCATTATAGCCGATGGATGTTTTTACCAAATTAATGGTTTTCAAGTCCTCCATCATCTTTTTTGAGGGCAAAGGTGGGGTCGTCCCCACCGTTGACCCTCATTATAGCCGATGGATGTTTTTACCAAATTAATGGTTTTCAAGTCCACCCTCATCTTTTTTGAGGGCAAAGGTGGGATCGTCCCCACCGTTGACCCTCATTATAGCCGAGGGATGTTTTTACCAAATTAATGGTTTTCAAGTCCACCCTCGTCTTTTTTGAGGGCAAAGGTAGGGTCGTCCCCACCGTTGACCCTCATTATATCCGAGGGATGTTTTTACCAAATTAATGGTTTTCAAGTCCTCCCATGGTCCCAACCTTACTAGAACTGACAAACGGAAAATGAGAGGAAACAGTGATATATCTCATTATCATTCTAAGTGTTCTATTGGGGCAACACTCATTACAATTGTGGTCCAATAGGACATTACAATGCTACTGATAGTATTTCTTCAAATGATCTGCATTCCTGGGGTTGAAAAAGGGTTACCCTTCTAAGTTTTCTAGTCTATAGGTCCCAGGGACAACTTCATCGATGAACCTATACGAGCCCTGCCAATTTGGATGGATCTTGTTGGGCTTCTTCCAAGTCTTTTTGAGGACTAAGTCTCCCACTGCAATTCTTCTCTTCTTCACCATCTGATTGTAAAACCTTGCAGTCCTCTGCTGGCAGGCAACTTTCCTTATCTCGGCGTCTTCCCTCCTTTCATCAATCAGGTCTAAGTCAAGTCTCCTCTCCTCCATATGCCTCTGGGGTTGTACATTTGGACCCTATGAGTAGGAAACCCAATCTCAGTGGGGATGACGACTTTTGAGCCATAAGCCAGCATGAATGGGGTTTCCCCGGTAGAGGTCTTTGCCGTCGTCCTGTAGGCCTATAGTGCAGTATATAACTCCTCAACCCACTCTTCCTTTTGCCTCTTCAAGTCACTTCTTGATGCCATCAAGGATCGTCCTATTTGTAACTCCTGTTTGCTCATTAGCCTGAGGTCGACCTGGGGTGGAGAAAAATTATTTGATACTTACCCTTTCACAGTACTTCTCTAGAGATGTATTCTTGAATTGAGTCCCATTATCCGAGATGAGGGTATTGGGGAGACCATATCTGCATATAATATTTTTCCAGATAAACTAGAAGGTCTTATGCTCGGTAATCGCGACCATGGACTCTACCTCCACCCATTTTGAAAAATAGTCAATTGCCATGATGAGGAATCGATAGTTATTAATGGCCCTAGGCAAGGGGCCTACTAGGTCGATCTCCCACACTGCAAATGGCCACGGGGACGTAATGGAGGTAAGAGGCTGATGGGGATGGTGTGGGATGGTGGCAAATCTTTAACATTTATCACAGATTTTTACATACGCCGTGGCGTCTTTCCCCAAGGTCGGCCACCAGTACCCCTGGGTGATCACCCTCTTCGCCAGAGACCTGCCCCCAATGTGGCTTGAACATGACCCCTCATGCATGTCTTGCAAAATGGATGGTACTTCAGATGGGTGCACACACCTAAGTAAGGGGAGCAAAAACCCCTTTTTGTATAAGGTGTCCCCAATGACAGTGAACTTTGCAGCTCTGTATCTCAACTACTTCCTTTCTTTCCTTGCTTCTAGCATCTCCCCCTCTTTAATGTATCTGATCAGAGGGTCCATGCATGAGGCTTCCTTATCAATATTCAGGGAAGTGCCAAGTGTTCCCTCTGTGTCTTCGATAGTTGGTCAAAGTAAAATTTCCACTGGGACTGTCCTCCTGATATATGTCCTAGTTATCGAGGCCAGTCTAGCTAGGGCATCAGCTCGACCATTATCAAGCCTAGGTATCCTTTTCAATTTTACTTTTCTGAAGCTCTTCAATAGCGACCTCACTTTCTCAAGGTACTTGGCCATCCGCTCGTCCTTGGCCTCGTAGGCTCCTAGTATCTGATTTACTACCAGCCTTGAATCACTATGGACTAAAATCTGGCTGACACTAAGAGACTTGGCCAAGGAGAGTCTTTCTATCAGGGTGCTGATACTATCAGTCTAGCTCCACTTCTTCTATCGCAGGAGGACCCGTCAATGCAGAGGCTCCACACAGTCTTTTCCTCTGAGAAATTTCCCTCGGTGAGGGATCCCTGTCTAAGGAGGTATCTTCCCTATTCATTTTTGACCACTTTCCTTCTAGCGATGCCTGTCTTAGCCTTATCTATAGGTGTGTCGGTGAGCCTGTCTTGTTGGGTATCTGTCTTCCTGAAGCTCTCGTCCTCAGCTTCATCATCTTCCCAAGTAAACTCGGCCACGAAATCTGCCAATGCTTTCCCCTTAATGGACGTCCTAGGTTGATACATAATGTTAAACTCCCTTAGATCTATAGACCATGCCATTAACCTACCTAATGTTTTTGGCTTGTGTAGCACCTGCCTAAGAGGAGGGTCAGTGAGGATGACCATTGTATGGGACTGGAAGTATGGATTCATCTTTCTCGATGCATGGATCAAGGCATAGGATAACTTCTCCATCCTTGGGTATCTTTGCTCTGCCCCCTGGAGTGCCTTACTTTTGAAGTACAAAGGTTCTGTACCCCATCTTAGTCTCTCACAATGGTTGTGCTGATGACTGATTCTGAGACAGCTAAGTACACATGTAGTTGTTCTCCCTGCACTGGTCGGGACAACAGCAAGGGATACCCTAAGTATGACTTTAACTCCTTGAAAGCCTCATCACACTCTTCACTCCATTCGGAGGCCTTCCTGAGAGTTTTAAATAATGGCAAACACTTGTCCGTGGCTCTAGATACGAACCTATTCAAAGCAGCCACTCGCCCTGTGAGCCTCTGAATGTCTTTGATGGTCTTGGGGGTCTTCATTTCCAGGAGGGCCTTTATTTTCTCAGGGTTGTCCTCGATGCCTTTTTGGTTGACAATGAATCCCAAGAATTTCCCTGCTTCGACCCCGAAGACACACATGGTCGGGTTGAGCTTCATCTGGTACTTATCCATCGTATTAAAGGTCCTTTCCAAGTCAGCCACATGATCCTTTGCCTTTAGGCTCTTAGTCAGCATGTCATCTATATAGACTTCCATAGGTTTCGCAATTTGTTCTTCAAACATTTTATTTACAAGGCGCTGATATGTTGCCCCTGCATTTTCAGGCAAAAGGGCATGACCCTATAACAGTATATCCCCTTGTCGGTGATTAAGGCCGTTTTCTTCGAGTTTTTAGGGTCCATGAAGATCTGGTTATACCCTGAATAGGCATCCATAAAGCTCATGAGCTCATGGCCTGCTGTAGCGTATACCATCTGGTCAATGCGGGGGAGAGGGAAGTTGTCTTTGGAACAATGCTTGTTGAGGTCGGTGAAGTCCACACACATTTTCCACTTCTCGTTGGCCTTTGGGACAATGACTGCATTAGACAGCCATTCAGGGTAGATGTCCTCTCTGATAAACTTAGCATCTTCTAATTTTTTGACCTCATCCCTTATGACCTCATACTTCTCTCTAGATTAAATTCTCCTCTTTTGTTTTACTAACTTTGCACCCTCTACCCCATTGAGCTTGTGGCACATGATTTTAGGGTTGATCCCCGGCATATCTTCATGACTCCATGCAAAGACGCTATGTCTTCTCCTCAACAGTTTAATGAGGTCTTCCTTGATATTTGGCTTCAGAGACTTGCCGACTTGGATGGTTTTTTCGGGTCATCCTCATTGAGGATGATGGATTCTACCTCTTCCGTGGCCTCTCCTTTCTTCAGCTTCGTCTCGTCTCTGGGGTCTAGGGTATCAATGTTGTAAGTGGTTATAGCCTTCTTATGTGCCTCTCTTTCTTCAGTGGAGTTGTAATAACATTCCCGTGCTATCGTCTGGTCTCCCTGAACTTCCCCCACCCTGTAAGGGGTTAGAAATTTTATCATCTGATGGGCCGTAGACAACACAACTTCGAACCCCTTGAGGGCTACCCGCCCCAGTATAATATTGTAGGCAAAAAAGACACGGTTATCCATCACAAAGAAGCTGACCTTCTTTGTAAGCCATCTCGGCCACTCGTCCCCCATCTTGACATCGGCCTCATACACTCCGAGGGGAGGAACCTTTTCCCCACTAAACCCAATTAATGGGTGGTGGTATGGGACGCGCCTTGCACGACTGAGACCTAAGGCTTTGAAGCATGGCCAAAACATCACGTCTGTAGAGATACCCCCATCTACCAAGATCCTTGGCACCTCGCATCCGTGCACCCTAGTAGTGATGACGAGAGGGTCATCATGTGGGGCTAAGAGGCCTTTGAAGTCCATTCTTGAGAACCCCATTATCAGAGTATCCATGTCAACCTTCTTTCTTTTTTCTGACTTTGCTTCCAGAGAGGTTGAGTTCACAGATTTTTTCACTGCCTTGGCCTCAACCATATAGGCCTTCCTATCGGCGACCTCTGATCCTCCTCCTGCTAGACCCCCGAAGATCATTCCCATTCTGAGCGAGATCATATTAAGCCTCTTGACAAGGCCTTGGTCATCTCTCGGTGGGAGGTCAGGGTCGTACTCATCGTCAGAAGGGTCGTCCCCTCTTTTTTGAGGACCTTCTCTGCATGCATCGCCTCACTTCTTTCTGAGGTCATCCCCTCGTCCCCTCTTGAAGTCACCTTTGTCAATGTACTTCCTGAGCTTCCTTTCTTTCAGCATCTTCTCAATCTCATCTTTCAAAGCAAATCATTTGTTTGTCACGTGGCCATGGTATTGGTGAAATTCACACCATAAGTTTTTGTTCCTCTTATTGGGGGTTGCCCTCAACTTCTCAATCCACTTCAGGGATCGGTCACTCTTTATCTCATTGAGAATATGTTCACAGCTGACCGTTAGAGGGGTGTAACCAGTGAACTTGTCATCCGTATACCTCTTCTTCCCCTCTTTGTTCTTCTTAGGGTACTTACCCTTACTAGAGCCACCTTTTTCATCTTCCTGTTTTGTGGCCATCGCCTCTTCGACGTTCATCACCCTCCCTGTTGTCGACAACAATTCAGCCATCATTCTCGGAGGGTCTTTAGTATGTTTCCATAGCAGCTTCCCCTTCTGGAGTCCTCCAATGAGGGCGGGCATGGCTATGCTCTCATCATAGTCTTTAACTTCTAACTTTTCATTTTTGAATCTGGCTATGTAGTCTCTTAGACTCTCATTCTTCCCCGGCTTAACATAGAGCAGTTGGGTGGCCTTTTGTGGCCTCACCCCAAAGAAAAAGTTATGGATAAACCGGTCTGCCAACTGCTTAAAGCTTTCAATGGAATTTTTTGGAAGAGACATATACCAGACATGTGCAGCCCCCGTCAGAGTGCCAGAAAAGGCACGACACCTCATCTCATCTGAGATAGAGTATATATTTGTCGTTGATTGATACAACTCAATATGATGGACAGGGTTAGTACTCCCGTCATACCTTGGGGTGACCATAGGTGGCTTAAAGTTTGATGGCGTAGGAAAGTTGACTATCTTCGCCACAAAGGGAGAGCCTATGTAGTATCCTCTCTGAAGACGATCTCGGCTCTTCAGAATATCACCGATCTTGTCCTCCAGTCACTAGATTGAGTCATTCCAGGGCCTCTTAGGGTCGGTCTGGCCGATGTTATCCCCCGTCGCCTCTTTGATGTGGACGGAGGGTCATGTGGCGGAAGTCCTGTGTCGGCTATTTACTTCCTTCTAACCATCGTCTCATCCCAGGGGTCGGCCCCCGTGGGGTCGACAATATGCTGCCTCCCTTCTGGACCACACATCGCTCATTGATTTGGACAATTTTTCTCGCAGGTCATTTATTGGGCCCATCCTCTCAAAGGTCGAGCCCCCTACTCAAGCGATCAAAAGTAGATCCTCTTGGGCGATCGTCAGGATTTTGCCTTCCTCACTTCTCTCTACTCTCCTGGAGAGGTCGTACAGTATTGTTGGAGACCTCATATGGCTCCCAACATTTTATGGGGGCCTCTTCTCCCTCTAGATCGTCATACCTGTCCTCGTGGTAAGGGTTTCCTTGCCTCCCCAGGCGTAAACGTCGGGGGTCAGCAACATCCCTACGCCACTAAGGGGGTGGAAGGTCTTTGCGTGGTTCCTAGGGTGGTCCCCTGGCCTGATGCTGCCCTATAGGCGTTGCCGAAGTAATCATCTCAGGTGAGACCCCTAGTGGTCTTAGTACGTTCTGGCTTAGAGATGTGAACTGATCTTGCATGATCCGCTGGCTTGCTGCCAGAGACTTTAAGGCTGACGCCACATCAGCCATCTCAGACTGAGGTGGTAGTTGACTGGAACTGGGTCCCACTCCACTATCCGGTGGAGGGAGTGGTGGTGGTGGCATCTCCTGTGCCATGTGTTTGAGCTATGAAAAGCTGAACTGAAGAAAATACTGGTGAGCTTGAGAACCTTAATGGGTCTCTTTCAATGGTGAAAAATCTCCTCTCAGGGGGAGAGATGGTTCACCACCAGGGTCCCCAGTGAGGTCAAGCTGTACAAAGTAAGAGATGTCTTCTCATTCCCACAGACGGCGCCAAACTGATGATGCCGAAATCTAGCACCACCAGATAAGTGATGATGAGCTCAAACAATAGTAACCATGGCAGCCAGAGAGATGTATATATATAAGTGTGCAAGTGTGTAGAAGGAGATGAGTATAAGAGGAACAAGATAATGATGTATAGTGGTTCAGCCAGTTAGGCCTACATCAACTGTGAGTATGTGATCCACTAAGTATGGGCACTAATGGACTTGGATACAATGCACACAAACTCCCTCTCTCTCTCTCTCTCTACTGTGTGTACAAGCAGAGTTTTTTCTAGGGTTACAATTCTCGATCCTTCCCTTATAGGGTTGTAGGTGAAAAGTATATATAGGTCTTGGGGGGTGCAGTGTACCCCCCAAGACAATCTCCTGTTGACACCTATAGATGCTAAATGATGACATAATATTCCCTCACGTGAGGGGGTGATATTGCTATAACGATCTTCCACGTGACATGTGAGCCTCACGCGCACTGTTCCACGCGTCTCCCAAACCACGTACTGTGATGATGTCACCCTCGACCTATGATACAAGGCCGAGGGAAAAGTTCCTTCTGGTAGTGAGTCTGGCCTAATTTAGGCCTCGTACTGTCGTACCCTCGGAGGGTCATTCGGACCCTGATGGAGGGTCATCTGGGCTTGATAAAGGGGTGTCCCTTTGAAGGGTCGTCCGGGACTGATAAAGGGTCGGCCCCTGGAAGGGTCGTCCGGACCATGATGAGGGGTCGGCCTCTTGAAGGGTCGTCTAGGCCTGATGAAGGGTCGGCCCCTATAAGGTTCTTCTGGACTATGATGAGGGGTCGGCCCCTTGAAGGGTCGTCTGGGCCTAATGAAGGGTCGTCTGGACCATGATGAGGGGTCGACCCCTTAAAGGGTCATCTGGACCATGATGAGGGGTTAAATGACCATCTTGGGCACGCCTTGGTGGAGGGCGCCCTCAGCCTAGCCGAGGGTATATACGGGTATATCACCCACATTATATAAAAGTACCATTAGGGATCTTCAATACCTTAATTTAACCAAAAATTTCAAGATCCAACCACTTCTCATTAGTGTGCTTGAAAAAGATTATTAAGATATATTAAAGGCACAACTCGTCTATGCCTTTATTCATAAGAGCTCCTCATCTTAGACTTGAAGTATTTTTTGATGCAGACTAGGTCTGTAATTCGTATGATGGGAAGTCTATGACAAGTTTTAATGTCACTCTTGGTGGCAACATGATTATACACGGGATCCCCCTCAACAAATTCAGAAATTTAGGCCAGTTGCCTCGACCAGTACTTTGTTGCAAATAGAGGGGCCACGTCCCATTACCTTGTGATACTAGGAATGTTGATTCGCCCAACCAGTGTAGAACTCACTCCCCATGCAGTAGTTGAGGAAAATAGAGAACACACCTCCATAAAGGAGACCTTGGGTTGGATAATTGAAACACCGGGAGAGGAGACCCTTGATTAAAGCCAAACTGACGAATGCATCGGTTGGGATTATAGTGCTCGTTGGTGTATCCCCACTCGGTGTAAGTGGGAAGGTAGCCTAGAGAAAATAGAAGGACCACGGCTAGTGAGGGGTCTTCAGTAATGAGGTCTACATTAGTTTCATGGACCACTCTTGTCTCATGCTTGAAAAAATCACAAGTATAGAGAAAAATATCCTCTTCATGAGGCCTCATCACAAAACTTGAAAACTCATCGATAAAAGAGGTCATCTCCTTTCGACTTTGTCTCTTGTGATAAACAAAGGAAAGAGGGGGAAGGATTACTTCCCCCGAAGGAGGGTGGTTGGTCTTGGATTCTACGGCCAGGAAATGCATATAGAGGAAGCCTGTTAGGAGGACGCAGTTGGCAAAGTTAGCCAGGTTGTAACGGCCCAGAGATTGTTCCATGTTAAAAAAGGCTCTATTAAGCCATGTGTAGAGGGATCCGAAGGTTATTGCAGCCAGAGGAAGCTTGATACCCTGGTCCAAATGGAGGGATATGTTGATGAGATCCCTTCGAGGTTAGTAATTGGGCTTCCCCTTTAAAAAAAAAGGGAGAAAGAATGATAAGGATATAGCCAGGAAGTTCCAATAATATAACTTGTCCAGGGGTAGCCTCGGAGGAACTACCTTCAGAAGGATCCTTTAAGAAATAATTGATAAGAGGAGTGAAGGTAGAATTATTTGAAGTACCGATGCACCTTCTGCATATACGATCTAACTACAAATGGTCAGCAGTCTCTTGGGCATCCAAGGCTTCATCAAAATAGGGCTCATGGCCTGTTGCCTCAAGCCCTAGGAGATCGCACATGTTCACTAATGTTATTATAAATTCGCCCTATGCAGCGATGAACGTATAAGTGGTAACGTTCTAGCGAGATACCAGAATGGTAAGGGAAACATTATTTTTGGACAGGGTGAACTCATCAAACCACTTGGCCCGATGAAGCCCAATCTTAGTGAGGGTATCAGCATGGGAACTCTTCATATAGGATATCCAAGCAGCAAAATGAGCAGGAGAGCCCCCAGGACCTTCAAAGTCGATTTGGGACCATGGGAAGTCCCCTCGCTCAAGATAAAATCTAAGAGTCCCCTCGGGAGGTAGAAAGCCCCATTCATCAGAATTCTCATCTTCATCACCAAGCGTCATGGCATCATACTCTGCATTAAAAATGCAACTCTTACAAAACCTAGTGAAGTCATCACCCTTGTCGAAAATGGGGGATCCATAGTATAAATGCAACTGTACATGACGAGCAGCAGTCAATAAAGTGGTGACAACAGGGGCGGCAGGTGGAGCACTAGTGGCAAGTGCAACGGGTTGCTTAAAGAGATCATTACAGACAAAAATGAAGTGCAAGAAAGAATGCTTGATAAAAGGAGGGTTGGGAATGAAGATGGAGAACCACAACTAAGGGTGGTGGCGCAACATATGAGAAAGGGATGAGAATGAGTAAAGAACTCGACAACAATGGAGGTTTTCGCACAGGTTTCTCTCCCTAAGGAATACAGTGAAGAAGAAGAAGAAGGAAAGAGAAGGGTTTGAAATAAAAGAGATGTTTGAAGCCTTTTAAACCTTTTAAACCCGGATTTTGAGTTTCCCACCATCGCACGTGCAAGGCCACCTATAATCATTTCAAATGAACATGTGGCACTTCAAGAAGTGTTTTGACAGCTGAAAAGACAATGCTACATCATTTACGAAGTGACACCTAGGGAATAGAAAGAGTTGGCTTCTTCACCAAGTTCGAGTTTTGGCACTAGAATTTTTCTCAGACATATCCAATAACTCCCAACGGAAAAGATGTCCCAACAGTTCAAAAAAAAGCTACGATGTCCCCTAGCCACAAGTCCAAACATTATTTAAATGGTGACTCGGCTATATCGGGGGGAATTTTTGCTTTTTTGAACATAGCGAAGCATTACAAGGGAGAATTTAAGTTATCAATAATCACAATGAGTATTTGATAAGGTTAGCAAGCCCTTCGGGAGAAGTTCAAATAATAAAGCTAGAACGGTTGAAGCGCAGTATAAGGTAAAAGTGGTGATGTCCCTTCGTCAAAGCCCCAACGGATCATAGTGCTTCGGCTCAGGTACATCGGGGATAATTTTACTTTTTCCTGGAAATTATAACGCTGTGGTTCTAATGAAGGAAAGGAGGCTAGAAGTTTTTCACGCAGAGAAGGTTCATCGGTTTGAGAAGTTTCGTGCAGACATTTCTTTCTCCAACAACTCTCGCCACGAAGGGGAAAATGTAGAGGGGGCTTGAAGGTAATTTTTAGATTAGATGTGATTCCACATTAGCAACAGTGTTTTGGGGATTAAGGCACCGTGGAAGCTCAGCGTGGAAGCTCGGCATGGCATCTTAGTGTGGTAGCTCAGTGCAGTAGCTCAAGCAAGGCAGCTCAGCGTGACAACTTATATTTTAGCTTGTTGTATTAGTCATATTGTATCTTTGTTTATATTGAGTGTAAGAGATAACAGTTGTAATCATGTAACGAGAATAATAATGAGTTTTAGTGTGAGGTCAAACGGTACTCGCGAGAGACCAGGCTTGGCAAGGCCTTGGAGAGCTTTCATGCTCTATCGAATGACCTCGTTGTGGAAACTTTAGAGGGACCTGATTTGGAGGATTGAGAATTAAGGCACCGTTAGGGCTTGTCCTGACCATCTTAGATACACCTAGTAAAACACCGAAGGACCCTGACCGTGGAACCTCGGGCGGAGCAGCTTGGAGTTCCATCAGACGTTGAGTTGTGAACCAAACATCCCTCTACTTAATGTCACATCTACTGTAGGTGATGTCACCAGCTAGCTAAATAATTTCAGACCTACACTTGAGTAAACCACCGTGGTATTTGGGGCTGTCAGGCAGTTGGTGAGCCACATCTGTGACAACAACCCCCCCGACACACAGTGGTTAGGCAAAAGGCATGTCTTGGCATTTAATGTTTATGACGTGGAGACAACTAGTGCATCAGGAATTTAATGTTGTGACATAAAGTATGAGATATGTCTTTCATAGTCTTTAATGACTAAGTTGCCTCGGGGATGGTGTAGGGGCTATTTAAGGACCCCAACCACCTCTGGGGAGAGGAGGTTATTTTTTTAGTGTTCAGAAGTTATTACTAGAGAGAATATACATCAGAGAGAGATTTATTATGAACCATATAGTTTACTCACCCACCATTGTCATTTATTACGAACCTTTAATACTTGACAGAGATCATTGAGGGTGGTGAGGGTGTTTGGCTTCCTGCCAAGGTGTATCTAGGGTGCTTACTTCTATCTCCCTCTAGCTAAGTTACATCTAAGTCCATTACTACCTTTTGAGTTATACACGAGAGATTTGTGAGTTTAAACTGAGTCTTATCTTCATTAAGTTTGTGTTTGCATGTTCTATCACTAATCCAAGGTTTTGGATAATTAACTTATCATTACTATACTTCAAAGGGGTTACGCCTCCATTTTATCTAAAGTACCCTCTTACACAGCCTATAACTTAGTGACCACCATGTTGTATCACGGTTATACTAACTAGGGAGTCACAAACCCTTATATCACTTTTGGGGAAAAATAACAAAGTTGTAACAACCCGATTTTTTTAAATGGGAATTTTTAAATAATTTTGGAAATTGGAGAAAAATGAAATTTTGGATTTTATAAATTTTATAATTTCAAATGTTGGTATTTATATTTGAAAAATAAATTTTCAAATGGAATTTGAATCAGAATTAAAATGGAGTTTTAATTGAATTTTTATTATATAGAAGAGTCCTCAAAACATAAAACTCTCTACAAAAAAATAATATATTTAGAAAGCTATCCGTCAGATCGAGCTGAATTTTTCACAGCAGTCCTATCACCCCGTTCTCTACAATATGAAAAATTGCAAGACATTCTAACAGTCTGATCGTTCGCAATGATTTTTCGAGTGTTTGTATCTGATTAGAACTCTTTTCTTAATCAAACTCTTAATCCTGTATATATCACAACTAATTAATGGATGGACTTTTCAAATCACACTACAAGAAAACTTGGCTTTAGCGAAGTTTTTTAAATGTCGGAATAAACTCTAAAAACGTCGGGAACATAAATCCCGACGTTTAGGCAACGTTTTGAAAAAACTTCAGCATATCGACAGTCGGGAAATAAGCATCATTTGTTAAAAACGTCGGGTAAACATCCCGACTCTTCCAGCTACATTTATTAACCGTAGGTAATTGTCCCTGCCTTCTATTATAAATGCGACTTTTTTAAAAAAATGTCATTTTTTGGCAACGTTTCCCCAAAAGCGTCGGGAATATTAAATTAAGATTTTGACATAAAATTCAACGATTTACATGAAAACATCACAATGTTAATTGACTTTTTCCATACTATCTTCCAACATTGTTTTTGTAAAGCATAAATATTTTAAGTGTCATATAATATCCAAGTAGACATCATTAATATTATAATGGATCCCTCAAAGAAATTTTCAATCAACCAAAGAAAAACGATATATAATAATATCTAATCATCCCAAAACAAAAAAGAAAGTGTATCTTCAAACATCCAAAAGTTGTCTACTAATAAACCAAAAATTTGTACCCAAATATTCCAAATAAAATACGAAACATATTTTATCATCCAAAAAATTCTAGAGTAATGTTCAAAACAGTCAATACGATGTCTCCGCGATCATGGGCATAACAGAACCACCTGTAAAAAGAAAGAAAATAAGTATTAAAAGGTAAATGTAAAAGTGATGCTCAAAAGAAAATTGGAAGGTGATTAAGGACTTACTTCCCCATTCAAACTTTTCAATTAGTTTGTATTTTTTGTCTTCTTCATCCGCTCCTGAAATTTGAACAAAAAAATAGATGGAAGAGGGATAGTAATTAGCTTCAATGTTTTCAAATCAACAACTTATGGAGTAATAATGAAAACTTACAATAACTTGTACGACAAACTGTGAAATAGTGATGTATATAACTTTAAAATATATTTTCAAATATAAAAGAACCAAAATAATGTAATACGCTAGCAAATAATATTCCCATATAGCTTATGAAGTTTGCGACCCGGCCCAAATAAAAATCGTAAGCCACACAATCTAGGTCTGGTAACATTTTTTATTTTCAAGTTAAAAGATTAATTTTCAAAAGGGATCCCTAAAGTTTTAACATTTTTTATGACAAATTGTGGTCAACGCATTATTATAAGATTTATAAAAATTGACATAATATTTTCTAAATTACTTTTTTTCGTTGTTGGATACTATAATATATATTCTTTTTTTATACATTCGAATAAGTGAAGTGATAAAAACATGTGGATGTTGATAAAGTAAATAGTTATATAGTAACAAAGCATGTTTAACCCGCTTACTATTAAAAAAATCGATAGAGTTTTCTTTGTTTATTCATGAAACCAACTTGTTTTAACATTTAAAATTAACTCAACAACAACAACCACCACCAAATTAAACCAAAAATAAATCACTTCCACCAATTTCAACGAATTGCCATTGGAACGAGTATAACTATCATATATATAAAATGGATCTTAAATGCATCAAATGATGAAAATATTAATGCTCTTGCTTTAAAATGTGTCATGAAGAATTTTAGAGGCAAAAATACAAACCATGCAATAGTTACGAAGTTGAGTTCGCGATATGATTTGTGGTGGTGCCTTTATTGAGGATTGCGATCGACGTTGCGATTGAACCTCAGATGTTAACGGTTGCAACTATGGTGATGCTACAGGTTCAACATTGGTATTGACAGGAACCTAGCAATTAGAATATACAAAATATTATATTTAATGCATAAAATTAATAAATTTTACTCATACATCCAATGATTAATAAAAGTTGACTTATGCAGCACCTAAAGAAACATCTCATGTAGATTGGATAAAATCACTCATAGAATGCATACGAGACTCCATAAAATCCCGTATATGAAATTCCAACTGCTCATTCATCCGATATTCCATAGCAATTATATTTTCTTGCATCTGAGCTTCCAGTTTCTCTTTCATTTCATTTTGTTTCCTCTCATATTATGCCTCTATCTCACGTCGCATCCTATCATCTTCAACCTCCATCTCACGTCGCATCCTCTCTAGTTCTTTCTAATGTCGTGTTTCAATATCTCTCAACTCAGATTGGGATTGCTTATATAATGGTCCAAATATCATACTCGAAGAGACACCGAGTCCAAACGTGCGCATACGCCCATGTCTTTCGGGTCCCATAACTTGCCCAAATATATCATCCCGCGCAACACCGGTCTCTGTTGTCTTTGGATGTTGTAATTCTAGATCATCCATCTCTTGCTGCAAAAATTAACCCCAGTACTTATACAAACATCAAATTATATCATGCACATGTAAGAATCCCATAGAGTCGACCCCTATGTTGGTGAAAACATTTATGATACCAGCATTAATGAAGAGGCTACCATAATCATTCCTTGTTGGGTGATTAGACTTTGTCTCAACATCATCATGTAGGTACCTTGAGCAAAATGTCAAACATTCTTATACCCAATATCCTTGTGCAATTAAACCCTCTGGATGACTGCGGGTCTTCACATAATTCTTCAATGTGAACAAGTATCTATGGTGAGGGAAATTTCAATTAGTAAGAAAAAACTACAGTGAAAAATAATGTAAAAAAACAATAATATATCAACCAATACCACACCTCTCAATTGGATACATCGATCGGTATTGCGGTGGTCCTCCAATCTTCGCCTCTTCTGCTAAATGAATAACTAAATGCTCCATGACATCAAAAATGAAGGTGGAAAGTTCCTCTCAAATCGGCATAGTGTGAGCTCAATGCGATATTGAACACGATCTAAATTTATTACATTCATCACTTTCGAGTAAATATTCCTAAAGAAGTTACTTATCTCAACTAATGGTCCAAGAACATTCTTAGGTAACACATTTATTAAGGAAATGGGAAGTAGTTCTTGCATTAAGATATGGTTGTCATGACTCTTGATTCCTGATATCGTACGTTGTTTAAGGTTAACATGACGCTATATGTTTGAAGCATAACCATCGGGAACTTTCACCTCCTTCAACATTTTACAAACTATGTCTTTACCCTTAATGTCCAAGGTGAAACATGCAGGTGTCAAATACTATTTATTGTCTGCTCATTTCGGAGGATGAAACGACTTATGAATACCCATATCTTTCAAGTCATGACGGAATTTTGAGTTATCTTTCCCCCTTGCATCGACATTTAATAATGTCCAAGGAATATTATCACACACATTCTTCTTAATATGCATTGTATCAAGATTGTGGCGTAACAAATTGTCCTTCCAATAATCTAACTCAAAAATATACTTTTTTTCTTCCAATTATGTGTTAAGGTTTCATCTCTCTCATTAACCCTTTTCCTCTTACCTACTACCTCTACCTCTGGATCCTTCCTAAAATTATTATTAAATTTTTTTACCTCGTCATATGATTCAGCTCCAGATAATCGGGTGGACTTTGTATCCAACTCAACTGTACCGTCAAAAGAGTTTTTATTTGTTCTAAATTTATGTCCTTCAGGCAACCATCGATGATGACCCAAGTAGCAATTCTCACCTCCATTAAAAAACCAACGTGATCGAGTGTACTTATGATGATAAGGACGTGCCAATCTACCTTTTGTGCTCCACCCCGACAAATTTGCATAAGATGGAAAATCACTAATTGTCCATAACAACGATGCACGCATTTTAAACATTTGATTACTAGCTGCATCATAACTATTAACCCCAACCCATAATTCCTTTAATTCATTAATTAAAAGGCGCAAATAAACATCAATGTCATTTCCAGGGCTGTGAGGACCATCAATAATTATTGGTAATATCATATATGGTTGTTTCATACACAACCATAGAGGAAAGTTATATATTATTACAATTACGAGCCACGTGCTATGGACAATACTCATGCTCCTGAAAGGGTTGAACCCATCACTCGATAATCCAAGCCTAACATTACGCGGTTCTAGTGAAAAATCTGGATAAATATCATCAAATGTTTTCCAAGCAAGAGAATTAGTTGGATGCCTTATATTTTCATCATCAACACGCTCATCGGCATGCCATCTCATCTTTGATGATGTCTTTGATGACATAAAAAGCCTTTGAAGTCTTGGTATCAAAGGGAAGTATTGTACCACCTTCGTAGGAATTTTTCGATTTATAATGGCATCAGCATCTGATTGACCATTTACTTGTTTGTACCTTGGGGTATGACACTTCTGGCATTCATTCTCTCATTTTGTATCATTACAATAGAGCATGCAATCTTTAGGACATGCATGTACCTTCTTATACTCAATCCCTAAGTTTGCAATCAACTTCCTCGCTTCGTAAAAAGACTTTGGCAATGTCTCACCAGGAGGAAATGCATCTTTTAATAATTTAAGCAACATTGTGAATGTCTTGTCACTCCACCCACCAAGGCACTTTAAATGTAATAATCGGACAAGAAACGAAAGAGTTGAATACTTCTTACAATCTGGGTACAAGTCTCTTTCAGATTCTTTTATTAAATTAAAGAATTTATTGGTTTCTTCATCGGGGCCATCCATATGTTGATGCGCATCACCACCACCCATAAAGTTAAATGGACTTGTATGAGGAATTCCAAAAGTATCATGTATCATTTCTCGCATTTCATCACCAATAACCGAGTCAGAAGAAGGAACCAAAGATGACGCATATTCCCCGTGATAAGTCCAATATGTGTAGCAATCTAAAAACTAATTTATCAATATATGTTCTACAACATCATGTTTCTTCACATATATCATATTGCGATATTTCTTACATGGACACAATATTCTTTCAGCATTCGGTCTATTATCAAAGGCAAACTTAACAAATTCTTCTACTCCTTTCTCATACAACGGATGACCTCTATGTGTTATATTAATCCAACTCTTATCCATCCGTATGAATCGATTAACCTAATGAAATGAATAAGTAAACATAATTTTTTTTGTCAATTGGTAAGTTCAACACAAAGGTAACAAAAAAGTAACATGCAATGTGATTTTATTTCTTAACAAACATCATGATCCATGATTGTCAAATATAAAAAATAGAGAGTAAAAAAAATATGGTTGACTTAATATTTTTTTAATTTTCTTTTAAAACAACATATTAGGATGAAAAAAAGAAAAGATTACACAACTTGTCAAATGCAACATAAATATATAAATTCTACTATTGAGATGAAATTTGCAAAATTGGACACAACTTACCACAACAAGATTCTCTACTGAAACATCACTTTGTCCCCACAACAAACATAATCCAACATTTGAAATTAATTCAACCCCTCCAATCAAACACACCCTAATGTCCTAAAAACCTTATTTTCCATTACAAATAAGAAATCTTACACATTTTCTAGCTTCTGAGTGCTTTTGATATCATTTATTTGCCTTCCAACTTACATTAATGTATTATTAGTCAATGCACATTTTAAAGATGTTTTGACATTATGCATTCATTAATATTTCATTGAATACATTAGTGGAGGTGAAAATGATACCTGAACGAGAGAGGGTACCTGAAGGCCGATATTAGAAAGAGCTTGAGATAATCAGTTTGATATGCCTATTAATGTTTAGGCCACATTTGCTTCAGTAAATAATATGACAATATAAGAAACATAATTTTATTCTACCAAATTCAAAATACCATAGCCATATCTTTGATTGTTGAAAGGTAATTTATTATTAATTAACTCAAAAACAATTTATTTTCTTGAATAAATGTTTTTTACATTCTTGAATCATAAAGGTTTAACAAACTAATCCTTAACCCAATGTTAAATAGGCTAGTTTTAATAACACGTATAAGAATAAATCAACCTTCAATTTCTTTATATTTTTTTCAAAGGCAAACTAAGAGTGGAAGCTTAGGATTTTTTTCTTTTGTTTTTAATAGTTTTGTTTCTTAACTAATCATTCTTTTATACAAGTATGATCTGTCTGGAAAATTCAAGTCTATTAAAATTTTCATTGGAATTTGTAAGGAGAAGACTATCTAAGTTGTCTTCATTCTACTTGTTATGTTGGAATGAATTAGGTATTTGGTTAGCAGTGAAGGTATGTACGTACATGTGGATTCCTTAATTTGTTATTGAAAGTTATACATTGGCCACAATAGACTTTTTTATGGTAATAGGTGGTAGAGTGGTTGTCATGAGAAGAAATAGAGCTTTTTTAATGATACCATGAGAGTTTTTTAATTAAAATGAAAATATAATTGTTTTCAGACCTTTTATTTTCCTTTTCGGTTTAAATTAATATTGAAAAAATTGAATGGGAATAATTTTGTAATGGTTAATTACACTTGGGTTCTTGAACTTTACCTTCCTTATCACTTCATGACCCGAACTTTCAGTTTTTATACCTAACCCTTTGAACTTCCAACATGACTTCAAGTAACCTCGTACCATTAATTTTTGGACGGGAAAAAGGGTCATGTGTTGGTCACGTGTCACTTTAGAAGAGTATTTTGATATTTAACCTCATTTATATGTTTAAAAAGTAAAAAATAATCTTGTCTCTCTACCCACATTATCTTTCATACTCTATCTTTTATGGACATAGCTCTCTGTCTCCCCTCCACCCCCTGCCATGGTTACTACCCCTCCCCTATCCCCTTGGTTTCATCTCTATCTTAATCACTCATTTCTCTTACAGGTGCACATACACACCCATGCACATGAAATTCATGTCTTTGTCTTTATCACTCACGTCTCTTCCATGAAAATTTGATTAAAATGGAACAAGGGCGATTTCTTAGAATTGATACCATCAGAGCTTTTTTAATTAAAATTCAAAAAGCATGTTAGGATACCATGTGAATCACAAATTGATACCATCAGAGCTTTTTTTTATGGTAATCAATGATTTACAGAGATTCAAAATTTCATTAAGATATTTCATCAGAGCCCTATGTCTCGATTTTGATTCTAGATTAAATCTCTAATGAGAGAGTAAATGACGAAAATACAAAAGATTCAAGATTTACCTTGACGAAGATCCAAGAAGCAGGGGCCATATTCAGAAGTTTTTGGAGAGCATATGCAGCAATTTGTTGGAGAGCAGCGGCCAAATTCAGAAGGAAAGAAGTGTCGGAATTCAAAAGGAAAGTAGCTTTAAAAAATAATTGAGAGCCGTATGAGAATACAATTGAGGGGAAGTACCGGTTTTTTGGAGGGAAACAAAAAATTAGTGGGAGGAGCTGAAAGTGTTGCCCAGTAAAAAATAATTAGGGCCCGACGTTTTTATCCCAAAACGAGGGGAAATAGCCCCCGTTTTTATAAAAAAACGTCGTTCTTTTCCAACAATTCTAATAAAACGCCACTAATATTTCGACACTTTTATAAAACGTCCATAAATATCCCACGTTGTTAAATAAACGTCGGCATATACACTATATCTCGACATTTTTATAAGCGTTGCAAAAAAAAACGTCGTCATATCCACTTTTTTTTTTGTAGTGTCACTTTTTCTCAAACTTTTTAACCAAAAGACCTCTCCAAAATTACTCCCTTTCATCTACAAACCATAGCCCCAAACTTATTCAAGATTTCAACCTTAGATTAGAAGACTTATTTGGTGTTTTCTCGAGTTTGGGCTAGAATGAGATTTGATTATTTTCGCGGGAGGAACGTGATGGTGCGATCAAATTTTGAGGCTGAAATTATGTGATGATTTTAAGGTACAAGAATTACACAATATGCTCCTAAATTCTCTCGAGAGTATTCCGTTTTGATTTCTTTGTCGATTGCACTCATATTGAATTGTGATTCATTTGAAATCTGAAATAATTATTGGAATCTAAATTTGATTCATTGAGATATATATTATATTGTGATTTGAGCACCGTGTCTTGAGATTTTAGTATAGCACGGAGAATGGGGACCTGTCAATCGTCCAAAATTCGGATATACTTAAGAATGCATAAGCGCGATGAAGTGAGGCCTAGTGACTCATTGATGTGTTGTTGAGAAATTAATATTGATATAATGCGTGAGTATTGCATTTGATTTGTATACGCGGATTCGTATTGTTGCGATTTATTCATTTGGCTAATTATTTTTGAGCATCTATTCATGTTATATTGTGTACTTACCCGTACTTTCTTTTAGTTGGCAGGTTAGCGTGGACTTGGACGCTATGGACTATTTTGGAGAATTGTTTTAGACCTTGGATTGGAAGATTTGTATTTTTTTGATGTATAGATAATTAGTGGTGTAATTTTAGTTGGAGAATATTATATTCAACATAATTTATTGTAATATTTTTGTGGGAACATAAATTGTGGATTTATTTCATTTAAATCGTGGACATTTAGATGATCTATACTTACTGATTGATGGATTTAGTTTAGTTTTGTCCTAGTAGCACATCGCGTGTCTCTTTTTGGGTGCGCGGGTGTTACAAAAGTATGGTCCAAATCAAGACCAAATGCGATTTTACACCCTTACCATCAGGCTAAGGGGCATTCTGAGGGACAATTTAGGGCATATTTTATGCTTATGTGAAATTAAAGACAGTTTAATAGCAATTATCAATAATATAGGATTTATGTAGCTTAATTATAAGAAAACAGATTATATCCTCATCCTTAGTCTACTGCCCTTTTGAGGTTATGGTTTCCTAAGCATTTCTGTAAAATTTTGACAATGGGACATCCTGGGGGAATGTAAATCTGCCAAAAAAACATCATTCAAGCCCTAGTCAAAACAAATCTGAAAACCTAATGAACGCTAGCTATGGTTTTAATGAATGTTTTGGTCTAGTCCAATATTTTATCCATGAGATTGAGATTTGTGGATCCTTATGTATAAAATGAGGCATCCTTGACCCATTTTATGATAAACTCGATAGGACACACCATTTCCCATAGATGACGCCAAACTGTAGTTGTATAAAATTGGACCTACTAGTATAGATCATGCCATCTAATATATGAATAATCTTTAAAGTATAAAAAGAGTAAAAAAGGAAAGTATATAGATAAATACTTGAGATTTATAGCGCTTCGTCAATAAATGATCTTGCATTCATTTTGGGGCCTTATTCTCAATAGATTTATGTTTACAAATACATAGTTAAGCCTCAAGGGTGTACAAATAGGGATTAATAGGCCAGAATTGGGAAGTTACATATTTTTGACAACTTATGTTGAGGCCTTGTAGAAAAATTCTAGAGGATGTCGTGGCTATGGTCTTTTGGGTATGCCGAAGCAGGTGACCTGAGTTATCCTCCGATGTGGAGAGAAGCTAGAGAGAATTTGGCATAGTTTGGCTACTCTGGAGTTGCTTACTAAAGGAGGAATGGACTCCTCTATTTATAGGAGTCGATTAATTTAGAGTTTCTTACTAAATGAGGAATTCGATCCTCTATTTATAGGAGTCGGTTAGTGTCTCTCATTAACTGTTCATGTGACATGTGGATAAGAAAGAGTCTTTCTGGAAGGTTGACAACTGTCAGTCTTTAAGTTGAGGTATAAATTCTATGGACCCATATCAGTTCAACGTTTAACGTGTGCGGCCATAGTGTTGTATATGGTTGATGCCTTTTATATGTACTTAGTCATATCTCCATTCACTTGTGCATACCTCCATGTCATGCTTCCACTAGCTATTAAACGAAATATTTTAAGTATAATATTGGGCATCATTGTAATGTTCCCCCTGTATTTTTTAGACCAAACGGAATAATAATAAAGTTTAAACAAGACAAAGTTATATCTGAAGATTAAGGCCGAGGTGGAATAATTGCTTCCATCTAGATTCATTATGCCAATTATCATATAATTTGGATACCTAGCATTATTCCAGTAGAAAATAAATATAAGACACAAATACACATTTATGTAGACTTCATAGATCTCAATAGAGCATACCCTAATGATGAGTTCGCTCGAGCCTCAACAGACATCTCGATCGACTCTACGACTAGACATAAGATATACAACTTAACGGATGTCTATGTGCGGGTATAACCAGATCAACATGGACCTAACTGACATATAGAATATAAATTTCAAGACTCCGTTAAGTAGTTCTTGTTGCATGTTCAACTATAATGGATGTATGAATAATGTTAGTATAAGCCACACATCGTATATTTCCATGCAAACACATATTTATATTCTTTGATTAGTTTGATACGATCATGCTTCTTTGCCTCCTCCAAATCTTTCGAGATAAATATTACTTGTGGTTCCGGATCACCATTTGTTATATCAACCGGCTCTAATTTTTCACTTACAGCTTTGGATGATCTTGCATACATTTTAGCTCCTCCTTTATCTCTTCCACGAACTCTTGGATGTTGGAATTATTAATGACCAATTTTTTTCCTTGATTATCCATTAGGAAACATTATAGCTCTAGGACAACTTCCCCTAAAATATTAGTTACCCGCTCATACCTTCACAGATGATAGACCACCCTACCTTCGCTGAGCAAAACTTTCTTTTAGTTTTTTCTCCTGATGTGGGGATATTTTTCTCTTGTTTTATTTTCTATTTGGATCATATTTGGGTCTTCCCAATATGATTAATGCAATCTGGCACATGACTTTTCTTTCTTCAGTATCAATCTTGGGCTTCATTCTATCTTTGAGCTATTTTGAGATAACATGGGTTTGGGAACAATTCCATTCACCTACTCATATTCCTCTTCCTCTTGAATTATCATAGGGATCAACCTATCCTTAATGATCAACACCCTTACTCCTTTACCACACTTTGTGATGATGCTTGTGTTTGGATTGAGCTCAGTGTATAACAATGCATCGTCCAAGTGTGATTCATCTTTAGAGAATGTCTTATTGGTTATAGTAATGACAATCTATATTACCTTTATGTTGAACTTGGCCCATTGGTGGTATATTAAAGGAACCAAACCATGGTTGTGCGTCCACACTTTCTCAATCAATAGGTGGTAAGAGGTAGTTGACTCAATCGCGTGAAATTTAATGCGTGAAGTGAGGTTACCCATTACTATAAAAATGTTGTCATACCCAATTAATTGGGAAGTATGATTATTATAGAAAGAGATTGATAAAGGCATACCAATCAACCTTGATTTTGGGATGTTAGCTTCATAAAAATAATTGATTGGCATGATGTTGATCAAAGAACTTCCATCGATCAAAGTTTTAGCAAAATTAGTCCCATTGATACTTATTGTTACATAAAATGGACTATTATGGTGTGACAACCCGAACATAATTATGATAAATCATGTTTAAATCATGATTAAATTATGTGATATGAATAATATGTTATTAGTATATATATAATGTAAGTAATTATGTTTAGTTTAATCTTACCTTCATAAAGCTTGAAATATCGAATTAGTTACAAATGTGAAATTTTGAAGTTTTCGATAGGAATGTTCATGTTTAAGACTAGTTTTGACATTTATGACGTAACAATTGACTTGAGGTGAAAACTATATGTTTGTATATATACGAGTTAGGTTTGTAACACAATAAACGGTTCATCGAACGGACATCCGAGTAGGAAAATATTATCTTTTTATGAACAGAGGGTAAAGTAGTCATTTAGCCTTAAATGATATTTTGTTTTATATGATGCCACATGTTATAAATTGATTGGTTTGAGGTGGAGGTTGGTTTGGCTGACTTAAACCCTTGAGATATCTCCCTTTCTTCAGCAAACTCAGTTTGGGAGAGTTTTAAGTTGAGGAAGAACAATTGTGAGGGTTAGGAAGAAGAAAGTGAGGAGAAACATTCAAAAAAAAATTCATTGAAAATTATGTAAAAGCCCCTAAGGTAATTCCAACCATGAATCTTGTTATTTTTCTTGCAATTATGATTTATATGACATAAATCCTTGATTTTTTATTGAACTTTCATGCTTGGGTGCATATGTATGGATATATGCAAGTTTAAGTTAAGTTGAATGTACAAACCCTAAAATTGCTTTGTTTAGAAACTTTGTTTATTCAAACTTCCATATATTTTTTGTATACTTACTCGAATTGATTGATTCCAATTGAAGATTAAATTGGACTCATATATGTATGACATATCCGAAAATCATGGGAAAATATCAAGAAATGAGTCTTTGATGAGAGTTTGAAGTTCAGGTATGAAATATGCTCTAAGCATGAAAGTATGCCCGCCATGTGTTAGATGTTTTGCTTGACATAGCAAACGAACCTTAAAAATTATGAAAATTTAATTTTGTATTGTTAAATATGTTTAATACTGTTGGGTAAAATAGCATAGAAATTTATGATGTATAAAAATTATGAAAATTCCTGGAAGTTGAATGAACGATAAAAGAGCCTATAGGGCAGATTTGTTATGTTGTAAAAAAATGGGCATATCTTGCTCTAGGAGACTTGAAATGATGTACCGTATTTTGTATAGGAATACTAATATGATAAGGATTGAATTACCAAGAATAAATGAATTTATATTTGGTCTATGATTTGGATATGTTAAATATATTAACATGAATTTGGATGGAACTTCACTTGTGATAAATGATTTGAATGCAATCATGTGATGCCTATGGATTGAATTATGTTTAAATCATTCTTTGGATTATTGATTTTCTTATGATGATACTAATATTGTAAGAATTATAGGAAGGGAAGAAGAGTTGATTGAACAAATACCGAATAAAGGCAAGGTAAAAGCCAATTAAACTATCAAAATGAGTGTACTTATGATTTGTTTCATATATAAATATGAATATAGATCTAAAAGCAGGATTTGTTTGAATAGTTCGGTATTCAGGATTTGTTTGGATATTAAAATATCCAGGATTTGTTTGGGTCTCATGATCCAGGATTGGTTTGAATACTTTGGTATTCAGGATTTGTTTGGATATTAAAATATCCAGGATTTGTTTGGATCTTATGATCCAGGATTTGTTATTGCCATTGGGAAGAATTATTTGGATCTTATGATCCATGATTTGTTATTGCCAATGGGCAGAATTATTTGGATCTTATGTTCCATGATTTGTTATTGCCAATGGGCAGGATTGTTCGGATTTTATATCCACATATTCGATATAAAATTGTTATTATGTTACAGGGAAGGAGTACCTCACTAAGCTTAATGCTTACGGTTTATATTTTAACAATTTCAAGTTCGTACGCTGCCAGCTAGGATACCATATGATCAATAACTTTGAGAGTTGCACCGTTGGAGAGAGATGGGATTTAAAAATGGGGATTTTAGCATTGTCACACTGAAGATTTTAATATACTCACGCATTGTATATTTTGATTTAGTATGGATTGAGTTGATCATAGTTAATCACAGTATTGTATGCCAGCTTAATTATGACTCTGATGTTGACTTCATTATGGCATAAAAACAATATTAAATTCATTATGCAGAAAAATATTGATAAATGAATTAAATTTTCAATGGGCTCGAGATTATGATCCAATTATTCTAATAACAAGTGATTAGTATGGATATTGGGTTTTGGGTGTGACATATGGGGGAAACTAATTTATCAATATACATCTGAAAAATTGATCTTAGACATGAAGCGTAGGGTTAACCTGGTAATGGGGCTTTCCAATTTAGTAAAGGGACAAAGTTCTTTTTTTCTATCTCAATAATTGCTTTAGTGATATCCAACTTAATCTCCTAAGGCCTACCAATTTGGTCAAAGATCCATATAATTCTTGGTGATCTTAACATGTCTTAATACTTTAATCTAGCATCCACCTCATAGTCCCTAGTCTAGAATGCATGTGCGATATCCCTGATACTTGTCTCATCATAGGAAATGACCACGCTAGCCATTCCTATCAAATAATAATTGTACATTCAATTAAACTCGTCTTCTTCTCTTATTTTGGATTCTTTTTCTTTGTCAGTCTACCACCATATTTTTTACATGGGCTAGCAGGGGGTTATGATTGACATTGTCCTTACCTTCCATTATTTGCTTGTTGATGATCCTCCTTAATGGGTATTAGTTAGTAATAGGATGGCCCTCATGCCAATATTCTTGGAAATATTCAGAGTTGGCTTGTACATCTACCACTGGAGCATATTGACTAGTGTTCTTGGGGGAGAAGATAAAGCCATCAACCATCATAGTGGTGTAAAATATCATTATCTCTTTAACAAAATAAGGTAATGGTGGTGCTTCTTCGAAGCCAAACTTTCTCTTATTTCCTCACGTTATGAGAAACTTCATCAATCTGGGGGTCAAGTTCCTTCAACTTCTCCCATTAAACCTCCACCTCTTTAACATTCTTTAAGAACTGGGAACAATAGGTCATCATATATGGGTTCTTAAGATATTTCAAACTATTAAAGAGCCACTTGAAATTTAATTCATCATTTTTCATATCACAAATGGAAAGCCATGTAACTGTTGATGATGAATTTACTTAGCAAAGAGGATGAAGTGTTGACAATTTTTGCAATCACAGATGCCATGCCTTGTGGGAGATAAGCCATCAACAAACTTTTCATCCTTAGGCATTCAATAATAAAAGTATCAAGATGATAAGTAAATAGCCAATCAATCATAGCACAGAGTTAGTATGGAAAATATGTACTGTTTTAAACAAGCTGATGACAATAGTCAGTTGGTGCTATATTTGGAATGGGGGCACTATATGCAGGCTACTCCTTTCCCTATTAACACAGACCATTGATCCTTGGTCACTGTGATTTGAATATTCATATCTATTTTTCTCTAATAGAATTAATTTTAACCTCCATCGCTTGAACAAGTACATCACAACAAAGATATGCCATTAGAGGTACACATGGGGAATCGTGTTCTCCCAATGGTTATAACACAAAAGGAGTAAAAGAGTTAGCTTAAAATTTAATAAAACTTTGTGAAGAATGTAAATAATAAAAAGATTGGTAAATGATGAGCCAAGTAAACGAGCACGTGTATTGTTCGAAAAACCACAACTAGTAAGGTTTTATCACTAAGTAGGTGACAAAATATATACATATGAACGTTTCCCAATTGGGGTAAATCATCAAGCATGTGAAATTTTTTACTAGGTTAAACCTAACAAGGCTATAGCAGCAAGAAAAGACATTTATACTCATAAAATATGAATTGAAGATCAAACATAGTTATAGAGAGTTGCCTCATCAGCAGGCCCCAAAATAGTTAAGGGTCTGCAAATAACAAAAATCTCAGACTCATCTTCCACAATATGAGTGTGAATGATAGTTAAGACACATTGATCTGAAACATCACAACCAAATTTAGTAGAGGAAACAAGTTCTACCCTATCATAAACTTTTGAGGGAAAAAAACACAATATAGGGATAAAATCTCAAAACAAAAATATGAAGAAATATAAGAAAATGTGCAAAGTATTTTACAAGTGAAATACTTGATTGTTATTATAATTAAAATAATAAAAAAACATGCAGGGGAACTACATAGGCTAGTATCACCACTAGGAACTGTAGGGACAAAATGGTCTCACAAAGCTACGAGGTAACATTTCCTTATTTATAGAACTCACAAGAGCCAACACATAAAAAAAGGAGCTATATGTGGAACATTCTGTCTCCTACATTTCAGCAAGGAAGGAAAGATAAGAATAATGAAAATCAAATTTCACTAAAATAAAGACCTAAGTAACTAAGAATCACATATTTAGATGAAGAAGTTGGAAAGACAATTGATGATGCCTTAGTGTAAAATTGGGAGAGCAATATGGCTTGATATTTCTACAGTTTCACCTGAACCCTCCTCAGTTTCTTCAACGATTGGAATTTTCCATGCCATAAAGGAAAGGGAACTAGTTTTAACACACCCAACTATCGAGATGAGGGTAAAGAAGAAGTTAGAACTATGACTTCTCTAATAGATGAACTCGAAGGACATTCCCTAGAAGGAGTGTTGTCAGGAATTCGCACAAACTCAATCAATTGGGGAGTAGAATCTTAAGAATAAAGAACAAAATTAAAGAAAATAAAGATGGAGACCAACACTTCGAATAATACACACAAACTTTCAAGGGAAACATACTTACCTTTTGAGGCTCAATAGTTAGTGTAAATGGTTAAGATGGAATGGAAACATCCACCAAGTAGTCATTTTGATTCATTTTTGGAGTTTGTTCTGAGGAGGTTGAGGCCTGTTGGAGATGGATTAACACGCCTTATCATATCCTTCTTCACCAACTTCTTGCAATGAAGATTCGAAATAATAGTTGGAGTTACCTCCTCCAATTTATCCTCATGAATAACCTTCCTTAGAATAACTTGAGTAAAAGAAACAAGGTGATCAACGTGGTGTTCTTTTTCCAAACTAGTCAAAGCTTTAACCACAGACACATATATGACTTCCATTCGAGAAAGGACCTCAGACACCAAGTCTTTTACTTTTCCACCAAATAAGGATTTGGTTGAACAATTGAGCTAGGAGGACTATCATTAATGTTATACAAAACTGTGGTGGCCTTATATTTCTTTGAGGCCTCTGACCCAACTCCATCATTCGATGAACATCTAGTAGTGTAATCCTTCATTTTCATTCCACTAGTAGTAGTATCACGTTTCTTCTTATCCTTCTTAGGATGAGGAGAAATGTCAGCATACGAAGATAAAGGAGAAATCCTTTGGGTAGGGGATTCTCAGTGGTTCTTAGAGGAAACTCATGACCAATAATGGAATTATTTTTTAGACCTAAATCATTTGAACTAAACCACTCAACTAGAGGATACCTGGACTCCGATTGAACAAACTCCTTGAAAATAAGGATTTACATAAACCAGTAATGGAAGAACCAAACTAATGAGTCTTGGCCTTCATTATCCATCTCAAGAAGGGACAAATGAACATGATATTCAACAGACAAAATCACTACTCTACATAGAGTAAAATCCAGTCAAGCCAAAAGAAAAGACGCATCAACTATGTGACTATTGAATTTTTTTTTGATATGCCCCGAACATACCCAAAATACCTGACACAATGGTGGGGATTATGACCTTTACTTTCACAATGCCACTCTGTATAAGATGGAAGACGACTCGACATGAGAAGAAGAACCACAACAAAAGACATATCCTTATAAATTACTTCCTCTGATATAATAGATTGTACCATTCATGCTTCATATTCAAACAGATACCAAGTATGGGAATTAGTGGCAGCATAAGGACAATTGTTAAAATTACCATAGTCATCAATCAAAGGCAAAACAACCTTTTTTCTTTTCTTCTTATTCTAATTTATAATTCATGGACATCTTAGAGGAAAAATAGTAATAGCAATGGACTCAAGGGTAAGAGTGGGGAACCTTGCAGAAAGGAAGACCATTAAAATGATAATGTTGGAAAAATTAGATACATCATAATGACCCGTAAATCACTCTATGTCAAAGTAAGTCCGCTTCATCCAAATTGTAAAGAACCCAACATTATATTTTCCAAATGGACATTAACTCCATGAGATAATCTCATAGATAGATTAACTAAGTCTCAATGGGGCTAGTCATTCAACTTTTTTGGGAGGAAGAAATGTGATAATAAGCCCAAAATATAGGTAACCAACCCCAATGAATGACCATATCTTGGGATGAGAGGATTTTATATTTGAACATTCTGTTCCATTTACTCTGGAGTAAGTTTAGTATGAGTCTTGAAGAAATATTTGATAAACTAGCTAAAAGTTGCCTTATTCGATTCACTAATTGATTCACGAACCATCAGTTTTAATTCACAATTACCAACCTTATCAGCCTCATCTAGTGGTGCTTCATTGAAAAGGATCTCACCATAAGGATCCAGACCAAACAACTCACATACATCCTCTAGGGTAATGGTGAAATCTCCCTAAAAGACAATAAAGTTATGGGTTCTCACTCTCCAACGAGATATTAAGAGTTAGAGAGTAGGGTTATTCTTAGACACTATGAAATACCTAAACCATGTAGCTTCTTTTGTCAAACTAATCTTAAGGAGTTTATCTTTTTACTAATCTTTGAAATAATTCGAGCAAGTAGAAATCCATCATGGGAAACATAGTAATCCTTAAACTTAACATTGGAACATGGGAAGTCTCCTCTATCTAAAGAAAACCTTAGGATATTGAAGGAATAAATGAAGTTACCTTTGGTGTTATCAATGGGGTATGTAGCCATCAATAGAGGCTCATCTATGCAATCCACAATACTATCAAAACTATCACATCTTCTCCAGATCTCATCTTCCTCACTAAAGAAGGGAGCATGCCGGTGGAAGGTATGTAACAAATATCTTTCAAAATACTCAGTCACCAAAGCTTTGCCAAAATGAGTGGTATGTTTGGGAAAAAGTGTCCATGGATAAATATAGTATTTTAATGGTGGAAAAGCTTCGAAAACATAAGAAATAAAATGGTGACAAAAAAAATAAAGAAGAATGGTGGTGTTTACGATAGAAAAACAGACACTTTCTTTCTATAATAACAAAAAACTCTGAACTTTCTCAGAAGTTTAGATAGTTTTAAATGAGAAGACGAAAGAGTATCTGTAGTGATGAATAAAAAAACTGTTAGGCTACTCGACCCTTGATTAACCCAAGGAATATCTTAAAAATTGGGGTAAAAATAATTACTGCATAACCTAAGAGAGTTCATAATTAACCCCAAATCCGCACATGTCATAGGGAAACATAAATGGAAGATGATGGGACATTAGCACTAAATGCTATGGATACACTAAAGATTTGGTTGTCACATACATAAACAAGGTATCTCATTTTAAGATGAATTGGCCAAAGGTGTTTCATATAGAAACTTCTTGTTGATGCAACAACTTTCTCTACGAGGGGAAAAATATAGGAAGGGATTAATGATAAACCTCATCATTAAGTGATTAACGATAAATCAAGACAAAGTGGAGCTTGAAAGAGGCATAATGAAGTCCTCTAAAATAATCAAGATGATCCAGCATGTATTTTATCTTTTTATTTATGATTATGTTTTATCTTGTAATATAAATGAGGTTACTTGATACCAATGATGGACAAAGTCTAGAAGGATCTAGGAAAGCTTACATGCTCTGTTGTGGAGGCCATTTACAAATGCACAAGATGCTCGATCGAATAATCGATACAAATGGCCAAAAAGTGTGCTACCTTCATAAGGTAGACAACTATCACCTAAACATAATCATATTGGTGAGGCAATAAAAGTATCCCCTTGATGAAATCCATAGAGATTTTATCCCACTACCACTCAGGAATGGGTTGAGGACAAAGCATATTGTACAGCTTTTGATTGTCCACCTTAACATCTAACAAGTAGTGCATCTCGATACAAACTCATCTACATGTGACACCCTGCCTAAAAAAATACCGGGCGATCATTCCTGTACCAAATTAAAACAGGAGTCACATATGGTTCATTCTTAGCATCACTGTTGAAAAACAAATTAATTACTAATAACCTATTACGCTGGCGTCAACATTTTATTTAACTAATCTTTTTAAAAAAACTATACAAATAAAATATTCACACAGTTTATATAAATGGAAATAAAAAGAAATAAATAACCGAACACTCGGTAACAATAATACAACCCAATTAAATTTCGCATAGAAAGGCGGTAAAACAATAAATAAAAGCAGTTGGGTTATTAGCCCAAATGTTTATACAATACCTCCTATCTAGATTACAAGGATAGAAGCGTCTATAGAAAACCTGCATGCATCCACAGCTACCGCAGCACACGTCTGACTCGAAGGAATCATCATCCAAGCGTCCCTGTGTCTGGACACCTATATATATAATATATAGCAAGAGGGCAAATATAGAAACGGGTCAGAGCCCGAGTCGTGAAAATATTTTGCAATTGCATAAATGCTTTATTCAGAAAAATATGTTTTATCTCATATTTAAATTGGTATCGCACTCCCATGAGATACCCCTTACCTCTCTTCTAATAGTGCACTCCTAGCGTATCCCTCTAAACATCCTAGTCAAGCTACTCTGCCTAACTAATCCGTTACCCCCAAACCATCGGTTCCTAAGTAAATCGGGTACTAAGGGCTAAAATTCTCTCCATTCCCAACACTGAGCTAAATTCATGCGTGGGGTGTCTCACGAAGCAAAATCCAAATAAGGAACCCCCCCCCCCCCACCCCGATGCACTACTATTTGGTCGTGTTGTTCGTCGAGATCCAGTAGACCCTCAGTACACAACGTACATTAGACCCTCTGTGAAAATAGTGCACTCCTAGCGTATCCCTATAAACATCCTAGTAAATCTATGCTGCCTAATTAATCCGTTAGCCCCAAACCATCGGGTCCTAAGTAAACTGGGTACTAAGGGCTAAACTTCTCTCCATTCCCAACACTCCACTAAATTCATGCGTGGGGTGTCTCATGAAGAGAAATCCAAATAAGAAAACCCCCTGATACATTACTACTTGGCCATGTTGTTCGTTGAGATCCATTAGACCCTCAGTACATAACGTATATAGGTATACTCATCTAATTATATACATTAGCATACTTACTTTTATATGCATATCATTATACACATCCAGATATAATCTCCCAGAATGAGAATTAATAATTTTTCATTTTATCTCTTTACTCTAATAGAGATATATAATATATTGTTCTCATGTACAAACAATATACTATACACACTAGTAATATAACCATCCCAACAAGCTATAACTCGAGGATACGGTCTCTCAATGCTATCATCTCCCAGGGCATCACTCACATACCATCCTGGGGACCAGCGATCGGACTCAATATCAACGACATCGCGGCCATAAATCACAACGTCTGAGAAGCGGTCATAGTTCCTCCTCAAAAATGAGACGAAACATACCCACCACATCTCACCCATAATAAAAAATCACACAATATAACAATAAACGCTATGACCTGGGAGATATACACTCCTTGCTCCTCAAGCCAGGGGCCTCACCCACATCGCGCAACTTCCCATGATAGCATTAGAGGGGGTATGCTTCGCATATATATGTACCATCCACACATAGATATATATACATATCCGTATCATATTATATATATATATAATTTAATCACATTGTATATATATTCTGTATCGTTCCTCAAATATAAATGGCCATAATTGTCAATCATGCATAACGATGGCCAATAATCCTAAAGATTCTCACAAATAATAGCATTTAAGTATTCAAACATTCACGATACTAAACCCAAAAGTATTCCCTCACTTGATAATTAACTTGTACGTTATTCGCGTTTAAGGATTTACACACATCTAATACCGAAGATACAAATCCCTAGTAATCACGTCCTAGGATTTACTCAGATGTATTCAGGCCACATACATTCAAATAACATAAATACCTATGCTCGATCATTGAAGAACTTTCTCTCTTAAATGTTGTTCGTCCCGAATGTTTACTAGGTTCGTTCCCCGGATTATGCCCTACACCAATCCAAGGTCTTCTCTTTCATCTAAAGGTTTACTTACCCTTAAAACCATCATTTAGGAGTCCCGATATCATAACTATGATCCCCCATATAAAACCCTAAATTTTAATTTAACTCCCCATACTCTTAAGGGAAGAAAACTAACAAATCTGGCAGAAGCGAATCGATTCACCTTTATTGCGAATCTATTCGGGTCGGCGAATCGATTTGGCCCCCAATCCGAATCGATTCGTAAAGTGTTCTACAAGAAGGTCCTTAAAGGAAAATCGATTTGGTCTAAATCAGATCAATTCGGTGCAAGGCAGCCTTATAGATCTCCTTAGGCAGATCAATTCGGCCTAGACCCGAATCGATTCAGCCTGTTCGAGGGGCACTGTTTGGAAGACTTTTCAATCTCCAAAATACCCAAATATCAACTCAACCTCCATTTGTATGGTTTATAATCTCAACCACCAACTCTATAATCATCCTAGCACATATTTCTAACTAACACATAAATTTGTTTTCTCCCAATGTCAATTTTGATTTCTAAATAACGATTTCGATCTCGGATAGCCTTTGGTAGAAAAATCATAATAAATCCAAAAAAATCATAAAAATGCGCGGTCGGTGCCCATGCGATCGTATCGAAAAGATATACAAATTTTATTCTTTGACCAAGAGCCGAATTGATTCGTTTCCGAGCCAAATCGATTCGGAAGTGACGCTAGTTACTATTCACCATCTTCTCCAAAAATCCCAAACCTCTATTCATATACCTCCAAGAATTTTATTTCTTCTCCCAACCTTATTTACTCACAACCAACTATACTTACACACATAAAAAGGGTTCTAATCATCCTAGAACCAAAAATCAACTATTAATTTATACAAATTTCTAAGTTTCTCCAATTTAATATTTTTTCGGGGTTTACCTGTTAAACTTCCGAAAAACCTGCTTGATTCATGAAAACCCAATCCCAAAATCATATAATTTGTTATTACCAACTATGATATGAGATTGATGCTCAAAAAGAAATAAATCAAGTAAACACTTGCCTCGTGGATAAAATCCGACGATCTTGAGTCGAATACCACGGAGTTTGGCCAGAACCTCCATTTTCTTCCTTTTTTTCTCTCTTCTTTTCCTTTCTTCTTTTTTTCTTTATCTTTTTTTTCCTTTCTCCCACTCTCTCTTGCCTTAAATAGGAGAGAATTAAGGGTTTATCCCTTTAAACCCAAAAATGACTCGTTTACTCAATTGCGAATCCCTTTTAATCCAAAAATTCCCGAAATCCAAACACTACTCCCGGATACTCTATTCTGAGTATCTAGGCCATTCTGAAACCAACTGAACATTCGAAATCTCCATCTGAGGTACTTGACCACAATTCACTAATTTAACCCAATACATCTCAATGCGGGTTATCCCATCAAAATATTATTCTCTGTCGCTTTACACAGCAACGACATATAATTGAAATACTCCAACTCATTTACTTAATTTCAAAAGTAAAATATAACACCCACCGAGAATCATCTAATCCTTGCAAACTCCAAAAATTACTATTCATGATAATATCTTAAATTACCAAATTACACTTACTTGTGAATTTTAATTATCCTCAAAATTTCAGGGTATTACATACTCGCCCCCTTACAACAGAATTTTTCCCTTGAAATTCCAATACTACCAACACTAACCTAGGATCGCTCCACATCCTAATGCTTCAAAGGGAATGGTACTAACCCGATGTCTCTCAAGCATAAACTCAATCAGCAGTCACCTCTATCAAGGTTTATACTATACTATGTTGCCATCTTGGCATAATCTTCAACTCTATATACTACGTCCCTTCTATCTCAGGCGGTATATAAGCTCAACTTACTAAGGTGCCCACACACCTTATAACCCGTCCTTCTCTTCACAACAATAATAAACGTTTAATATGTACACTCTCTCTAAACAATAGGCCTTATTTCCTCAGCGTAATACTCATACGTGGGTCTTCCCAACCCACAAAATTCCATCATTCTCAAGGTTAACCAAATTATCTTTCTATATCGGCTCCACTAACTCCACTGTCTTTATTGTCTAATAATTCTAAGATCGAAGTGTTTTCCTACCTACGTGAAATAGTACTATCCTAAATTAGGTCCCTAGTGACCAAGACCTTTCTCAACTCCTGACATTTGCTCGATTTCATACGTAGGATGTCTCGTAAAGCGAAATCCACACACGGAACCCTCCCGTTACACTACTCCCTTGCGTCATCGATCATTGAGATATAATGGCCTAAGGCACACCGGCGGGACGTCCTAAGTGATCCCTCGTGAACCTATTAATTATTTTTTACTATTATATCCTTCCACCTAGGCGAAAAGGAAAGCCTGACTAATCGAGACGCCCAGTCTCTACAAAAGCGTTACGAACATCATACCCAAAACATACTTCCTCAAAAATTTTCCTTTTCATTAAGGCCTGGCCATAAGCCTCAAATCAATTTCTCTAACTCCAGCTTCCCCCACCTACTTGTGGTGAGAGGACCACGTTAGTTCTCTCCATAGCACTTACATTTCCTTAATCATACCATCATCATACGACCCTCACTCTATAGTGTTTCCTCTATACTATATGACTTATCGACAAAAACAACATCCTTGCATCCTATGACATCTCTCCACTGCTGACGTCGTTAAGGTTCATGCGTGGAGCGTCTCACAAAGCGAAATCCAAACAAAGAACCCCTACAATACACTACTACTTAACTTTATCGGTCGTGGAGGTCCGTTAGCTTTAAATATGCAACCGGGACCTATCCCCTCGTTCAACAAAATGTGGTCTGAACTCTTTTCTCTGTCCAGGAGCCACACCACTAAGCGATTGCACTAACACTCAGTCCTTGTGCAACCAATAATGAGCTTAAACTCATAGCTCAACAATTAACCCTGCATAGCTTAAATCATATCTATAAGGTCGCCACGCACTCGTATCATGATAAAGAAACATCTTCTCTCCAAAGTTTCACCTACCCATAATAACAAAGGCGAACTCAACCTGTATCCAAGTGAGATGTCACAACAACAACCTGCTCCACCCTAGAACCGCGGACACGATAGTCTTGCCATCATTAGCATGCTATCGCTTCGAACAATGAATTTCATACAATACTCAAATTAACAACATACTCATATAACACACACAAAATGAGCAACACCAATCTGATGTAAACTCAAAATACTAACACCCTCTCTTCACAGCGAATGAAAGAAAATAAATTCCCGCTATCGTGGAAAAATAGATAAACATATACTACATAACATTATCGATACTATTAGTAAACTCTAATCAAACACACAAGACTAAATATTTCCGCACAAAATATACCTCCTTCGTTCGAGGTGAAACTTATAACAATAACTTCGCCAGTCTCCCTGACTTCTCCATATGGTTCTCAGACATAGTACACTTGTCCTAAATGAACCTAAAAACTACTTTAATTAATTCCCCATCTCGGCACTCCATTATTGTCCTTCAACACCTACCGAGCAAGGACTAACCGTGTGGTTCTACGCTCCACATTGCAATATTCCCCATCTCTGGCCACCCTGGCCATGTTAAGGTTATTAGTATCTCAGAATCTATAGTCTCGATCCTAACAATCGACTTACTAGTTCCCCTAATCTTCTTCATAAAATGGAAACTCCACCACCGGCCTCAACAGTCCTATTTCAAAGAATTCCCCGGGAGGATGTCCACCAATGGGGTCCACGAACACACACATCCTCCATAAGTGTTAACAACACTTCTCTAGTTAGCCTATCATTCCTCAGAAGGACTCTCTCTTCATTGCACTTACTTTGATTTAGTACAAAATTCACCTATCCATAACTTTCTTTATTCACTATCGGCCTCTGATCGATCCTTACGTGAGTAATTAAAACTGAATTCTTTTCATTCCTCCTAAATCATAGGGACTCACGGTTAAAAACTATCCATAAGATCCCTTAGGGGTAAAATATCCTGCTCCCTCGAATATGGTGATCACCTTGCTCTAAGTCAAAGCTTTTGAGACTTCTACTTCCACTGAGTAATGATACACTACCTTCGCATGAATTAGCTTCAAAGTATGGTCCTTATCAAAGACCCCTTTCAAACTTTTTCCCCAACTTAACTTCACGCGGTAATTTGATTTTAGCACCACTCTTTATATTTTTAGCCGTACGTAATTAAATATAACTATTATATTCAAGTATTCGTTGTAGCAATCCATGAAAATACCATAAAAGGAGTGACCTCTGATGCGGTCCTCATCCCCGACTTCCTCTTACAGCTCCAACTAAGCCATGCCTCCTACTACCCTCATCACGACCTTCCTTGGTCGCCCTTCATCGATCAGCACACGAATCTCGAACGAGGGTGCAAAAGATTTACTATAATCTTACATAATAGCAGGAGAAAGAAATATCACTAGAGAAATCAACAATCCTAATCATAAAGATCTATATCAAATTAAAAGCAATGCTGAAAGTGTAGTACGTCCGCACAGATTCCTAAGGACACTACAACCTGATGCTCTGAGACCATCTGTGACACCCCGCCTAAAAAAATACCAGGCGATCACTCATGTACCAAATTAAAATAGGAGTCACCTATGGTTCATTTTTAGCATCACTGTTGAAACCCAAATTAATTACTATTAACCTATTAGTCTGGCGTTAAAATTTTATTTAACTAATCTTTTTAAACAAACTATACAAATAAAATATTCACACAATTTATATAAATGGAACTAAAAAGAAATAAAATAACCGAACACTTGGTAACAATAATACAAACCAATTGAATTCCTCATAATAAGGCGATAAAAGAATACATAAAAGCAGTTGGGTTATTAGCCCGAATATTTATACAATACCTCCTATCTAGATTACAAGGATTGAAGCGTCTATATAAAACCTGCATGCATCCACAACTGTCGCGGCACACGTATGACTCAAAGGAATCATCACCCAGGCATCCCTGTGTCTGGACACCTATATATATATATATATATATATATATATATATATAGCAAGAGGGAAAATATAGAAACGGGTCAGAGCCCGAGTTGTGAAAATATTTTGCAAGTGCATAAATGCTTTATTTAGAAAAATATGTTTTATCTCATATTTAAATTGGTATCGCACTCCCATGAGATACCCCTTACCTCTCTTCTAATAGTGCACTCCTAGCGTATCCCTCTAAACATCCTAGTCAAGCTACTCTGCCTAACTAATCCGTTACCCCCAAACCATCGGTTCCTAAGTAAATCGGGTACTAAGGGCTAAAATTCTCTCCATTCCCAACACTGAGCTAAATTCATGCGTGGGGTGTCTCACGAAGCAAAATCCAAACAAGGAACCCCCCCGATACACTACTACTTGGTCGTGTTGTTCGTCGAGATCCATTAGGCCCTCAGTACACAACGTACATTGGTATACTCATCTAATTATAGGCATTATCATACTTACTTTTATATGCATATCATACACACGTCCGGATATAATCTCCCAGAATGAGAATTAATCCTTTTTCATTTTATCTCTTTACTCTAATAGAGATATATAATATATTGTTCTCATGCACAAGAAATATACTATACACATCAGTAATATAAAAATCCCAACGAGCTATAACTTGAGGATACGGGCTCTCAATGCTATCAACTTCCTGGGCATCAGTCACAGACCATCCTGGGGACCACCGGTCGGACTCCATATCACCGACATCGCAGTCATAAATCACAACGTATGGGAAGCAGTCATAGTTCCTCCTTGGAAATGAGACAAAACATACCCACCACGTCTGACCCCTAATAAAAAATCGCACAATATAACAATGGACGCTATGACCTGGGGACTATACGTCCCCTGCTCCTCAAGCCAGGGGCCTCACCCACATCGCGCAACTTCCCATAATAGCATTAGAGGGGGTATGCTTCACACACACACACACACACACACACACATATATATATATATATATATATATATATATATATATATATATATATATATATAATATACATATCCGTATCATATTATACATATACTTTAATCACATCGTATATATATTCTACATCGTTCCTCAAATATAAACGGCCATAATTATCAATAATGCATAACGATGGCCAATAATCCCAAAGATTCTTAGTAATAATATCATTTAAGTATTCGCACACTCATGATACTAAACCCAAAAGTATTCCCTCACTTGATAATTAACTTGTACGTTATTCGCGTTAAAGTATTTACACACATTTAATCCCGAAGATACAAATCCCTAGTAATCGCGTCCTAGGATTTACTCAGATGTATTCAGCTCAAATACATTCAAATAACGTAAATACCTATGCTCGATGGTAGAAGAACTCTCTCTCTCAAATGTTGTTCCTCCCGAACGTTTACTAGGTCCGTTACCCGGATTATTCCCTACACCAATCCAAGGTCTTCTCTTTCATCTAAAGGTTTACTTACCCTCAAAACCATCATTCAGGAGTCCCAATATCATAACTAGGATCCCCTATATAAAATCCTAAATTGTAATTTAACTCCCCATTCGAGGTACTTGACCGCAATTCACTAATTTAACCCAATACATCTCAATGCGGGTTTTCCCATTAAAATATTCTCCTCTGTATCTTTACCCAGCAACGACATATAATTGAAATATTCTAACTCATTTACTTAATTTCAAAAGTAAAATATAACGCCCATCGAGAATCATCTAATCCTTGCAACCTCCAAAAATTACTATTCACAACAATTTGATAAATTCCCAAATTACACTTACTTGTGAATTTTAATTATCCTCAAAAGTGCGGGGTATTACAGTACATCCTTCTCAATACCAGCCCACCAATAATGTCGCTTCATATCTTAGTACATTTTATCCCCACTCGGGTGTACAGAAAAATGCAAATCACGTGTCTCCTCCATTATGGCCCATCTTAACTCCTCATCCAATAGTACCACCAACCTACCCTTATAATTCAACCCGCCATCTAAAGGCACACCAGTAGTGAAAAGCTCTATCACCTTCCCCTTACACACCTTATCCTGTGATTGGCCCCTGATCACACACATCACAGAGTCTAGAGTCACTATAAGCATACTTATGAAGGACCTAGTCAACTCACCCACCATGTTTACTGAGCCTCACTCGATCTCCTGAAAAGATGATAGACTATGACTGAGTTATTGGCTCAATGCATTTGCCACCATGTTTTCCTTCCCCAGGTGGTACTAGATCGTGAAATGCTAATCTTAGATGAACTTAAACCATCACAACTGCCTCATATTGAGGTCTTTCTATGTAAACAGTTACTATAAGCTCTTGTGACCGCTAAAGAGTCTCAATTTATCACCCAAAAAATAATGCCTCTACGCATGCATGATAAATATAATGGCCACCAACTACAAGTTATAGGTTGGGCACAGAACCTCGTGCCACTTCAACTTTCAAGAGGCATAAAAAATCATTTTATCCTCCTGCATTAATACCCCACCTAGTCCCTGTAGAGAATCATCAGTGTAGACCAAGAGTTTAACTCCACTCCTAGTCAAGGCAAGAACCATCACAAAAGCCAACCTCTCCTTGAGAGTGTCGAATACCTGCTGACGCTTCTCACTCCAAAACAATACTAGCCCTTTCTTTTTTAACTTTTTTTTTTTTTTTTTGAAGAGGGACAGATCCCCCACTCTATTTATTAATAACCAAAGATCAGAAAAGCCCTGATCTGGAGGCTAACAGAAAAGAAGAAAGCTTAAAAAATTAAATAGGGCTTTTTATAAGAAAAGCCCTTACAAATAAATGAAATAAGAAAATAAAAGAATAAAAAATACCTACTCTAGAATTTTTGATATTCTTAGAGCAGAAAGGCCCCATTTATCCATCTTAACAGCTCCTCTAAGATAAGCTGGAAAAGAATCCATATGAAGAGACCAAAGAGAAAGATGAGATTGACTACCCAAATTGGCTAAAAAATCAGCAGGTTGATTACCCTCTCGAAAAACATGAACAAAGGAAATGTTGAAACTTTCACTTAGCTCCTGAATATCCTCCACAATATCTCTGATTTTCCAAGGACAGTGCATTTTGTTATTAAGAACCTCAATAATAATCTTTGAATCAGATTCTACAATTAGCTCATAATCTTTTAGATCCCAATAGAATCTTAATCCTTCTAATATAGCCAGAACTTCAGCTTCTATGTTGGATTTTACACCAAAGAAGTGACAATAGGCCCAAAGCACATCTCCCTTAGCATTTCGTAAAATACCACCCCCACCACTATTACCTGGATTTTGGATTGAGCTACCATCTGTATTGAGCTTTAACACTTGAGAAGGAGGAGGATGCCACTTCACAAAACAATATTCCATAATAACCTTAAAATCACCCAAAGAGTAGATAGAGACTTTATTAGGAGAATGGGGAATCAGTTGAAAAATAGACGAAGAAAGCGCTTCAATATGTCTGATTACTTTAGTGATATTAGAAGATGATCCATTAAATCTACACTCATTCCTCTGACACCATATAGCCCAGCATATGATAATTGGCATCAATTTTTGGCAAATACCGCTGAAATTATTCTGAGCTGAAATCCACCACAATAAGCACCTGCTTTTGATATCTGATCTCACATAAGGAACTCCCAGAACATTACCAAAATGAAACCAAACTGCATCAGCTATCTCACCTTGAATAAAAACATGGTTAATACTCTCGGTATGGGGAGTAGAACAACAGTGACATTTTGAGGGGCCATTCCATCCCATGGAGAATAGATTTTCATCAATGGGAAGGAAACCTTGAATTAATTTCCAAGAAAATATAGATAACTTAACTGGGAGAACTTGTTGCCAAGCTAGCGAGTAAGTCCACCTGGTTATAGATGAGTTTTTAATAATAGACCAGGCTGATTTAATTGAGAACTTTCCATCATTTGTATCCGTCCAGATACAATCATGCTTTTTGTTATTCAGTCTGACTTTAACTCCCATTATTTTGTATCATATCTCTTGGGGGAAAAGATCTGATATTTTGTTTACATCCCATCTTTTGTCAACAGTCCACAGGTCTTTGACTCTGATTGGATTAGAAACGACAGTGTAATGGTAAAGGGGCCCAAAAGAGCACCACTTGTCCCATAAGGCACTGCACTCTCCCTCTCCAATTCTCCACAGGATACATGCTTCAGCTTCAGATCTAATATTACACATTCTCCTCCATGTTTGAGATCCCAAGAGGTCTTTATCTATGACTGGATGCACCTTTCTACAGTATTTAGCAGACATGAGATTGCTCCAAAGAGTGTCTTGACTTCTAAGCTTCCACCAGAGTTTCATAGAAAAAGCTTTGCTCATATCAGAAATGCTTCGAACACCTAAACCCCCTTCATCTGTTGGTTTAGAGATAACATTCCATTTACACCAGTGATATCTATGGTCACCAAAACTAGAGCTCCAGAAAAAATTAGCAAATAATTTTTCTATAGATATAATGGTCTGTTTAGTAGGCAGCAATGCTGACAAAAGATATAAAGGGATAGATGAGAGAACATGTTTGATAAGGATGAGTTTACCTCCTTGGGAGAGAATCTTGGATTTCCAACTAGCAATTCTAGATCTTATTTTAGCCACTAAAGGCTCAAAATATCTGTTTCTCTTCCTACCTAAGTATATAGGACAGCCAGATAATAAAAAGGAGGATGACTGATTTTGAACCCTAAAACATCAGAAATTTTCTTTTTCGCACCAACTGACAGCTTGTTAGACAAAGCCATAGAACTTTTCATCTTATTAACCTTCTGACCAGACACCTTCTCATAATTCTGCAGTACTAACATCAAATTTTTTAGAGTTTTCAAATCCCCAGAAGAAAATAAAATAATATCATCAGCAAAAGCTAAATAATTAATCTTGGGATCCCCAATGGGAGTTTTAAACATTTTAAAAGAGGTTTTGGAGTGAAGCTCATTTAAATTCCTGGAAAAAGCCTCTGCCATGATGATAAAAAGACCTGGAGATAATGGATCCCCCTGCTTGAGCCCTCTACCTGATTTAAAGAAGCCTTTGTGAACACCATTTATCAAAATGGAGAACCAATTATTAGACAAAACCCTCCAAATCATATCTATCCATGTTTCATTGAATCCCAATTTCCTCATAACTTGGATAAGGAAATACCATGAGACTCTATCATAAGCTTTAGCCATGTCCAGCTTGATAGCTACATTACCCCCGAAGTTTTTGTAATTGATCATGTGGAACATTTCTTGAGCAATAAGAATATTATCTGTGATATCTCTGCCTTTAATGAACCCACTCTGATTAGCAGATATAAATTGAGGAAGAATTTTCCCAAGTCTAGAAGCCAACACTTTAGTAAATATCTTATTAAAGAAATTACATAAGCTTATAGGCCTCATATCATGGAGAGTTTGAGGGGATTCAATCTTAGGGACAAGAACAATAGAAGTAGCAGAGACAATTTTGGGAATTTCCAGACCTGAGAAGAAACCTTGCACAGCTTTAACTATATCACCTCCTATGATATCCCAACATTTGGTAAAAAAATGGCCAGAAAACCCATCCATACCTGCCACACTGCTCCCATTAAGCTCAAACACTACAGCCCTTACTTCATCTTCTTGAGGATAATCCGAAAGAAAAGAGTTTTGCTCTTCAGAAATACACTGATGGACACATTTAAGGAACTTATCTGCATTGCCATAGATCTCCTTATCCTGAAATGTAGTTTGAAAAAAATTTATGGCTTCATTAGCAATATCAGCCTCATTGACAAGCCACATACCTGCTTCAGACTTGATTTTCTGAATGAGGATCTTCTTTCTTCGAGCTTTTACAGAATTGTGGAAAAATTTAGTGTTTCTATCACCTTCTCTCAACCATTTATCTTGGGCTTTTTGTTTCCAGAAATCTTCTTCTAAAGCACTCTTCAATGTGAATTCAGCATCCATTTTAGCAAGGGATTCTCTATTAAGCTCTGATGGATCATCTTCAAAAGCAATTTCAGCTGCTAACAACTTATCTTCAGCATCTCTAACTGATTGGAAAATGTCCCCATATGTAGCTCTACTCCAATAAGCCAGATGATGTTCGGTGTAGACCTTCCCCTTGCATGATTACGACTATATAATGTTAATCGATTACTAATATATGTGATAAATAAGTGTGTGAAATGCATGTTTGGCTCACTTCTATGTGCGTATTGTGAAATGTGATGATATGTTTAACGGTGTGATTTATATTGTATTTGGAGGTGTGAAGATGTTATGGGAAAGGGGATTTTTAGTTTTGTGAATGTGATGTACGATTCACTGGCCTAGATACTTATTTCTCTTAATAGTAATCTGAGTCTCTTCCCTATCATCACAGTATACATTTTCACTTAAATCTTGTGCTTCATTCCGCTTGATAGTTTCTATAGTGATACTTCTACTGGTATAGTATTCTACTAGATTAGGTTGCCTCTTGTCCTATACTACATGATCTTGAGACGTCATTTGGCTCATTTGACTTATGTTATTCATGTAAAGTATCCCCATCCATAAAAAGATGGTGATGATGATAAATTATCCCTCACCCAAAATATTTGAGGCAAGTAAATACCATTGAATAATGGCAGAACTTTCAACCTGAAACAAAATTGAAACCTAAAACAAAAATGTAAAATCGGGTGACTCAAAGATCACATTGTAGTTAAAATAAAAATATTAACTGGACAATACTGTCAACAATCTGACTTGAAGGTTGTGGAATTGTTCTTAAAAACATATGAATTGAAGCTATGCGACTATGATTAATGCTTTTAATGCTTCCGATTATGAGACAATTTTTTTATTTTGGCGTCCACATTTTACTTGAAATCATTAATATGATTATTGTTTATTGTAGTATAATGTACGACTTCAAGTAATGATTTTCTCTAATGTCTAACCACATGGAACCTTCATATTCTTATTAAGCTAAGGTATATGAGTCATAAATAGAAAATAATGAGTAAGTATGGGAGATTCCCATAATTATCCATGGAACTTTTGGATTACCTTATAACGCCCATATATGAAATGAATTTTCTTCTTATGCTCATGTGTTTTGTATTATCATTATGTAACTATTTTGTTCAATCTCTAACTATATTTGTTATAATGGTTAGTTTTCATACTATGTAATATACATAGCACTACTAAACAAATTGATAGGATTACTCTGGCAACTAGAATGTGGATTCTACAATCAAGTGTTGAGAATGAGTTTTAGGACTTTTCGTTGCAAGTCATTTTTAGCTGTTATAATAGTTATATAAACTGTTATAACAGTTAAAAATGACTGTTATAACAGTTAAAATAGTTCAAAATGACTTGCAACGAAAAGTCCCAAAACTCATTGTCAACACTCGATTGTAGAATCCAAATTCAAGTTGCTATAGTAATCCTATCAATCTGTTTACTAGTTATAAGTATAACAATTTATATGACTATTATATAAACAAGTTATATAAAAGTTATATTAACATTTATATGTTTTAATAGTGTAAGAATTTTAGTAAGCAATTGAATCATCCTATTGAAGTTTGGTTGTCGAGAAATTTTGTCCAAACTAACCATTTGATATAAATCTTAAATTTGTCTAGGAGGTCCATTCTCAGTTTGGCAATGCCAGCCAGGATATATGAGTTTAACAATATTATCATGAATTTTCTTTTTAAATACATAATTTTTTTTTCTTAGGTTTTGAGTAATACTATAGATATGTGTAGAGATAATGTACCAAATTTTACAAAAACTATAAAAGAAACGAATTCTTATATGTTTTTCTATTTCATTTTTAAGACCAGAAGAGCAGAATTTCATAGCAGTGGGTTGTTGGGATCCTATAGAATGATTACAAAAACTGAATGGTTGCTCAGTTTTAACAGGTGGATAGCTAATTTCCATCTTTAGTTGTTCCTTAAGCCTATTCGTCTGGTAAGGATCGTTAACATTTACATTTATTATATTTTAATTCATTTTTATAAACATGTATTTGAGCTGTGTTGGGATATTCTGCAGAGGGAATGGAGCGAGCATTGCTCGAGTTGTTCCATATTCAACATTGTTGACAATTTGACAAGCTGTGCAACATGGATTCTTCCTTTACATAGATTCAAGTTCCGCGGTTAATCTTCACAGTTATTCCCAAACATAACTAATTTTCCCATAGCTAGATATAACATATGATTCAATTGAATTGTTATTTATCTTGGTTGGGGATGTTGACATCTAAATGGCGCCAAGAATAACTGCAGAATAACCCATATCAAGATGTTTTATGGGATAAAGGTCAGTTTATATTACTGTTTTATTGAAAGTGTAGTATCTTTTTATGTTGTTTGTAGATTCTACATTTGATACAGAAATATAAGGTTGTGCATTTGAATAGAACCAATGATCGCCTTGCCACCCATTATGTTTTATGTATGTCATTTTCTGTCTTTCCACTTGTTCATAGTATCGCTGTTAGGCTTTACTATACCTAACATGTCTTTGATCAACTTATCTTCATCACCTTTGGAGGAAATCCACTGGCTAGTTCAGTGGCCATTGCATCCTTGGAGGTGATTAGGGATGAGGTACTTATTGAGAGGTATTAAACTTATTGCCTAATGTTAAATTGTCATGTCACATTCTATAATCATTGAAAATGAAAAACTGTTGGAAAAAAGTGAACCAGCTTCACATATTTGATATTTAATATCGTCACTTGTTAATTTGGTGAAAATCTTTTGGTGACAATTTAATAAGGAACACATGGTAGAGATACTTAGCATCTCATGTGGAATTGGTAAAAACTCACATGAAAATTGTGAAATTTGGTGCATTGAGGTTTAAATTTATCTATATTAATTTGTAATGTCCTAAAAAATTATAAGAGGGTAGTTTAGATTAGATGGAGGCGTAACCCGTTTTGAGTATAGTAATGACAAATTAACCATCAACACTATTGATTAACTACAGGACACACAAACACAACTTAGTGAAGATAAACTCAGTTTGAACTCACAAATCTCTCATGTATAACTTAGAAAGTAATGATGAACTTAGAAGCAACTTTTCTTAGACTGGGAGAGAAAATGAGCACCCTAGATACACCTTGGCAGGTAGCTAAACACCCTCACCACCCTCAATGATCTCTGTCAAGTATTAAAGGTTCGTAATAAATGACAATGGTGGGTGAGTAAACTATATGGTTTATAATAAATCTCTTTCTGATGTATATTCTCTCTAGTAATAACTTCTGAACACTAAAAAAAGAACCTCCTCTCCCTAAAGGTGGTTGGGGTCCTTAAATAGCCCACACCACTCCTAAGGTAACTCAATCATTGATGACTGTGAAATACATACCTCATACTTTATGTCACAAACATTAAATTCCTGATGCCCTAGTTATCTCCACAACATAAACATTAAATGCCAAGACATGCCTTTTGCCTAACCACTGTGTGTCAGGTAGCTGTCGTCACAGAGGTGGCTCACCAACTGTCTGACAGTCCCAAATACCACGGTGGTTTACTCAAGTGCATATTTGACATTGTCTAGATGTCCAGTGACATCACCTACAATAGATGGGACATTAAGTAGAGGGTTGTTTGGTTCACAAATAAATGAATGATGGAACTCAAGGCTCCTCCGCCCAAGGTTCCACGATCAGGGTTCTTCGATGTTTTACCATCTGTATTTAAGATGGTGAAGACATGTCCCAACAGTGCCTCACTTCTCAATCCTCCAAACTAAGTCCCTCTAAAGTTCACATGATGAGGTCATTCGATAGAGCATGAAAGCTCTCTCAGGCCTTGCCAAGCTTGGTCTCTCGCTAATATCGTTCGAACTCACACTAAAACATTATGCTCGTTACATCATTACAATCATTATAGATCATAGTCGACATAAACAAAGATACAATGTGACTAAGTAACATAACAAGCTAAAGTATGAGCTACCACGATAAGCTGCCTCAGTGAGCAGTCATACCTCGTTGCCTTAATCCCAAACACTGAGCTGACACGCTGAGATGCCTTATTGAGTTTCCACTATGAGTTTCCATGCTGAGCTGCCTCGCTGTCTTAATCCTGAACACTATTGTTAATGGGGGGATTATCTCTAATCTCAGGATTCCTTTTAAGCCCCCATTACATTTGCCCCTTCGTGAAGATCTTTGTTGTGGAAATAAGAAATGTCTGCATGAAAACTTCTCAATCTGATGAACCTTCTCTGTGAAAAAATTATGTGGTCTTTCCCTTCATTACAACCAACTGCGATTAACATCGCCAAGAAAAAGTAAAAGTCTCCCCGATGTACCAAAGTCGAAGCGTTGTGGCTTATTAAAACTTTGGTAAAGGGACATCGCAACTTTTTCCTGTTTCTGAGTTTCAACCGTTGTAGCTTTACTATTTGAAATTATCCCGATAGACAATAACTTTCTCAAATACTCATTTTGACTTTGGGGAAGTGAAATTCTCCCGTTTGTGCTGTTGTGGAGTATAGTTGTAGGTAGTGAGTTCATCGTTAGGACTGCCCCTATCGTTAAAACTTGTGAAATTCTCCCTTGTAACGTTTCGCTAGGTTTGAAAAAGTAGAAATTCTCCGCGATGTAGCTGACTCATAATAACGTTTGAACTTGTGGCGAGGGGACATCGTAGCTTTTTTGAACTGTTGGAGCAGCATATTCGTTTTGAGTTATTGGATATGTCTGAAAAAATTCTGACGCCAAAACTCAAACTTTCCTATTAAGGAAACCCTTTCTACCCCCCATGCGTCACTTCATTAGTGATGTGGCACTGTCTTTTCAGCTGTTAGGACACTTCCTAAAGTTCCACATGTCCATTTGAAATGACTATAGGCGGCTTTACACGTGTGGTGGTGGGAAACTCAAAAGACGGATTAAGATATTTCAAACGTCTATTTTTCAAAAAACTTATCTTTTCTTTATCTTCTTCGAACTCCCATCTTCTTTAGAGCGAGAAACTCTGATAAGACCCCATTGTTTCCAAGATTTTCTCCTCATTCTTTTCCTCTCCAATCATCCTCGCTTTCTAGCCACTCTATTGTTATTTCTCTGGTGCATTTTCTAAGGTTTTCTTTAATCTCCACTGTCAGCTTCAATGACCTCTTTAAGTAATCCTACTATGTCTACCACCCCTGTTGCCACCACCTCTGCTGCCACCTCTTTGATTGCCGCCCGCCAAAACCAACTATGTTTCTACCGTCGGTCCCCTATATTTGGAAAGGGTGATGATTTTGATGGGTTTTGCAAAACCTGCATTTTTAATGCTAATTATGATGCCATGACTCTTGGTGATGAAGATGAAAGTGCTGCTAACTAGGGCTTTCTCCCCCCATAGGGGACTCTTCAATATCATCTTGAGTGAGGGGACTTCTCGTGGTCCCATATTGACTTCGAAGGGCCTAGGGGCTCTCTTAATCACTTTGCTACCTAGAACTCCTAATGCAGAGTTCCCACGCTAATACCCTCATCAAAATTGGGCTTCATCGAGCAAAGTGGTTTGGTGAGTTTACTCTATCCAAGAATAATTCTTCCCTTCCCATCCTGGTGTCTCGTTGGAACGTTACTACTCACACCTTCATTGCTGTGTGAGGTGAGTTTACAATAACATTGGAAGACGTGTGTGAGCTTCTGGGACCTAAGGTAATGGGCCATGAGCCCTATTTTGATGAGGTCCTGGATGCCCAAGAGGCTAATCACCATTTGGAGTTGGACCGTATATGCCAAAGGTGCATCAATTCTTCAAACAAAGCCACTTTCACTCCTCTCATCAACTATTTCTTCAAGGATCCTTCTGAAGGTAGTTCTTCTGAGGCTGCCCCTGGTCAAGGTACATCGCTGGAACTTGCTTCCTATATCCTTATCATTCTTTCTCATTTCCTTTTAATGGGGAAACCTAATGACCAACCTCAAAGGGACTTCATCAACATATCCCTCCATTTGGCCCAGGGTATCAAACTTCCTCTGGATACAATTTCCATGGGATCACTCTACAAATGGCTTGATAGAACTCTTTTTGATATGGAATGATCTCTTGTTTGTTATAACCTGACTAACTTTGCCAACTGTGTCCTTCTGACAAGCTTCCTTTATGTTCGTTTCCCTACCGTAGCAGCCAAAACCAACCATCCTCCTTCGGGGGAAGTAATTCTGCCTCCACGCTCCTTTATTTATCACAAGAAACAAAGTCGAAAGGAGTTGATCTTTGTTATTGATCAACCTAAGAGTTTTGTGATGAGTCCATATGGAGAGTATGTTTTCCTCCATACTTGGGTTTTTTTCCAACATGAAGTAAGGGTGGTCCAGGCAACCACTTTGGACCTCATCTTTGAAGACCCTTCATTGGTTGTGGTACTTCTATTTTCACCAGGGGTAACTGCCTTCCTACACCAAGTGGGGATACACTAGTGAGCATTACAACCCCAATCTATGCAATCGTCAATTCAGTTTTGATCACGGGATCCTCCCTCAGTTTTTCAATTATCTCACCCCAAAGTCACTTTCAGCGAGGCATGTTCCTTGTTCTCATCTACTGCTATGTGGGGGGTAAGTTCTACCATGGCTAGGTGAGTCACCATTCTGAGAATCACAAGGTAAGGGGATGTGACCCCTATTTATAACAAAGTACTGGCCAAGACAGCTGGCCCAAACTTTTGAGTTCATCTAGGGGGATCCCATGTAACCCCTAGTTCTTTCGTTTTCTGCTCTGGGGCTGGGGATGAAAGTTAATTCCGTTCTTGGGATTGAGTTCCCTCCAAGAAAAACTCACAAGGAACCTCCCACTGGGATTCCCCTACATTTCTCCATGATTCTTATTGCTACCCCATAGCCCAAAAAAGTCCCAACACCCAAACAGCCTGCTCCTTCAGGAGGTATTTCTGGTGAAGGGGTTTCAACTGAGGTAGCCTCTAAAGAAGGACTTTATCAACCACCAGCTAAAAATACAAGGAAGTCTAAGAGTGGGATTTCCTTAAAGTCTAAGTCTCAATCTCAATCCCAAACTCCTTTGGAGTCATTTCACATCGCCTCCGTTCCTCATCTTATGTCTGCGGAAGTGAGTGAGGAATTGATAAGACAAGTTCAAACTAAGGTGGCAAGAATAAATGCTGAGTTTCAATGATGTACTCCCATCATTCCTCATTTTACTTCCTTTCTTACTATCTTGGTTGATCCAACAGATCCCTGATCAAAGAGAAGGAAGAGTTCAAAGGTTCCTTGAAGTGCTGGTGCTACGGGTGCAACGAAGAAGACTCTAGGTACCAAGTCCCAGAGGAAATTAACTCTAGATGTGCATCTGCCCTCAGCTCCCTCTGTTTCTGCCTCCTCTCCTCCTTCGTCAGTGGTTATATCCTCCCATTCTCCCTCTGGATCCGAGGTATGCATGTGTGTTGTTGTTCTTACTCCTATTTTTTTAAGGCAAGCTGCATCTGTTTAATTCTTAATAACTTTGGTGCAGGAGGTTGAAGAGGAAAGACCTAGCCCCCTATGAGCCCTTTTGTGGGGGATGCTTTGGTTCCTCTCAGATGGATGTAACTCCTCCCCATTCCCCCATGACCGGGCTTACTTACTCCCGTTGTTTGGCCTCAGAATGTGAGAAGGATGTTGCTGTGGGGGTGATTCCATTGAGTTTGTGGGCATCTCTTATCAACTAGAGACAACTCCCCCAGCCCCTTCTGAATTATCACCTTAGCTCGATGTTCTTCTGTCCATCGTTCCAGCTGCAGAAAGTTCTCCTGAGGTAACATATTATCAATTACTTGTTAGGTCTCACGTCTTTTTTCTCCTCCATTCCTTTTTCTGGTTAGCCTGCTGAACTTTAATAGTTTGGGATGCCTTAGGTTGAAATGGAATAATTGTTAGCTAACATTCTTCTTCCCACTGTGCTGACAAGACCCCTAGCTGCAGTTTCCCTTTTTTGGTTCCATAACTGAGGTAAGTAACACTTAGAGGTATTTCTCACTTCTTCTGTACTTATTCCCCATTTCTGACACTTAGCTTCATTTTTTTTTTGTATTTTTCTCCAGATCTTACCCCACCCTCCTCTCTTGGTGGGCTGCCTATTCCTAAGGCCAGGGTTGAAATTTCTGTCCAGCGTGGTGGTTCCTCTGTATCCACTAACGTTGGGGCATTACTTGGAGGTCAAAGGTCCTCCTTAGATGAGGCTCCTATGTTGGCCTTGGTACCTTTTGTTGGCGAAGGAGACTGTTGAGGCTTCTTTATTTAGGGGTGCCGTTGAGGCTTCTATGGAGGTAAGCCTGCCCCCAACAGTTCTCACCATTATGGCCTCCTTGGTGACTCTCGTTCTTGTTCTAGCCACTGCTGAGGTACTTCGCTAGTTTCTCTTTGTTTTTCATTGTTTGTCTTTTATTCTTGACAATGTACAATCTAGAAGAGTCTCATTTCTCAAACTTTCAAGCTTCACCTATAATGGTGACTTAACAATGAAGCCACTTATTAAGATTTTTTGCAAACTCTGCCTATAACGATGACTTAACAATGAAAACACTTGTTAATATTTTTTGTAAACTCCACCTATAATGGTGATTTAACAATGAAAACACTTGTTAAGATTTTTTTAGAAACTCCACCTATAATGGTGACTTAACAATGAAAACACTTGTTAAGATTTTTTGTAAACTCCACCTATAACGATGACTTAATAATGAAAACACTTGTTAAGATTTTTCGTAACAATGAAAACACTTGTTAATATTTTTTCACAAACTCCACCTATAATGGTGACTTAATAATGAAAACACTTGTTAACATTTTTTCACTTCACTCATTGTTTCTTCTACCTATTCTCAGGTTGCACGTGAATATTTTCCATCGGGAGAGAAATCTCCACCAATTACTTCGCTCATTGCCTCGCCCCATCGGGAACCCGCTATTTTAGAAGATTTTAGTCAGGACGACCAAGGTTCCACGATGGGTACTGCTGCTGACAGCGAATTTGGTTGTGAGCTTCCTCTTCCTGACATAGCCCCTCACGACTTTTGCCTCTCGGACCTTCAGTGTTCTCTTTAAATGCCTGCCAATTATCGTTTGGTGATTGAGCATCTTTCAAGCCACCATCCTATGACTTTTACTGTGGATTGCCTGAGTTTCAACATCTCCGTGATGAGCTATATGCTTTAGGGCATGGCGACCATTATTACTTATATCATTAGTACTCCTATGGCAAACATTACCAGACCTCTTCTTAACTAATTCTTGGGCTATCTGAGGGAGTTGGGTCGAGATGGCTTCCATTTTGACTGGATGATTGCACAAAACTTTCAAGAGCCAATGACTGGATAATCAGAGGGAACTGCTGCAGAAACATCGGGAGGATCAACGGGCTGAGGAAGCTAAGTTGTCTAAGCTAGTGCCTTTGCTTGAAGCTGTCAATAAGTAGGTAGAATATGTCTAATAATCTCTGCATCTGATGAAGTTGAAACGTGAGAAACTCCTCATAGAGTGTACACAAGCGCAAACGAGATTAGAGGTTTCTATTAATGCCCAACAGTCTTCCCTAGCAGCTTCTTTGGGCCATCCTGGAGATTTTTTCTCTGCTCCAGATATGTGGTTCCTCTTAGGCCAATGAATTTTTTTGTATACATTTTCCTTTTCTTCTTCTTATGTAATTATTGGGCAGTAGCTCCCAACTTTGTAATGTCCTAAAGTTTATGAATGAATGAAAAAGATGTATGTTTTTCCATGTCGTTTCTTTTTTCTATAACTGTTTGCATATATTATGATGTTCTACCATTCTTCCTTCTCCACTTGAGTTACAATAAAAACTTGTATATTCATAACAACACCTAGATACAACAATGGTCTTAACTTGATTTCTTATACATGATAGAGTTTCAACCACTTATGGTTAATCTTGAATGGATTGTCTTCTTCCATCTTAGAAATTAATAAATAACCTGAATCATGAGCTTCTTTTACAATGAAAGGTCTCTCCCAATTTGCTACAAACTTAGGTAGGGGAAGCCCCCTGATGTGCTTCACTACTGCCTTCAAAATGAGGTCTCCCTCCACGAACTTCGTTGGTCTCACCAAGTTATCATATGCCCTGGAGAGCTGCTTCGTATACATTTGAAAGTGATGCATCGCATTATCTCTGCGTTCATCCAATGCTTCCAACTGTACATCTCTGATTTGAGGGACCATGCTACTTCACAAGGCGTATCGAGCAGAGGGAACTTCCAACTCTACCGGAAGGATCACCCCAGCCCCATAAATAAGGGACAACGAAGTTTATCCTGTGGGATTTCTTTTGGTTGTTCGATAGGCCCATAACACAGCTGGTATCTTTTCATCCCATGATCCTAGAAAATTCTCTATCATTTTTGCCAAAATATTAACCAAGGTTTTGTTAGTTGCCTCAGCTTGACCGTTACCCTTTGGGTATACCACCATTAAAGTATGATGAATAATGGAGTACTTGTCTGTGAGCATTATTACCTCTGAATTAAAAAATGGGGTTCTGTTATATGAGAGAATAACCTTTGGAATACTAAAATAGCAAATGATGTTTTCTCTGATGAAGTTTCTCACCACCCTTGTCGTTTCCCTTCTTAGTGGTATCGCTTCAGCCCACTTTGTAAAGCACTCCGTTGATACTAGTATCCATATCTTCCCCCTCGAAGAAGAATGTATTGCCCCAACTAGGTCAAATGCCTAAGTGTGAAAAGAATAAGGCATTATCAGGAAGTGTAGGCCCATCGATGGGGTATGGATCATACTCCTGTGAAGTTGGCAAGCCTTGCATTTTTGAATGAACTCAATAGAGTCCTTCTCCATCATTGGCCAATAATACCCCAATGTCAGCAAATGGTCATACAACTTGTCCCCTCCTATGTGAGCTGGATCATGTTCTTGTTCGAGGACCTCTGTTGCTTCTTCCTTAGTGATTTAATGCAATGGCCTGTTGAAGTAACCCCTTTGGTAAAGCTACCCCTCCTGAATCTAGAACCTCGGGGCCCTTCCCTTTAGTCCTATCACATTAATTTTCTCTGCTGGGATCGCCTCGAAGAATAACTGTCACTTATCGCACTTCCGTTGGACCTCTGTTGCGTCTTGCTTCATTCTAGGCCAAAAATATCCCTCTCTTTGGATTCTCCTGTAAAGAGGTATCTCAGTTGTTTCACAATGCTCTTCATATATTTTCTTCAACCTCCACTCTGCTTCTTCTAGGACTATATATCTTGATAACCATTCTGATTTGTTTCCGAAGTAAATGTTTCCCTGGTTTATAAAGTATTTTGCTAATTCCCTCAGCTCCATCTATGCTTCCCCAGATTCCAGTTGCTTTCTAATCTCTCCCCTCCAGTTAGTGTCCTCCTCCATCGGCATAATTGACAGTACTACCAAAGGAGATGTTCTTCGTTGAATCGCGATTGTAGTTGTATCATTCCTCGTGACCATTTTAGGCGATGGTGGCATAGTTCCTTTCCATCTCAGCTAAGGAACTGCATTCTTCCTCACAATGCCAAGGATTGCCTGGGTTATTTCCAATCTACTCTCCTTCGGTATCCCTACTTAGTCTAAGAACTAAGTAAACTTTGGGGATTTTGAAACTGCACATTATTCTATGGCTTGGTCTGCTTCCTCACCTTCACTGCTATATACGTCCTCCACATCTTTAGCACTTGCTTCATCTCAAGTTAACACTACATTAGCCAGCCCGTTAGTAGAATCTTCCAAATCTTCTTCAAAATCCCCCTGCTTCATTGTTAGCTACCTTTATTCTCTCTCTCTCTGCCTCCTCATCGCAGTCTACCACTACATTAGCCCCATGCGATGGGAGTGGGTTATTGTTAACATTCTGCGAAGGGATTTGCAATATTTTTGCCTTTATATATTTATCAATGGTCCTTCTTAGCGTGAAACAGGTCTCCGTTGGATGTTGGATCTTTCGATGAATCTGGTAATATTTGGGATCCACCCTAGTTGCAGCATTTGGTTCCCCAACGGGGATGCCCTTTGGTTCGTACATTGTTCCTCCTTGAACCATTGCATTGTAACAACTGACATCCTCTTCTACTGTACAAGGAAACGGTGATGGGTCTTCCTTATCTCTTCCAAACTTCTTCGTATTGTCCTTCTTCACTACCTTTCCCCTATCTAGTCCTTCGGTGTATCCTACCCATAGGGGCAGAGACCTCCATCCCACAGGTTGTATCAGCTGCCTGAACATCATGGGAACCACCCTTGGGTTTGGTCATACAACCAATGAGATATCCTTGCTGCTTTAAGGAATGCCAAAAAAATCCCCTCGCGCGTCTTGTTAATAAGATGGAAGATGTACTCGGGAAGCAGTCCCTCCGCATAAATTTTCAGTTTCTTGAACTCTTTGGCCTCCTCGCTCACATAGAGGGACCTTTATCTGAACCTTCGAACGTTAGCCACTACTTTTTCCCTGAGTCATTTCTTCTCCCTCCCTAGTTGGGTCAAAGTAAACTCATCTTCCACCAGAAAGAACTTCTGGACGAACAAAACGTGCATCTCCTCCCATGTGGAAACACTCTTGGGAGCTAAGTGAGAATACCAAGTATATGATTTATTGGTTAAGGATTTATAAAATTTCCTTAACCGGAGTTTCTTGTTATTGCAATGCGCCCCCAAGTGCTAAACGAAGCGTTTAATATGTTCCTTCGGGTTTCAACCCTTTCCTGTGTATTATTCAAAGATCGGAGGATTATAATCTTTTGGATAAGTCTCATCGTTGTATTCCTGGGGGAAAGGTGTCCGAAAGTCGTCATAGACCGAAGCTACCTCACCCGCAGATTGGGAGGAGGCTTGCATGATTTTCAAAATATCTTTATGCATCTCCTTCCTCATCTCTTCCATGGGTGATGCCGTTAAAGCGACGACCAACGGGACCTTAAGTTGAGTGCCCGTTATAGGTAGAGAAATCATCATAGTTGGAGTCATTGATATTCCCGGGGTTCCGACCGTTGGATTTACACTAGAGGGTGTACTTATTGGGACTGTTCTCGTTATGACTACACTTGGTGGGGCCATTGGGGCTACCCCTGGTGTCACGAAGGAGTTGGCTTCAAATCCTCCTAACATCGTTGAAGATACGGGAGTTTGCAAAAACTCATAAAATTTATTCATGAGGAGTGCCACTTGGGTTGGTCCTAACCCTATGCTCGTAGAAGCTTGTGCCACCGCTGGAACACCTGTCACCGTCTGGATCGGAGGTACCTCTGGTCGAGGGTCTCCATCCTTTGAAGCCTCCAACTCTCTCGCTGACTATTGTTCATTGTGTTGATTGTGATCATAGTTAAGCCTTCGATTAACATTATCATACGCCATACTCCTTTCTTAGAAGAATGCCTCCCCAGCAGAGTCGCCAAATTTAAGAGGGTAGTTTAGATTAGATAGAGGTGTAACCCCTTTTAAGTATATTAATGACAAATTAACCAGCAACACTATTCATTAACTAGAGGATACACAAACACAACTTAGTGAAGATAACTCAATTTGAACTCACAAGTCTCTCTTGTATAACTCAGAAAGTAATGATGAACTTAGAAGCAAATTTTCTTAGAGGGAGAGAGAAAATGAGCACCCTAGATACACCTTGGTAGGTATCCAACACCCTCAATGATCTCTATCAAGTATTAAAGCTTCGTAATAAATGACAATGGTGGGTGAGTTAACTACCTGGTTCGTAATAAATCTCTCTCTGATGTATATTATCTCTAGTAATAACTTCTTAACTCTAAAAAAGAACCTCCTCTCCCCAGAGGTGGTTGGGGTTCTTAAATAGTCCCCACACCACTCCTGAGGTAATTCAGTCATTAATGATTGTGAAAGACATCCCTCATACTTTATGTCATCAATATCAAATGCCTGATGCCCTAGTTAGCTCCACGTCATAAACATTAAATGCCAAGACATGCCATTTTCCTAACCACTGTGTGTCAGGTGGCTGTCGTCACAGAAGTGGCTCACCAATTATCTGTCTGTCCCAAATACCACAGTGGTTTACTTAAGTGCAAATTTGACATTGTCTAGATGGCTAGTGATATCACCTACAGTAGATGTGACATTAAGTAGAGGGTTATTTGGTTCACAACTCAACGCCCTATGGAACTCAAAGCTGCTCCGTCCGAGGTTCCACGGTTAGGGTTCTTCGATGTTTTACCAGGTGCATCTAAGATGTTTAGGACCATTCCCACCGGTGCCTCACTTCTCAATCCTCCAAACCAAGTCCCTCTAAAGTTACCACAACGAGGTTGTTCGATAGAGCATGAAAGCTCTCCCAGGCCCTGCCAAGCCGGGTCTCTAACGAGTATCGTTCGACTTCACACTAAATCATTATGCTCGTTACATCATTTGAAACGTTATAGCTCATAGTCAATATAAACAAAGATATAATGTGACTAAGTAACACAACAAGCTAAAGTATGAGCTGCCACGCTAAGCTGCCTCACTGCCTTTATCCCAAACACTGTTGTTAATGGGGGAATTATCTCTAATCTCAGGATTACTTTCAAGCCCCCTCTACAAAATTAAAGTCCCTTGATTTGGGAGTTTTGGGTGTTATTGTACGTTTCTGAAAAAAAAATGCAATGAAGAGCCTTGCAAGATCTTTGGGTATTTATCTATTTATCAACATCCATCGCCCACGAAAACTTTTCCAGAAGAGATTTGTTGAATATCATGTCAACGGGAACTTCATGTTTCTTACATCAAGCAACAGTGATACTAGGATCAAGATAATTAATCTTTGACGTGCCCAATGCCACTGTTTCAAGATCCTCTTTGGTCTCCTTATCGTGCTCTATTTTCTCAATTTTCTGATTTGACAAAGCTCTAAACTCTACCAACCTCTAAACTTTAGTCTCACATTACATAATTCACAAATTGAACTACAGACATAATCAACTCAAACTTAAACATCATTCCACATTCTACACACCACAAGGGTGAAAACCCAAACTAACTTGCAAACGGCCCCGTAAGAGGCACAACACCTCGTACGGGACCAATGTAACTCGTAGGAACTAACCGCGTAGTCACGGGCCTCTCATTTTTTGAATATGACGTTTCAAAATATATAGATTACGCTTACAAACAAGCCGTTGAAGGGTAAAAACCCAAACCAGACCCCAAACGGCCCGGTAAGATGCACTAACACCTCATATGGGACCAATGTAACTCGTAGGAACTGACCGCGTAGTCACGGGCCTCTCGATTTGAGAATATGATGATAATTTGAAAATATATAGATTAGGCTTAAAAATAAGCCATTGAAGGGTGAAAAACCAAACCAACCCGTAAGTGGCCTCGTAAGAGACGATAACACCTCAAACGGGACCAATGTAGCTCGTATGAATTGTCCACATAGTCATGGGCCTCTCAGTTTGAAAATATGATGATAATTTGAAAATATATATATTATGCTTAGAAACAAGTCGTTGAAGGGTGAAAACCCAAACTAGCCCCCAAACGGCCCCGTAAGTGGCATTAACACCTCGTACAGGACCAATGTTACTCATAGCAACTGATCGCATAGTCACGGGCCTCTCGGTTTGAGAATATGATGATAATTTTAAAATATGTAGATTAAGCTTGAAAATAGGCCACTGAAGGGTTAAAAACAAAACCAACCCCGTAAGATGCACTAACACCTCGCACGAGACCAATGTAACTCGTAGGAATAGATCGCTTAGTCACGGGACTCTCGATTTGAGAATATGACAATACTTTGAAAATATATATATATATATATATATATATATATATATATTACACCTAAAAACAAGCCGTTGAAGGGTGAAAACCCAAACCAACCCCCAAACGGCCACGTAAGATGCACTAACACGTGACCAATGTAACTACTGCCCATGTAGTCACAACTTGTGTAAGATTTTCGATTTGAGAATATAATAATAATTGTAACTAGTATATGCAAATTGTTAGCTTGAGTAAGCTTTTTTTTATAAATTACTTGGTTACTAATATCCTCTCTTTTTTGTATCCTATAGCAGGATAACATTTTATTATTAGCTTTTATTCACGTGGAACATACGGAGAAATCAATGGCTTACAACAAGGGGATTATTTATTTAATGTCGTTAATATTCAGGATTTTATTTTTTTGTGCTATGGCCGTGCAGGCTTTTGTAATTTTACTATTAACTTTTATGGTCGTGCAGGCTTTTGTAATTTTATTATTATATTTTATGGTCGTACGGGCTTTATATTATGCAAGTTTTATATTAGATTGATTTTGAATGACCAAAAAATAGAGGAAACTTTGCCTAATTTTTTTGGTGTGTTAACTACTAAGACTTGTAATATCTTGAAGTTTGTATGCATATTAGTTTATCAACAACGTACGAGATTCGCAATTTGTGATTTTTTTTTTCAAATAATTATTTTCTTTGTTTTCAAATAATTAATTTTTTTTCTTTGATCCAAAAATTTGGTACAGTTCAAAATCGTGCCAAAAGTGTATCAAATTTTAGCTCGGTTTTGAATTGTGTAAAAAGTTTATCAAAATGTACTCAATCCAGCACAGTTCAAAACTGTGCCAGAAATAATAAATTCTGGAACGGTTTAAAAATGTGCTAGAAGTGTTCCTTTTTGGTCAAATCTGGCACACTTTTAAATCGTGCCAGAAAAAAAATGGCCATTTTGGAACACCTGATTCTGGCACAGTTTTTAACCGTGCCAGATTTGATCAGGCATTGTTTTTAAGTGTGCCAAATTGCCATTTTTGGTGTAGTGATTACCAACTACCCTCCCATGATCCATAACCTAAAAGACTCGAATCACTCTCATAAGGAATTATTGTACACTATCATCGTCATACACAATGTCTTAGCATCTCACTTATGATCATGGTCGATTTATAAGACAAATGGTAACAAAACAACGCAAACAACGCACACTGTCTGATGGGCGGTTTGACTAAGGAATGCCTAACATTCACCAATAATTTAACTCATCAAGAGATTTATTTAGTTTTTGAATAATAAATTACACACTGATAATGGTATAGTTCTACCCAAACCTATAATCCACATGTATCGAAAAATCAACCAATATGTGTTCCCAATTTCTAAACGACATGCACCCAAGAGCATAACATGGGAACTATAGTTAATGAAGAATAATATAAAAATAAGCATATATAATTGCAATACATGTCTTAAATACACATATACACATAAGGTGAACATATGTAGAACACCAAATAACCATAGGAGAATGAATCTACCTTTAATTATTAAAAAGTTCCAACTTCGAATCAAAGCACCAAAATCTATGAAAAACTCATAATCTTCTTATTGTCGTAAAAACTCCCCTAACATCTCTCGAAAATTTTCTCTCGACTTCTCTTATTTTCTCACATTTTCATTTATTTTCTCTTTAAATTCTCTAGAATATTCTCTCTAAAATGTGCTCTTAAACCATTAACCCTGTAACACAATTATATATCATCAGGGATATTTATAATACTACTAAGACCTCTAAAATCTGAAGACTTTCCTCCCACTCTTCTTCACTTTCTTTTACTTTTAACCCTTCATATTCCCTCATAAATACCCAACCAAATGGGCTCAAGCTGCCTTATTGATTAGTTAATATCTAATATTCTTCCTAATTTTATTAATTTTATTTCTAATCAAAATAAAATCATAAAATACATATAAAATTACTTCATATATCAATCCACTCATCTCCCATGCTTAATCACCTTTAACCTTACCATAAAAACCATATTAGATAGAATTCTAACCCTAATTAATTACCCGACAACAAATGTTTAATAAATATTTATTTTTTATCTAAAATTTATAATGAATTATAAATAAATCAACACCATCTGGTGTATAATTACTATACCAAAAATTAAAATAATATGGTCACCCTCCCTAACATGTCACATACTAGTTAATTTTAAACTAGTCAAATAAAAATTCAATAAATCATAATTAATTTAAACATGTACATGTGACTGTGTATAAAACTTAATTAATTTTATTCATATATTATTTAAATTCTCTTAAATTTATGGGTAATTATGGTTTTCTATCCTTACAATTGGAATTTTATCCCCGCATTTCACTACATTCGTATTCTTCTATAAGTCGTAAAATGACCCCAGATAATCAAAAAATGGAAAGCGTGTAAATAAATTACCCAAAATCCTCGAGTAATTGCAAAACTTAAGCTCTGACGCCACTTTGTATCACCTCGACAAAACTTGAGGCATTATTAAAATTAAAATAAAAGTACAAGTAAATTCTAGACTTTTTGAAACCATTTGTAGTACCCAATGATTATATAAAATTATTTGCCAAAGCATAATAATGTAAAATAAATAAATAAAACATTTTTGTCATTAATCTCCAAGTTCTTTTACAATAAACTGTAACATTTCGTATTTTTGAGTAAATTTAATTTAGCATTTTAAATTACATGTGTGTCATAATTAAATTAAAACTGGAAATAATATGAAATTAATAAATATTAATTAGTGAAGAACAAGATTAGTATTTATGTGTAAATTTACAAGTGTGAATCAATAAATTTAATTAATTCAATTTTAGTACATCGTATGTGAGTAGAAACGACGAAAATGGGCGGTATCAAGTGGGGCAACTGTGATGGCTACTATTGAGTTAAGATAAGATGTTTATGTTTGTGACTCGGATAGTGATTTAGAGTGCAAGGTTGACCCCCGAATGGAAAAATAGTCAAAATAAAGTACCCATGGGTGGTAATTGGGTTCTGGGAGCTTTTTAGACTAGTCGGGACCTATTCGAGGGAGTTTAGGTCATTTTTCATTAAGAGGTTAACCTAAATTCGGGATTAAGGAGTTTAAATGAGATATTAGGGTTAAGATGCAACAACTATACACTATCTAAACACCCGAGAGACTTTTGGTGAGAAAAGAGAGAGGGATAGCATTCAAGAGATAAAAACAAAAGGGCTTACTTTGGAGAAGAATTGGGGAAGATTCTTGTCAGATTATAAACAACGGGTGGGAGATTCAGAATTTGACAAACTCAATGCAAGTGTATATCTTACTCTCTTGATTTATTTGTAGTATAATCATTCATATAAAAATTTGTAGTAATTCACTAAAATTTTGGGTTGGGTGTTACTATATGAAAAAGGGGGTTTGGGGGGACAAACCTACATAAATGATTGATGAAAGATTTATTAGATTTGGTAGTGGTTATAGGTTCTATAATAATCTAAATTTATGTAGAGGAAATTTATATTTACGTTCATGATGATAGAATTTATGAGAATTTGTTTGAATTATGATGATGTTAATGAATTAAATTATGGAAAAATTGGTTAGATTACTATGGGAAACTATTAAGAGACATAGAGAATGGTTAGAATCATGATTTAGGTGGAATTAGGAGATCTTGAATCATGAAACCACTCACTTTGGTGCCATATCTGGGCTCCTGCCCAGAATCGAATCAATTTGGCCTTCATAGACGAATCGATTCGTCTGGTGAATCGATTCGACTATGAATCTGAGTCGATTCGAACCTGCTATGAAGGATAACTTGGTTTTTTATTGGAATAAAAAGGTAAAGTGGTAACTTAGTAAATTCATTGAGGTCCATAGAATGATTTTAATATTTCTGGAGAGATGATCACTTAGAGTAATTCGGGTAAACCAGAATCACCTCGGGTTACATATATGCAAGGATTTCGAGGATGAAAATACTTGGGACATAGAATGAGAAACATAATAGAGTGAATTCCAATTATTAATGTTGGAATGGTTTGGGATGTCCACAAAAACTCAAAAATAAGGATATATGTTAAATTATTTAGTTAAGAGATGAATTTAAATAAAGAAGGGTCGGAATGAGACTCGGATTATTAGACTAGCGCTTAGTGGAAAAGGCATGGATTAGTCGGTTGATGTGACTGTGTATATATACGGATATGGACGGTATATATAGGTATTATGATATATGTGTGTATGATAATATGTGAAATATAACCCTTTAGTGCTATCAGTGGAAGTTACGTGATATGGGTGATCTTCCCTGACGAATCTCAACAGGCAAAGTATAGGCCCGAGGTCATGGGGCCATGTTTTCATTTGTGTGATTTATATTCACATTGAGGTACTTGTGGGTATGGTTATAACTCACTGTCGAAGGACTATGACTACCTCCAATACGTTTTTTGTTTTACCAAGTCGGTGTGAGAGAGTCCGAACTCTGGTAACCAGGATGAGGTGCCCTGGATTATGATAGCATTTTAGAAACCCACATCCAGTGAGTTATTACTCTAATATATGGAATATATATGCTACTTATGTGTGTTTGTTGTAATATATTATTTTGTATATTTATGTGTGAATAAATATATGGGTTAATAGTAAGCAATTACAGTATAAATAACTAGTGACAATTATTAGTAATAAAGTGATAGATTATAAATATGAATGTGAAAGAGAATAACTGGAGCAAAGTTATATTTTAAATCATGCTAATTGAATGAGATATTAATTAGGAGATTGAGATATCAAATTAATGAACAAAGGGTGGGTATTATACTTGAGGCATGATAGTATATTATTGACAACAAGTGGTAAGGCTAGTTAGGTGGGGTAGTGTAACTAGGCGGGTTAAGATAGTATGTTAGGTGCGCACTTTAGATGAGGGGTAAGGGGTAACTCACGAGAGTGCGCTACTAGTTTGTTGATATGAAAATTTTCTTAACATTTTCATTTATGCATTTTATAGACTTGCAAAATATTTTCAAAGGTTTTGGCCTCTGACCTGTATCAAATTTATTTTCAAAATTTTTAGGTGTCCAGCCACAGGGACACCATGGATGATTCATCTAGGGGTGGCAATTCGAGTTAGTTGTGTTATTTTCGGGTCACCTTGGTTTTATTTTATTATAAGTTTTGGATAATCTTAAATCTACACAAGGTAATCGTGTCATTTTGGGTTAATATAGTAAATAGGTTATCGTGTTAAAAATTGCCAAACCTATCTATCAGGGATTTTGGAGCTGTAGCTACTGTGGGAGAGCAACAGAACTTGACATTAGGTAACTATATTCCTTAAGTTCATAAATAGGATGCATTCCAATGTTGGTTAGGCATGTTGCCCTTTTTATTTAAACTCATGCATTTCATATTATTTTAAATAGTTGGATTTCATGTATTGGGTCTTTACTTGATGGTTTATTCGGGGACTTTATCCATTTATCTCAGCTTTATAATTTACTTATGGTTTCTTTTATATTGTTATTGTGTTTCGATTTATTGTGGATTTTTTTATTATGTTGTATGTTAATGAAAGATAAAATTGACACATTTTACTAAAGTAAATTAGGTGGTTAGTAAATAATTATGTTCGACAGTGATGCTAAGAATGAGCCATATGATATTACCATTTTATTTTAGTAGTGGGCTAGCCACCCATTATTTTAATAGGTAGGTTTTCATAGATGGTACTAGATCCAGGTTCTATAGTCTTTTAGGATCTGAGTGACTTATTACGATTTCAACGTAGCATTGATATAAAGCCCTTTTTTATATAATTGTTGCATTCATCTTTATGTACGTGCATTTACGTTCTTCGGTTGATTATTTTGTATTTGACAATAAACTCATACAATTTGATCTTGTTCTAGATGCGACCTAGGATAAAATGACAGTCTACAACCCTGGAAGATTTAATGCTAGACAGGTTCAACAGATACCTTAAGTACCACATGGGATGGTGACAGTCATAGATGTGGATGAAATTATTGCACAGGTGGTTACTATCGTATTATTGTATTACCAAGATCATCATTTTTGGATGATAGGGAGAAAAAAAGTAAGAGAATTTAGCCACTCTGGTAGGATAGGGGGTAACGGTAGTGGTGGAGCACCGAAGTAGCTGTCTGGATATCAATATGAGCTGGATTCCCAACTGGGAAATTCTGCTAAGGGATTTCGTTCATAGGACTTTATGCCTAATGACAAAGGAGTTAGACATGGATAGTAAGAACATTACCATCAGCAACAGGTTTCTCGGGGCCACCAAGGCAAGGAAACAATTGAAGTGGCCAGCAGGCCAGTGACCAGGGATACCCCGACATGGACAATAGAGTGAGAAATAAGAAGATTTCAAAAGAAAGTGTTTAAAATGTTGAGATAAGGGCCACATGCATCAAACTTCTCAGCAACAAGCTCGGGAATAACCTCTATTGGACTAGCAGGGCTAAGAGGTGAAATTTGATGGCCGTTGTATTAACTATGGGGAGATAGGTCATTGAAAGATATATTACACAGAGTTAGGCAGGAGGACAATAGGGTGCCCAACAGCGAAAACCATTACCTCAGTTATTGGATTAGTTCTGATGGAAGTAACGCATCCAAGAACCAACGAAGCAGTCGCGCCATTGGTGGTTGAAGGTATGATATTTTCATTATTTATTTTATCCTTTGGTAACTGGGGTAAGTTTTAAGTGATACAAGTGCATCACCGTATTTTGATTAGCACTAGATTCGTGAGTGAGATGGGTTTAGTGGATTCGTAGTTAGTATCACTACTCTACGTATATATCTTTATTAACCATTGGGTAGTGAATCCCTTATACACTCCATATATCTTGATGTAGACATTGATGTCAGGAGATTGTGTTTAGCAACCGATTTGCTAGTTTTGGATATGGTGGGTTACGACATCATCCTTGACATGGATTGGTTGGAAGGATATAGGGAAATGGTGGATTACTATGGGAGGACTATTGTATTCTCCATTTTGGGGAAGGAGATGTTTCTAGTGGCGATGACACTACCTGAAGGAGGATCAAGCACTCACCTGTATTATATTGAGGATACCTCACAGGAGGTGGTTATCTCCTTAGATTCGATTCCTATTATGAAGGAGTTTACAGACGTTTTTTAGGAGACACCCGAGTTTCCACCTAGCCAAGATAATGAGTTTGTTATTAACTTAGCGCCTGGGACTAGGCCGATTACACGAGTCCTATATCGCATGGCCCCATTAGAGATGCAAAAAGTGAGGAATCAGATTCAACAACTCCTAGGACGGGGATTTATTAGGCAGAGAACATCATTATGGGGTGCGATGGTATTATTTGTGAGAAAGAGAGATGGGTTTCCTCGTTTGTGTGTTGACTACAGGGAGTTGAACAAAGTCACAAATTAGGATAATTATCTTTTACCTCGAATCGATGACTTGTTCGAATAGTTGAGAGGAGCAGTGTACTTCTCTAAGATAGACTTGAGATAGGGGTATTATCAATTGTGCATTATGGAGGAGGATGGTCCTAAGACCACATTCCTGATATGTTATGGATCGTATGAGTTCAGGGTGATGCCATTTGGGCTAACTAATGCGCTAACTGTGTTCATGGACCTCATAAATAGGGTGTTCAGGGATTTTCTAGATCAATTTCTGATCATATTCATAGATGACATACTGGTCTATTCTCGTACCGAGGATGATCATGCATATCATCTCCATATGGTTCTACAGACATGGCGAGGCCATCAACTTTACACCAAGTTCAAGAAGTACAGATCCTGGATGACGAAGGTACAGTTTTTGGGACATATTATATCAGATAGAGGGATTTTTGTGGATCTGAGTAAGGTATAAGTGGTGAGGGAGTGGGAACAATCCACGACACCAACGAAGGTTCATATATTTTTAGGGTAAGTCGAATAATGTCACCATTTCATAAAAGGCTTCTCAAAGATTGTGGGTTTGTCAACTAATCTGACTCATAAGGGCTACCTTTTCTTTGGTATGACTATTGTAAGCACCCGTTGTGACAACCCGAATATATTTATGATAAATCATGTTTAAATAATGATTAGCTTATGTGATATGGATAATATTTTATTAGTATATATAATGTTAAGTCATTATGTTTAGTCTAATCCTACCTTCATAAAGCATGAAATATCGAATTAGTTACAAGTATGAAATTTTGAAGTTTCGGTAGGAATGTTCATGTTTAAGGCTAGTTTTGAACAGTATAATATAATAACTGAATTGAGGCATAAAATAGATAGTTGTACACATATGAGTTAGGTTTGTAAACAAATAAACGGTGCATCAAACAGACATTCGAGTGAGAAGATATCATCTTTTTACGAACAGGGGGTAAAGTAGTCATTTAGCCTTAAATGATATGTTGTCTTATATGGCACCACATGTTATATTTTGATTGGACCAAGAGGGGGTGGCCTTATGCCAACTTAAAACCCTTGAATTAATCTCTCCCTTCAGCATATATCGACCATGGAAGAGTTTTAACTTAAGGAAAGAGAGTTTTGAAGTCTAGGAAGAAAGTGTGAGGAGATATTGAAGAAAAATTCATAGAAAATTACATAAAAGCTCCTAAGGTAATTCCATCCATAAATCCTGTTTGATTTTTTTGTATTACTGATTTAAATGATATAAATGATCATTTTTTTTACTGAAATTCCATGTCTTGATGTGTACTCATGGATAGATGCATGTTTAAGCAAACTTGAATGTGTAAACCCTTGAAATTGCCTTGTTTAGAAACCTTGTGTATTCAAACTATCATATATTTTTGTATACTTACTAAAATTGATTTTTTCCAACTGGATATTAACCTGGACTCATATATGTATGACATATCCGAAAATCATTTCGAAAATTCCAAGAAATGAGTCTTTGGTGAGAGTTTGAAGTTCGGGTATGAAATCTGCCCCAAGGGTGAAAGTATGCATACCATATGCTTGATGTCTTACTTGACATAGCAAATGAACTCTGAAAATAATGAAATTTTAATTTTGTATTGTTAAATATGTTTACTGATGTTCAGTGAAATATCATATAAATTTATGATGTAGAAAAATTATGAAAATTCCTGTAAGTTGAATGAACGATAAAAGAGCCTATAGGGCAGATTTGCTATGTGGTAAAGAAATGGGCATATCTTGCTCTAGGAGACTTGAAATGATGTATCGTCTTTTGTATTGGAATAATAATATGATAAGGATTGAATTAACAAGAATAAATGAATATATGTTTGGTCTATGATTTGTATATGACAATTATAGTAACATGAATTTGGATGAAACTTCATTTGTGATAAATGATTTGAATAGAATCGTATGATGCTTAAGAATTGAGTTATGTTCAAGTTATTCTTTGAATTGTTAATATTGTTATGATGACACTAATATTGTAAGAATGATAGGAAGGGAAGAAGACCTGATTGAGCAAGTACCGGATAAAGGCAAAGGAAAATCCAGTTAAACTGTCAAGGTGAGTTTACTCACTAGTATGAGGTATTTGTATATCGTTATGGAGATGATCTAAATATCACTCACAGGTAAGATTTATTACACATGGTTACGGATAAGACATGAATATCACTCACGGGTAAGATGTATTACACATGGTTATGGATACGATATGAATATCTCTTATTGGTAAGATGTATTACACATGGTTACGAATATGATCAAGAAAATATGGAATATGAAATTGTTCATTTCGGGTTACCGAAATGGGAGGTTACTTCCCGACCCGGAATGGGAAAGAATTGTCTATTATAGACAGGGGTTACTCCTCGACCAGTAATGGGGGAGAATTGTCTATTACAGACAGGGGTTACTCCTCGACCAGGAATGGGGGAGAATTGTCTATTGCAGACAGGATATGTGAATCGTGATTCGGATCAGTTGGGCCATTCTTTATGAATGGACCGGATAAGTAATAAATAATTAATGGGCTGTATAAGTATATAATTAGTCATTCTTTATGAATGATCCGGATAAGTATATAATTGATCATTCTTTATAAATGAGTCGGATAAGTACATAGGTATTATCACATGTATATGATTTATTGCATTTAATTTTATGCAATAGTTTAGTAGTGATGCATTCACTGGGCTCTTATGCTCACGATTATTATGGTTACGTGTTTCAGGTAGCATGATGTCACTGCCAAATCTAGGAGGTCGGGTTGTCTTAGCAAAGGATGCATAAAACCATAATTTTGGTCAAATGAAAAAGGGGTAATTTAATTTTACTTATCCTTGAAGAAAGTTTGAATAAGAATAATCACTTTACAATATGTGAAAAGTTTTGGCTTTATGGCTTCATGCTGTTAACGAAAAAGAATACTTGTGAATATGGTTTGGTTAAGGTAATTATGATTTGACTCACTTTGACTTTCAAACTTAATTATAAGTAACTGGGTTGGGGTGTGTCACTCGTGCTCGCACTGCCTAGGAAAGGAGTGAAAACCTGTATTTCACAAATGCATCTATATAGGGACTTGGGGGTGTATTATAGGAGGAGGATAAGGCTATAGATTATGCATCTTATAAGCTTAAGGACCATGAGAGGAATTACCCCACACATGACTTGGAGTTAGCCTCTTTAGTATTTTCCTTGAGGATTTGAAGGCACTACCTTTTGGGTGAGTGTTTTAGTTTATTCACAGACCATAGGTCGCTACATTTTCTGTTCATGCGGAAGGATCTAAATATGAGATAGAGACGATGGTTGGATCTCATCAAGGATTACCAATTTGATATTCAGTATCATCCTGCGAAGGCCAATGAGGTGGCAGACACATTGATCCGTCGACCTACTGGGGAGATAGAAGTGGCTTGGAAGGCAAAGTGGGGCAAGCTTCGACATGACAATGATATTGCTAAAGATTATATGTCAGTTTTGTTTATTAAGCCTGAGTTCGTTATGCCAGTGATAAAGCACAGGTCGGGGAACAATTGTGTCAGGATATGGTACACCAACTGTTGTCAAATAGGGTGGAGTTCTACTCGATCCATTTTGAGGGAGGCTTACGCTTCAACATGAGACTTATTGTTTCGAAGGATGAGGATTTGAGACACATAATAATGATCGAGTCCCATAGGTCAAGGTTTGCAGTATATCCTGATGGGTACAAGATGTACCAGGATATGTATAGATAATACTGGTGGTCGGTGATAAATCGAGACATAGAAGTGTTTGTCTCGAAATGCACTACACACCAATTAGTGAAGATAGAACACCAGAGGCCGATAGGGATGTTACGACCGTTGGAGATTCTGATATGGAAATGAGAGAGAATCTTTATGGATTTCATCACTAGTTTATCGATGTCGCAGAGTAGTCACCATTCCATTTGGGTCATCGTGGACTTTCTGACCATGGTGGGCCACTTTTTGCAAGTTCGTATGGATTTTGAGATGAGACAGTATGCCCATCTATTTATTATCGATATTGTGATATTACATGGGGTACCCATTAATATTATGTCCAATAGGGATAGGACTTTTATGTCCCACTTTTAACAGATCTTTCAAGAGGTGATGGGCATTGATTTACAGTTGAGTACAACATATCACTCACAAGTAGGTGGATAGACTAAGTGGGTTAATCAAATGCTAGAGGATGTGCCCAGGAGGTGTATAATCAATTTTAGGTGAGGTTGGGAGCAGTTGCTTTCATTCGTAGAGTTCACTTATAATAACTCCTACCAGTTCACTATCGACATGGAAAAATTGGAGGCAATTTATGGACGGCCTTTTCATTCGCCCACTTATTGATTAGAGGTAGGGAACAACAAGCTATTGGGATCAGAGATGATTCATGCCACTACTACCAAGATTGAGCTCATTCAGGGATGAATACGAATAGCTCAGGTTAGGTAGAAGAGTTAAGATGATGCCAAAGGGAGACACATAGAGCTGGAGATTGGGGATCGGGTCTTATTGTACGTGTCTCCCATGAGTGAATTCCTAAGTTTTGGGAAGAAGGGGAAACTAGTGTCAATATCTGTAGGGCCTTTCCCAGTCATTGAGAGACTCAGACCAATTGCTTATTGGCGGGGTTGCCAGGGCATCTATAGTGGATCCATAACGTATTCCATATGTCATCACTGAAGAGATATGAAAGGAGTGATATGTCTTTTTTTCACATCCCATTGGAGGAGATAGATTTGCAGCAAGGCATCTCGTACGAGGAGATGCCGATTGCTATTCTAGATCGTAGTGAGCGTAAATTGTAATCTAAGGTGGTACCCCGGTTTGAGATCAATGTGGGGCACTATAATTTAGATGAATCGACATGGGAGTTGGAGGTTGATATGTGAAAGAATTATCTAGAGATTTTTACCGTAGGTACGTCTGAATTTTGAGGACAAAATTTCGTTGTAAGGGGGAAGTATGTAATACCCCATATTTTTTAGTAAATTATTTTAGCATTTTAAATTACACGTGTGTCGTAATTTAATTAAAAGGGAAATAATTTAAAATTAATAAATATTGATTGATGAAGAATAAGATTAATATTTATGTGTAAATTTACAAGTGTGAATCATTAAATTTAATTAATTCAATTTAATATGTCGTATGTGAGTAGAAACAGCGAGAATTGGCGGTATCTTAATCAGGGGAATTATGAGGGATACTATTGACTTGAGATAAGATGTTTATGTTTAGTGATTCAGATAGTGATTTTGAGTGCAAAGTTGACCCAGGAAAGGTCATAATAATCAAAATAGAGTACCCAAGGGCGGTAATTGGGTTCCAAAAGCTTTTTAGACTAATCAAGACCCATTCGGTGCATTTAAGTCATTTTTCATTAGAGGTTAACCTAAATTCGGGATTAAGTATGAGATATTAAGGTTATGAGGTAGCCACTATACATTATCAAAACACCTCATAGACTTTTGGCGAGAAAATAGAGAGGAATAATACTCTAGAGATCCAATTGGGGAGTATTCTTGTCAGATTCAAAACAACGCATAGGGATTCCGAATTCGATAAACTCAAGGAAAGTTTATTTCTTTATTTCTTGATTTATTTTTACTGTAATCATTCATATAAAAATTGGTAGTAATTCACTAAATTTTTAGGTTAGGCATTACTACGTGAAAAAAGGGGTTTGAGAGGACAAACCTACATGAATGATTGATGAAGATTTATTGGGCTTCATAGTGGTTATAGGTTCTATAATAATCTGAATTTATGTAAAGTAAAGTAAATTTAAATTATTGAAGGAATGATGACTAGTTATGTGAAAGAAACCTGGAAATTGGATTACATTCATGATGATAGAATTTTTTAGAATTGGATTTAATTATGATGATGTTAATGAATTAAATTGTGGAAAATTGGTTAGATTGTTATAAGAAACTATTTAAAGACTTAGAGAATGGTTGGAATCATGATTTAAGTGGAATTGGGAGATCTTGAATTATGAAACCCGTCACTTTGGAGCCAAATCTGAGATTCTGCCCAAAATCGAATCGATTCGGCCATCATAGGCGAATCGATTCGTCTGGCAAATTGATTTGGATATGAACCTGAATCAATTCGGAACTGCCGTGAGGGACAACTTGGTCTTTTATGGGAATAAAAGGGTAGAGATGGAAGTCGGTAAATTCGTTGAGGTCCATAGTATGATTTGAATATTTATGGAGAGATGATTAGTAAGGGTAATCTGGGTAGACTAGAATTAGCTCGGGTTACATGTACGCAACGTGTTTAGGGGATAAAAATACTTGGGATATAGAATGCAAAACAACATAGAGTGAATTTTGATTATTAATGTAGAACTGATTTGGGATGTCCAGAAAAACTCACACAATAAGGAATTATGTTAAATTATTTAATTAAGAGATGAATTTAATTAAAGAATGGTCGGAATGAGACTCGAATTATTAGACTAGTGCTTCAGGGAAAAGGAATGGATTAGTCGGTTGAGCTGACTATATATATATATATATATATATATATATATATATATATATATATAGGTACTATGATATCTTTGTGTATGATATTATGTGAAGCATACCCCTCTAGTGCTATCCGTGGTGGTTGCGCGATATGGGTGATCTTCCTTGACGAATCTCAATAGGCGAAGTATTGGCCCCAGGTCATAGATCCATGTTTTTATTTATGTGATTTATATTCATAGTGAGGTAATTGTTGGTATGGTTATGACTCATTATCGAAGGACTATGACCGTCTTCAATACGTTTGTGATTTTACCGAGTCTATGTGAGAGAGTCCAACCTCCGGTAACCAGGATGAGGTGAGCAAGCCCTGGATTATGATAGCATTTTAGAGACCCACATCTAGTGGGTTATTACTCCGAGGGATGGTAGCTATACACGACTTATGTGTGTTTGTTGTTGTATATTATTATGCATATTTATGTGTAGACAAATATACGGGTTAATAGTAAGCAGTTACAATATAAATAACTAGTGATAGTTATTGATAATAAAGTGATAGATTATAAATGTGACTGTGAAAGTGAATGACTCGAGTAAAGTTATATTCTAAATTGTATTGATTGAAAGATATATTAATTAGGCAATTAAGAAAGGAAATTAATGAACAAAGGGTAGGTATTATACTTGAGGCGTGATAGTATAGTATTAACAACAAGTGGTAAGTCTAGTTAGACAGGGTAATGTAATTAGGTGGGTTAAGATAGTATGTTAGGTGTGGATTCTAGATGAGGGGTTCGGGGTAACTCACTAGAGTGCACTATCGATTTATTAGTATGAAAATTTTCTTAACATCTTCATTTATGCATTTTATAGACTTGCAAAATATTTTCAAAGGTTTTGGGCTCTGACCCGTATCAAATCTATATTCAAAACTTATAGGCGTACAACCACAGGGAAGCCATGGATGATTCACCTCCTATGGATTCCAGAGGTGCATCTACTGTGGGAGCAGTAGAACTTGACATTAAGTGATTCTATTCCTTGTTTTAGTGTTGGTTAGGCGTGTTTCCCTTTTTATTTAAATTCATTCATTTCAAATTATTTGAGATAATTGGATTCCATATATTATATTTTTACCTAATAGTTTATTCGGAGAATTTATCCATTTATCTCAGCTTTAGACTTTACTTGTGGTTTCATTTATGTTGTCACTATGTGTGGATTTATTTTCGGTTTGTTTATTATGTTGTATGTTAATGAAAGATAAAATTGACACTGCTTTTTAAAATTAATTAGGTGGTTAGTAAATAATTATGTTCGACAGTGATGCTAAGAATGAGCCACATGGGATTATCATTTTATTTTGGTATCGAGTTGGCCACCCATTATTTTAATAGGAGGGGTGTCACATAAACATATATTTCTGTCATAACAAGATTGTACAACATTTTAGAAAATCTTAAATAAAATGTAAAGCTACTAGACTCCCCCCATTAATTCTACAAACCAATCAACTTCCACGATAAAATAAGACTATTATTCACACAAATTCTGAAAATATATAAAATTGGGAGGGTTTAACCATGAAACTCAATAGGTTGTATAAATTCTTCAAGTTTGTGCTTATACTCATGCGTTCATAATGTATCAAGTGAAAGCATATGACACTAAAACTAAATATCAATTCTCATAATTATAAATAGGATTTCACCATATATACCTGCATATTATGAAATATATATGTGATATCATTGCCACACGCCCATCCATACGACGTGAACCATAGCCTCCCTCATTATCAATTATCCTTCGGCGATCCATTTCCCATAAGACTCACATCACTCTCATAAGGCATGATGTTACTTTCTCACCGCCTTTCATAATGGCTTACCATTACACTCGTGGAAATAATGAGCTTACAGGGTAATTGGCAATGGAACAACCCTAACTATACACCCCATCTTACATGTGGTTTGTATAAGGGATGATTAACATTTGTATTACATCAAGATTTTAAATAATTATTTTAATTCAAAAATTCTAAATATGTTTTAATCGGATAAAATTTTGGTGATAAATTATGGAATAAATATATGCAGTAAATTATGTTTTTTTAGTTGTGATTTATGGCTTGTACTTATATGGTAATTCCAAATGGTTTTAAAAATGTTGAGGTATTTTACCTATGGATTGATTGACCCATTAGATCAAGTTTGGATATGGTTTAAAGGTGCATAATAATGGTCTAAGGGGAGTGACAAAAATATCATTATTTAAATCTAAACTTAAGACTTACATTAGCCTTTATCATATTTTAAATAAACCCCAAATCTAAACTAAGAGTTTGAAACAGAGAGACAATATTTCATCAAATAAAGGGTTAAAACCTAAAACAAATCAGGTAATATTTCTTTTAACTTCTCCCCTTTGATTGTGTTAGTTTATGTTGAAATTCATGTAATTAAATTAAATAAATGAAAGATAAAACACTAGATTTGGGATATAATTATATGGTTTGAATGGTTGGGGGGGTGACAATTGGAGTTATAATTCTAGAACTAGGGTTATTACTTAATTTATGTATCCGGATTAAATTTAATCGAGTTTAATGGATTAAATCATAACTTTGCCAAAATCATTTTTTATATTGTTAAGGCAAGATCGATATATTAATTTAATTCATTTGGATTATAGAAAAAATCCTTTGTTGACAAATATATTAGGGTTATTACGTATGATATGGAATGGGAAAATTATATTGGTAATTGGTTTACTTAATCAAAGAACTCAGATTTAATTGTGTTAAAATCATCATATTTTATACCTATATTGATAATGAAATCATGATGAGAATAAGATAATAATTCAGAAACTTTGAAGCTAGGGTTTATATATATAAATGATTTTTATTATTATAGGATATTAATAATAGATCCATATAATATATAGTTTTAATGTGGTTTAGATGAGGATATTGACATTAAATACATGTGAGATTCTGGGGGTTTTAATTGGACAGATTAAATTTAAAATTAATAATTTTTGGTTTAAACTTTTGTAAGATCTTAAAGTTGATTATGGAAGTTCAAGGATCGCATCGATGCAACTAAATTGATAAGGGTGGGTTGAAAGTGTCATGTTGGTTTTGTATATGGTTTTTTTTGGGATTTGATGGATTAATTTAGTATCCTATGTGAGAATTTTTAATTGTGGTGTGGACCAGTAGGGTTTTTAGAAGGGTAAAGAATACCTCATGACCTGAGACTAAGTTAGCAGACTTTCAGAGGTTTTATGTAAGGGTTGCGAACCGTAGTGTACTAGTTGGTAATGTAGAATAATGAAAGAAGTAAATTTGTACAAATGGTTTTATATTAACATGTAAACAAATGCCAATTTTTAAAGTTTTCAAATTTAAATTAAACTAAAAAAATTAACCCAATTAACACCCACTAAACCTATTATTATGTTTAAATAATTAAAAAAAATTATCTTAAAATAAATCATGCATCTAGGTGAGTATACAAAGAGAAAATAAATCAATTACACACAACGCTCGATGTATGCGGAAAATCCACAATGGAAAAACTTCATACGATCACCCAATGCAATTCACTATGTCAGGAATTATAAAAAGACATGACAAAAGACTTACACAATGTCTCGACTCCCTCACAAGCCTTGACATTATTCATTCCTTTGACCTTATGCACAACAACGTGTAGGAGTCCACCTACGCACAACCACAATACGTGAGTCCACACACATCTTGGTATCCATCGATCCAGGCTCAGCAATTGTCACATAATACGGAGTCCATCGCATGTAAACAATCCAGGCACGAAATCCACTACAAGTGTGTTCTAAACAATATAAATAGAAACTAAACTTTAGTGCATAAAATAAGATATCAAAGAATATATGAAGATGAAACTTGAATCTTAAACTAATGGGTGAAACTAACGTTTTGGAGGCTCTTGGATATGTATTGGAAAATAATTTTGCCAAAAACTCTCATTAAAAATTGATGACAACACTCCTTTATATAGAAAATACATTTTTAAGGGTGAAACATTTTTTGATATCTCATTTAAATGGAGACACTAATCTTGTTTGAATGACATTTAGGCTTGTTCGAACAACATCATGAATTTCGTTCTAACGTTCTTTAAATGAGCTTCGAACAAAATTTATCTTATAAATAGAACAATCTCTTTTGATACCCGTTAGAAGGTAATTTGAATGAATTCCATATTCTCATTGGAACGGACATAAACATTCGTTCGAACCAGCAATTATTTTGAATATAGTCAAAAACTCTTTTGAATGACTCTTCACAAAAACGACCATTTTATTTGAAAACCTTTTTATGTAAATGATCTCAAACAAACATTTTATTAAACAATTAGAAATAACAGTAAATATAAAATCCAAGGATAAAAATATATATACACATTTATACATATTGAGATCCTTCAATATTGAAGACGAAACGATGTACTAAATGCAACATGATGATGTAGACACTCTAACTTTGGCCACTATGATCTTCAATCAAACACCTCATATGCTTGAAAGGTAAACACACTCAAGTCCAAACCTATGAACTAAATGCTTTGTCTAAACATAAAATAAGCCATAACACAAAAATTGGCCCGATTCAAAAATTTGTCCTTACAAATCTCTCCCTTTGGCTATTCTGGAATAGCACACAATATAAAAACCTATGGGCAGTCAAGCTCAATAAAATACTCTATCAAGAATATATAACAACATAAATCTGCAAAATAATAAACCTATCCCCTTTGTCTAACAATCTCCACCCAAGTTAAGACATCTCCCCTTAAGGTAAAAATATCCCACAAACTATCAAGATTGAGATACCATTTCTCCCCTTTTTTATTCACGAATAGACAAAGGAAAATAAAACCATTTCTCCCTAATATAACCATTTATACCCCTAGATGAAAAATGGGTAGACATAAAGGAAAAACAAGTATATCATCCAATGACGAAAAGTGTAACAACAAACAATAAACACAATGTGACAACACAAGTACAATTAATCCAAACAATGAATAATTGATGTCAATATTGATGCAAAATTGAAGCATAAGATACCAATATAATCATCACGCATACCAATTTGAAACTACTTAAACTTAAGGCATAACATATGGAATATATGGACTGAAGGTAAACGCAAAGACTAAAAAAAGATACCATATATATAAATATGTAAAAAAATACCAATGACACACATGCATAGATATATAGGTATAAACACGATAAAAGACACTAAATATAATTTCTGCACTCGTCTGGCATAAATGTGTCTGAATAAACATGTGGCAAACATAGTGAAGGGTCGTGATTTAGAAATAAATGAACTATGAACCAATCACTTAAAAATATCCAAGGAGTTATATTTGGATGCATTAACTTTATCAAACTAATATTTAGCCTCATAATGGCAAATAAAGTGAATTCTCAATGGACAAACAAGCACAATACACACTAGTCTAGAAAATATTTATGACTCCCAAATCAATAGCATCAAATATGAATTAACTAGGACTCATTATACAAACCCATTGTTCTTCAACTTATAACACCCTCAAAATGATAAATATTCAATATTTTCTTTTTATATCTCATTTTGCATATACCAATTTAATTGAAGAATTAATGAGACAAATTTTGGCCCTAGAAATTTTTTCTTATGTTTTGACTCTTAATTTTTTAGGCTCTTTCCAACTTTGTACTTTCACACAAAAGGAGATTTACTCCTTTTGTAGCCCTTTCCCATGCATAATCATATTTTTAATAAAGTAACAGACTCGCGAGAAATGGTTCTTATAATCACAAATCCCAGACATTAAAAAACATGTGTACAATGGAGAGATTGATGGGAGAACAACTCACTTATCTCATGTAACATATGAAGTTAAAATTCAAAAGATCTCTTGCATGTGTGTGGAGAGGCATATGCAAAGTGAATCCATTAAGCAAATCATAGTGAAACTACTCCATGCAAGGATGATTAAGAATAATCCAAGTACTGAAAATCATAATAAAATGTCCTATCCACATGGATACATGGAATGAAATGGATTCAAACACACGGATATGCTACACAAAGTGTGTAAAAACAAACTACATATAAATAAAATATTTTTTGAGTTTTTAAACATATTTCTAAAAAAGGTACCACTTGAAATCTACACTCAAAAGACAAACAAAACCTTTTTTATTTATCACAATAAGACTCATTAAAAGTATAATCAAAATACAAAAGGCTCAAATAACATATATCTAGCAAACACATATAACACTAAGCACATAAGCTTGCATATGAAAAACATGCAAAGACAATCAAATATATGATATAGAGTGATAAGAATCATGTCCAAGCATGCGGGAATCAACCAAATGTTTAGGAACTTCAAAACGTATTTCTTAACCCAAATAGATGAAAACTTAATGCCTCGGGTTTGGGGAACCATGGTGACAATACATTTGAACTTCCTATGACCTTTTCTAGTATCATAACAAAACATCTTAAGGTGACCTTTCCTACCACAATGGGGGCATGAGTAAACATAAGGAATGTTACCTATGGGTGAACCTTGTCTAACGTCCTTGGTAGTGGTTGACATTCTAAAACAAATGTTGGTATTAGCTTTAACAGTGGAATCATTTGAGTCATCGAATCCAATACAATCACAACTCGAGTCTTTTAAATCATCTTTTAACTTAAAAACTCTACACTCAAGCAAAGATTTAGACTTTTCAAACGTTAGAGACACTTTCTTTGAATTTTCAATCATTCCTAGAAGGTTATCTTGCCCCCCCTAGATATAAGTGAACTTATCCCTGAGAGTCTTTCCATGTGAGTTCAAAACTTTTATCAATTTATCATTGTGCTTTATGGAAGGATCTTCTACCCTAGTCTGAAACCTCTTAGAGTCCTCTAATTTTCTCTTTAAAACATGAACTCCATCATCACTCTCTTTATTTGACATGTATAAATTTTAAAAATCACAATTCATTCCCTTCAGCTTCTCACGAATGACATCTCTTTGAGTTTAAAAAGTTCGTAAAAATTTAATTTCAAAAAAAATTATTTTTGAAGAAATTTAACTCTTTTTGCAAACTTCAAATTCAAAAGAGTTAATTCTTTAGCATGACTAAGCTCATTAAACTCCTCTAGAATATTAAAATCATCATAACCACTAAAAAGACATCGGATAAAGTATCACTATCGTGATCCATTGAGAGAAAACAAACAATGAGGGAGGGATATGACAGACCACCCTAAAAAGAATTAAAGCACATATCAACGTAATAACTTAGTGTACCCATTCTGATACCACTTTGTAAGAGAAAAAATTTATAATTGATCATAGCTTAGATAATTTAGCATATCCCGTTACAAACCGAACACTACATCCTCATATGCTTCCATAATCTTTGAAGATATGTTAGAGATCGAGAAACGTTCTGAAGTTCAAGCCGTTGAAAACCATCACGACTCTTCTTTGGAGGTATATAGTATAAAGATTTTTTATTTAATTTTATACATTTTATTTATGGGATGTATTTCAATGTATTTGAGGCATTTTTACAAAATGATTTTTTAAAATCAAATTTTTTTTTTCTCGTTGGAACGAGATGTGCCTTTCGTCAGAACGAAGTTGGCATATCATTGGAACAAAGGTTTGATTTAATTGGAATGAACTGCAAATGATCTTCAAATCGAGTCCCTCTATTTGATAGAGGTCTACATGTTGTAAGATCATTAGAACAAAATAGGAGGTTCGTTCGCACGATTCTTAACCTCATTCCAACGACACCTATGGTTTCATTCAAATGAAACTTCATTCGAACGAATGAAAATGACTCTTGTGGACCCTTGTGCATTTAAACGACACCTATGAGGTTTGTTCATTTTTTTTTAATAAATTGGACTCTTGTGGACTCATTTTCTAATAGCTTTTGGCAAAAAACTGAATTTGCATTGCTATCCCAAAAGTCGCACAAGTTCATTTTTCCAAAACACTGTTGGTTTTTCAAATCACATTCCCAAGTATGATTTGTTGAGTTTATTCAGACTCCATTTACACATACATAATCAAAACCTTGTAGAGTGCAGCTCCACTTCAAATCTTTGTAGATATTTGATCTCTAATAATGAAGGAGAAAGGATTTTGTATCCCGAGTCTGATCAGTGGATATTGAGGGAAGTGTTGATTCATGTGGGTGATGCTGGACTGCATTACTTTCTATTGAATATTTGAAGACTTACACCATATTATAATTAGTGGATCTCTGAGTAGTCTGTAAGTCGATTCGTGTGTTTCAAATTCTTAAATAGTGCTGGTATAAAAAGGCTTTGCCTAAATGGGATTTTTATTCTATCCTTCTTTTGTTCATTTGTTTTGGTTTGGTTTCTTGGTTTAGCATATTTAGCTTGACATTTATCTTGCATGCACACCAAATTCTAAACAAGATAAAATTTGGCAAAAATTGTATTTTATTGTGTATAAACTAATACACAAAGTGAATCCATATAACCCGCACTTTCACACTTGAAATATGTAACTTCATACAAGGGTTTTATATGAACAGGTAAACAAATTCTAATTTTAAAAAAATTCAAATCTAAATTAAATTAAACGATCAACCCAATTAATACTTAGCGTCAATTAAACCGATTGATGTGTTTAAATGATTAATCAATTTTATCTTAACCTAAAACATGCATCTAGGTGAGTATAGCAAGATAAAATAAATGAATCACAAATAAAGCCTGGTGTATGAAGAAAACTAATAATGGAAAAAATCTCGCATGACCTAACCAATGCATTCAATATGTCAGGAATTACAAAAGGACACGACAAGAGACTTACTCAACGAATTGACTACATTAGAATCCTTAAGGCTCTTTGTTACTTTGACCTTTTATAAGTAACATATAGGATTCCACACATGCCTCGGTATACACCAATCCAAGCTCAACAACCATCACATAATACAAAGTCCACCGTATGTAAATGAATTAGGAACAAAATCCACTGAACGAAACATGTTCTCAATAAGATGAAGAGAAAATAAACTTTAGTGAACAAAAAAATATCTTAAATGATATATGAAGATGAAACTTTGAGAAAGCTAAGTGCCCCTAGGGTTTGTAGGGAAAAACACCACTAATTTTTATTTTAACAATTTTAAAGTAACTTTCACCAATTTAGAAAAATGATAAGTGTTGTGTGAAATAATTTACCAATTTTAATTTTGACCTAAGCTTGCAGTTAGGTGAGTATAAGAAAGAGTAAAATAAGTAAATCACAACGGGATGATATAAGATGAAAATCCACAACGGAACCGGACGGACCATATAAGTCCACTATGAAATAGGCAGTTTTATAATACTAGTTTAGACTTACTCACAGACTCGATGCCTTTAAGACTTGATGCACTTCTTTGATCCTTGAAACCTTTTTCGCAGTCACTCTTGGATTCTTTCCAATAACCACATAATGCATGTGCATTCTCAAGTCTCGATATCTCATCAATCTTACTTGTCTTGTGATCAGTCCAATCGCTGCTCGATATAAACACAATGTCCATCACACAAAAATCTCACAGCATGTAGAGAAAACCACTTTGATGCAAGATTGGAGATCTCAAAATGACATATGTATGTATAATACTTAGATCTCAAACAGGGGTGCAAACTATGTTTTTAGTTTTGAAGACTTTCTCTCAAAACAAACACATAAACTTAGAGAGCATTTTAAACAAATTTGGGAACTTAAAAATCTTGGAAAAGCCTCTCTTAAATCTTCCACTCCTCACTCCTATTTAAATAAGGTTTATTAAAAATGATATAAGAATGAAAAAATATTTGATAAATCTCGAATAAAATGAAAATCTGCACGCTATTTTGAACGCGGTATATCTCATTCAAACACCTATCCTATGACATTTCCAACGAGAATCCAAAGAGGCCAACGTTTGCTAAAATTGATCTCGTTAGAAGTATCGTTCAAAGATGTTCTAATGAGATAGTATATATCATTCGAATAATATACCAATGGCATTCTAACGACCTTATGGAAAACATATTTTTCTTCTAAATAAAAAGGTAAAATTATTTTTTAAATAATTAAAAATAATCTTATAAAATTCCTAAGACCCAAAACAAAATCCAGGGATCATACATAAACATGTATTCATATCTCTTTCAGATCCCTCGAATGATGAAGATGAAACTCAGCTGGAAATATGATGTTGCTTTATCTTGGCCACTATAGTATATAATCACACATCACAGGCTTAAAGGACAAATAGATGAAGTCCTAACTTATGGCTCAAAGAAGTTTTATCCAAAAACAGAATAAACCTAATACATAAAAATTTACTCGATTAAGAAATTTGTCCTAACAAATCTCCCCCTTCTATTATTCGGAAACAAAACTCAAAACGAAAAAACCTATTGGGTTGTCAAGCTCACTAAGACTCAATTCCTAACCCCCCAAGAGAGAAAAAGTTATAGACGCTTTGAATGACACAAACTTGAGTAGATTTTCTCTTATATAGACCTTTTCCACATCGTTTCTAACCCGCACACTTAAATATACCTTCAAATTTAAAGACAAGATAATAATATATAAACTACATATGAAAAACCCTCCCTCTTTGTCTAACCATCTCTACCTAAGAATAGACGTCTCTTCTCAAGTTAAAGAACTCCCACACTAAAAAAGATAGATCCATTTCTCTCATTTTTTTGCTCAGGAATATAAAAAGAATAGGGTGCAGAATAATGTGACACCCTGCCTAATTAAATATCGGGTAATTAGTCATTTATTAAATTGAATTAAAGTATCCAGTTGGTTCAGTGAGTCTTAGCATCACTATCGAAAATAATTTATTTTATTAGTCACCTAATAATTAATTAAGCTAGTGTTAAAACCTTTTGTCCAATAATTAAAATCAATTAACTTAGACATTTACACATTCACTATTTTTGAATAAACAATTTATGAACAAAACACCATCTAGCTAAAAATGATGAAGCTGGCATAATCAATCTAATTAATAAAATCCAAACCACCAATCGCAATAATACCCAATCCAACTGAAACTAAAGTGCTGAAATGAAAAGAGTACAATGTATCTCTAACATAAATAAAATGAGAATGGGCGACACATGCCTTAAATAAGAAGACTAAATAAATGAACTAAAGTCATAGAAGTGGAGGCATCTGGATACGGGGACCTGCAACTCCACAGTAGTTGGAGCACATCAACAGATCCAACCTCCAAGCCTGGCGCCCCTGTGGCTCGACACCTAAAATAATTTCACAAGAAAAAGAGATTTTGCAAGAGACGGGACAGAGCCCGAGTGTAAAACATTTTAAAACAATTTAGCAAGTATTTAAAAATTGAAGTAGAGCAAATATGATGTGCATGTTAGTTTTTTGATCACTCACTTGAGATACTCACCTCTCAACAATTGTGCACACCTAGCGTATACTTCTAACTCATACTAGATACGATACCACACTTAATTATTTTAAATTAAGACTCTTACTATGACTTCTAAGTCATTATGCCCACATATACTACCCGAATAAATCATTCTATCATTTTCATTATTAATCAATCGAGCTCAAGTATTTATTAATTATATAAGTGTCCACGTTCATAAATAATATTATATGACGTAATCTTTTTGCATTTAAAAAGAAACCCAGAATAACAATCACAATTGCACATATGTATATCATTATCATAACATATATACTAATTCAGAACCCCAAAAGGCTAAACCTGCGGTGCATACATACTTTGCTATCAAATCCCGGTACATCGCGTACATAAGTATTATGAGTTCTAAATCACTCTGGAACCATATAAATACAAATCACACATATTGGAGGCGAACATAGTTCCAAGCCCACGGGTTATGCACATACCTACGCACCCATATAACCGTCATCACTGTCATTCTCATGCCCATACCTAAATTCTATGTTCTGAGACACCAATCCAAATCCCCCCGAAGGCTCCTAGAGATAAGATTGTCCTCTCTTTAAGACCCCCCATGATAACATGTATGGTAGGTATGTCATACACAGAAATAATAGTATTATAGGTATTCACACAAACCCATAAAGCTCATTAGGTATACACATAACCCAAATATTTTAGTTCATACGTAGCATTATTCTCATTACTACTCACAATGTATTTACTTAATTACGAATAGTCTCTCTTATAATTCTCAAGGCTAACTCACTGATCCAAACACCTTAAAGTTTTATTCCCAAATAACTTTAATAATTTTTCCCTATACTGAAATTAATTCCACATTATTTAAGTCTCACTCGAATTAACTACGCTGGACAAATTGGAACCCAAACAAATTTTCTAGAAATTCGACCATGTCTCTTAAACGAAACTGCATCTCATTTGAACGAGATACAGGTCATTTAAATGACCTCTTCATGAGATATGCCATCTCGCTTAAACGAGATTCAATATCATTTGAAGGAGGTTGCGTAGTTTTGTCCCCCACATCTGTCTACTGCATTTTTCTCCATTAACAACCCTAAACCCTCCACTGTTTACTCCCAAAGTCCCAAAAATAAATTCCAAACATAGTTTGAACACATAGGGACGATTTCTAACAACCTAGAGTCATTAAATCCTTGAAAAATAGCCCTAAAATTCGAAACCCCCAAATTCATGTAAATTGGAACCCTAGTTCATCAACCTTTAATTCAAGCATTCTAATCCCAGATTTAGTCATCAATGTTCATCATAAATTCTTAGTTATTCTTCTAACTACATGAACAAATCAATTTCATATCAATTCAGTCCTAATTTATGTGTTCCAACTTCACTGTTCATCAAAGTTCCATATAATTCAAGTGTGTTTGTTACCTACACTAACAAGAACTCTCGTTCTCCAATCTATGCGGTGGTGGTCTCGGTGGTGAAAAAGGTGCACTATTGGTGGTTCTAGCCCTAGAAACTTCTCCCCCTCTTTCCCCCTTTTGGACTCTCTGTGTCTAACACTAATAGCCCTAATCTAACCCACGTACTTAATATTTTATTCCTTTAATTTTCATCACTAATTATACTCCAAAAATATAAATTACCAAAATGCCCTTTTCGGATGCCAGTTTGGCCCAAAACTGTCCCGGGACACAAACTAAACCTTCGAGTAGACTTTTCGGACTATTTCGAACACATTGGCTCACTCAAAATGACCATTTGGGTGACTTATAAATAATTTACTTTTTTACTCCATTAATTTAGTCCCGACAAAAGTGACACGCGCGTGCCAACTTAATTCCCGTAATTGTCGTATTTCTCACTCGTGACAATTCTCATAAATTCACAATTATATATTACTTTATTCGCTCAGTAATATTCACTAATATTCTTATAAATATATACTAACTCTTGTCTGGCTAGTTATTATTTATTTTAATCTGAAATAATTATTATTTAAATTCCCCATATTTAAATTTTAATTAATGCATTGTTTTAAAAATCTTAAAAATTACGGTGTATTACATACTTCCCTCCTAATAACAGAATTTCATCCCAAAATTCAAAAATAAAATCAATCCTGGTAAAAATAATTCTGGATATTTCTCGTGCATCTCATCCTCGCGCTTTTAAATAGACTCCTTAACGTTATGGTGCTCCCACTGAACATGCACAAGTGGAACTATCTTTTACCTCAATCTCCTCTCGCTATTGTTTAAGATATCCATCGGTCTCTCCTCGTATGAACTATCAGGATATAAGTTAGTCTGCTCCACTGCAGTGTGAGTGTGACCCAGCTCATCCCAGAGATACCGTCGAAGCGAAGAAATATGGAACACGTCATGAATATTATACAAGTGCTCGGGTAATCCAAGTCTGTAAGACACTAGCCTAATTCGCTCAATAAAACTTCGGGGATACCTTCTATTTCTTCCCAATTCGCATTATCCCCTTCATGGTAGATGGTCATAGTAGCTCTTGGTCCCCCACACTGAACTCCCTGAAGAACCTCTTGGTATTAGTGTAGCTCTTTTGCCTATCCTGGGCAACCCGTATGTGACTCCTAATCATCTCAATCCTGTCACTCGTATCCTATATCACCTCTGGCCCGAGTATCTTGTTGTTCCCCACCTTTAACCAACAAGTAGGAGGACGACAAGGTCTACCGTACACTTCCTCGAATGGGGCCATGCCAATAGTAAACTAGTACGAGTTATTATAGGAAAACTCCACTAGTGGAAGGTATTGCTCCCACTCTCCCCCAAAGTCGAGGATACGCATCGTAACATATCCTCCAACATCGGGTTCGTCCTCTCCGTCTACCCATCCGTCTGCGGGTGAAAATATTAACTCAATTTCAACTCAGTACCCATAGCCTCCTTAAAACTCTCCCAAAATTGAGACACAAAAATCTTGTCCCTATCGGACACAATATCAAGGGGCATCCCATATAATCTCGCTATCTCTGCAATAAAGATCTGAGCATAATGTGCTATAGTAAAAACCGTCCGGACTGGCACAAAGTGGGATACCTTAGTCAATCGATCCGTAATAACCCAAATGGAATCGTGACCTCTCTGAGAAGTAGGTAACCCTGTGATGAAATCCATGAAAATGCTCCCCTATTTCCACATAAGAATCTCTAGTGGCTGATGAAACCCTGTCGATTTCTGATGGTCCACCTTTACCAGCTGACAGATGGCACATTTTAAGATGAACTCTGTAATATCTCTCTTCATCCTGCTCTGCCAATACTGCCGCCTCATATCCTCGTACATTTTATCCCTGCCAGGATGTACCACAAATCGAGATCCACACGACTCTTTCATTACTGTGTGTTACAAGCCTTCCCCCTCGAGAATAATCAGTCTACCAATGAAGCGTAAGCATCCCTTAGAGCTCAATGAGTAGTACACTCCTCCACCGAATAAAATCTGTCAAATCCCCTCCTAACAAAACGGATCCGCTGCCTGACCTGTACTACCCTCGTCACAATATGGGGTGCAGTGGTCATGGATGACATGAACAATCTGGAAATCGCCTCCTGATGTCCAAACTCTCTCCGTTTCACCTACCACACCTTGGATACCTCACCCCTAGCCTACAACTCAAAGTATCTTCTACCACGTTAGCTTTCCTCGGATGAGACTGGACCTCAAACTAGTTGTCTTTCACAAATTCTAGCCACCTGCGTTGTCGCATATTCAACTCCCTCTGAGTGAACAAGCACTACAGTGACTTGTGATCTGTGTTTAGGCAAAACTTCTCACCCAGTAAATAATGCCTCCATATCCTAAGTGTGAATCAACTACTGCCAACTCCAAGGCATAGGTGAGTTAATTTCTCTTGTGTGGCTTAACCTTGTGAGAAGCATAAGCTATAGCTCGATCCTCCTTCTATAACACCCCAGTAAGCCCCTGTAACGATGCGTCAGCAAAAATGAGGTACTCCATACCCGCCCTGGGGAGTTCTAAAACTTGTGTCGAAGTCAGCTTATCCTTCAACTCATCAAACGCCAATTGACACGCATCATCCCAAACAAACGGTACGCCCTTACGGGTCAGATTAGTCATTGGACCCGCAAGCTTCGAAACCCCCCAAATAAACCGTCTTTAGGACCCAGTGAGGCCCAAGAAGCTACGCACCTCTTTCGATGTCGTGGGCTATCCCCACTCCATCACCGCTGACATATTATTCGGGTCCACTGCTATCCCCTTAACTGATATGATATACCCCAGAAACTGTATCTCACGCGGCCAGAATTCTCATTTTTCAAACAACGTATACAATTGGTGCTCACGTAGTACGTGAATTACCTTACGTAGATGTTCTACGTGCTCATCCTCAGTCTAAGACTAAACCAGGATGTCATCTATGAAGGAAATGACATTTTGATCCATGAATTCTGTAGACACCCCATCTGTACATTATAGTTGATAGTGAACATTTCAAGTAACTAGGGTGCCCATACACCTTATGTCCCGATCCTTGTTACCTAAGTCGATTGAACGTAATGTACTCATTTTAATTTAAGCCTTGTACCCATGGCCTGATTATTTGATAAGATAGTATTCAACCACAAAACTAGTAGCACTTAATTATCCTCTAGGTTGTTCCACTAATCTACTCATGGTGTAAAAGTTACACAATGACTTTTCATGCCAACATGATGCGGGTCTACCAGCCTTTAATCGAAGTATACCTCTCAACTTCCAATTATATCAAAACATACATATGATAACTAAGGTATCAACCCTATGTAATGACGACCTAACATTTACCACTTTCGACATTCACTAAATTTCATGCGTGGGATGTCTCGCAAAGAGAAATCCAAACAAGGACCCCCCACCCCCCTCTACACTACTAATTAACATTGTCTGTCATTGAGATCCGTAGGCCCTCAGCACACAATCAGTGCCCCAAATTTTCATTTCTCGACATACAAATCTACTCGTCCACTCTCATATTACTAAAAATGATAAATAACGTGCTGCTCTAATATCAATTAGGAGTTGGATTTAAATCACTAACGAGTCAAATCTCTTCACTCAACAGTTCTTTAATATTCCCTGAATCCCATCAGTAAATGTCCCTATTCTCCAGAACCAGTTATAACAAAGCAACATACTCACAGAGACCTTTGACACCTTATAATATATACAGGCAGGCATAACCCACTTTAATTTCCACCTCATAAAACAAAACAATTCATTCTAAAATACTCACAAGATGGCCTTACAACTCAACCTACTACCAACCCTCGTTACCCAATCATTACGTAGAAGTATAATAAAATCTATTTACCTTACTCTCCAAGGTAGTAAATCATAACGTAGGTGTCCTCGTAATGATCACACCTGCTTCCCGCACCGGCGATAACGGAGTCCTCAGCTACCCGATGCTAAATATATTCAAAATTAAGGTGGAGTAATTAGAAAAATTAACATAACTCCAAAAACTGGTAGTGCCTGCATCACTAGTGGCAAGACTGCATATCAAAAATTGTAAGCACGATCGCACAGTAGTGGTCCCTGCTATTGTGGGGCTAGCACTGCGAAGGTAACTGTACCTGCCCCCCTATGAGGGTTATTCTGTGGCTCCTGGCGGTCACCCTACGGAGCCCTACCCTTCTCAGGTCAATTTTGATGCTTATTTCACCACCCGCTACACATAAAACATTTCCCATTAAAACTTCCTCTCTGCTAACTCTGCTCTACACGCTGATGGCCCTGTTGACTTTGCTAATTTAATCGGGGATGCCTTCCAACCCATTGTGGGCAAGCTTGGCGTTTATGACCATTTCTTCCACCTTTAAATAACTTTTTCTTTTGAGGTTTCCCTGTTCTTGGCTTTTTTTTGCTGTGGGAATTTTGGCTCTATCCACCATTTCCATTATTCCCTTAATTCTGACGACTCTGAGGAACTTGTCATTGTTGCAATGGTACTTCCCCATTATTATTACCCTTTGCCCTGCCAGATCGATTAACTCCTCTTGATCTCCTTCCACCTATAAGTTAGACACGTGATCTTGGTAATTTAATATTGCATTAGTAACTTCTTGTGGAACTATACTTGCCACCTCTATGACTATCACCATTTCTTGGGGTACTTGTTGATTTTTTCCCACCTCAATTCCTTCAGCAGCATTAGTTTGTTGTTTTCCCTAAGTGACATCTGAAATTTAAATGAATTATATAAGTCACCATGAATCCAAAACATAATATAAGATGTACGTACTCTGCAATACGCAAAGATGAATTCAACAGTCCTAATAATAGGGCTTTATATCAAATAACGCTAAGCTGCAAGCATAATAAGACGTGCATATCCTAAAGGACTCTGGCACCTGATGCTCTGATACCACCTGTGACATCCCACCTAAATTAATACCCGGTGATCAGTCCTTTGTTAAATTAAATCAAAGTATCCAGTTGGTTCAGTCTTAGCATCACTATCAAAAATAATTTATTTTATTAGTCACCTAATAAGTAATTAAGATAGTGTCAAAACCTTTTGTCCAATAATTAAAATCAATTAATTTATCCAATCACACATTAATATTTTTTAATAAACAATTTAAGAATAAAACACCATCTAGCTAAAAATGATAAAGATAACATAATCAATCCAATTAATAAAATCCAAACCACCAATCATAATAATACCAAATCCAACTGAAACTGAAGTGCTAAAATGAAAAGATTACAATGTCTCTCTAACATAAATAAAATGAGAATGGGCAACAAATGCCCTAACTAAGAAGCCTAAATCAAAGAACTGAAGTCATACAAGTGGAGGCATCTAGATACGAGGTCCTATAACTCCCACAATAGATGCAGCACGACAACAGATCCATCAGTCTAAGCCTGGCACCCCTGTGGCTGGATACCTAAAATAATTTCCCAAGAAAAAGAGATTTTGCAAGAGACGGGACATAGCCCGAGTGTAAAACATTTTAAAACAATTTAGCAAGTATTGAAAAATTGTAGTAAATCAAATATTATGTGCATGTTAGTTTTTCTAGTACTCACTTGAGATTCTCACCTCTCAACTATTGTGCACGCCTAGCGTATACTTCTAACTCATACTAGATACGATACCACACTAAACTATTTTAAATTAAGACTCTTACTCTGACTTATAAGTCATTATGCCCACCCATACTACCCGAATAAATCATTCTAGCATTTTTACTATTAATCAATCGAGCTCAAGTATCTCATTAATTATTTAAGTTTCAACATTCTTAAATAATATTATATGAAACAATATTTTTCATTTAAAAAGCAACCTAGAATAACAATCACAAGTGTACATAAGTATATCACTATCATAACATATATACTAATTCATCACCCCAAAAGGCTAAACCTACGGTGCGTACATACTCTGCTATCAAATCTCGGTACATCGCTTATATAAGGATTACGAGTTTCGAATCACTCTGGAACCGTACTAATACAAATCACAAATATTGGAGGTGAACATAGTTCCAATCCCATGGGTTGTGCACCTACGTACCCATATGACCGTCATCACTATCGTTATCACGCCCATACCTATGCTTTATGTTCCGAGGAACTAATATTAATCCCCCAAAGGCTCCTCAAGATAAGAATGTCCTCTCTTTATGACCTCCCGTGATATCAAGTATGGCAGGTACGTCATACACAAAAATAATAGAATTTTAAATATTCATACAAACCCATCAAGCTCATTAGGTATACACATAACCCAAATATTTTAGTTCATACATAGAATTATTCTCATTACTACTTAAGGATAACTCACCGATCCAAATAACTTAAATTTTTATTCCCAAACAACTTTAATAATTCTTCCCTATATTGAAATTAATTCCACATTATTTAAGTCTCACTCGAATTAACTATGTTGGAAAAATTGGAACCCTAATGAATTTTCCAGAAATCCTACCATGTCGCTCAAACGAAACTGCATCTCATTTGAACAAGACTGCAGGTCATTTGAATGACCTCTTCGCACAAGATTCCATCTCGCTCAAACGAGATCCAATTTCGTTTGAACGATGCTGCACAGCTAAGTTCCCTACCTCTGCCTGTTGCATTTTATTGCCATTAACAACCCTAAAACCTCTACTGTTTACTCCCAAAGTCCCAAAAATAAATTCCAAACATAGTTTGAACACATAGGGACGATTTCTAACAACCTAGAGTCATTAAATCCTTGACAAATAGCCCTAAAATTCGAAACCCCCAAATTCATGAAAATTGGAACCCTAGTTCATCAACCTTTAATTCAAGCATTCTAATCCCAGATTTAGTCATCAATGTTCATCATAAATTCTTGGTTATTATTCTAACTACATGAACAAATAAATTTCATATCAATTTAGTCCTAATTTATGTGTTCCAACATCACTGTTCATCAAAGTTCCATATAATTCAAGGGTTTTTATTACCTACACTAACAAGAACATGATTATTACTAAAAGATAGCATGAATTAAATAATTTCCTCATAAATTAAGTTCTTATCCATTGATGTCATTGTTATGGGTGCGATCCTCATTCTCCAATCTACGCGGTGGTGGTCTCGGTGGTGAAAAAGGTGCATTGGTGGTGGTTTTGGCCCTAGAAACGTCTCGTCCTCCTTCCCCCTTTTGTCCTATCGGTGTCTAACACTGATAGCCCTAATCTAACCCACGTACTTAATATTTTATAACTTTAATTTTCATCACTATTTATACTCCAAAGGTGCAAATTTTTAAAACTCCCTTTCAGGATACCGATTTGCCCCAAAACTGTCCTCAGACCCAAACTCAACCACCGGGTAGACTTTTTTTTTTCTATTTCGACCCTTCTGAATACATTGGCGCACTCTAAATGACCATCTCGGTGACTTATAAATAATCTAATTTTTTACTCCATTAATTTAGTCCCGACGGGGCTGACACGCGCGTCCCGACATAATTCCCATAATTATCGTATTTCTCACTCATGACAATTCTCATAAATTCACAATAATATATTATTTTATTCGCTTAGTAATATTCACTTATATTCTCATCAATAAATACTAACCCTTATCTGGATAGTTAATATTTATTTTAATCCGGATTAATTATTAATTATATTCCCCATATTTAAATTTTAGTTGATCCATTGTTTTAAAAATCTTAAAAATTACAGGGTATTACAAATAATAAAACATTTCTCTCCAATAAAACCAAATCTCACCCTAAGTTAAGCATGGGTAATCATAAAGAAAAATAAATATATGTTATGGTGTGAAGCAAGTCATCTAACAAAAAACAGTTCAACATAATCTAAACTAAGAACAAATGATATCAACTAAGATGCGGGCATTTAAGTATAAGATACCAATATTATCACAACGCATGCGAAATTAAAACAAAGATCAAGAATAAGGAAAACATGGAATAAATAAAAATTCAAAGACTCAAACTCAAAACATACCATATATATAACAACACCTATACCAATGAAATATAACTATATATATATGTATAAATGCCAATAAAATACACAAATACGTAAAATACATACACTATCATAGTATCAATGTGTCTAAACATGGTGGTATGAAGTGAGGGAGCATAAACTAGAAACAAGAGAAAATGACCCAATCACTCAAACAAGTCCAAGTTGATTTATTTGACCCCAATAATTTATCAAGATTCAATTTAGCCTCTCATGTCAAATAAAGAACTCAAATGGACAAACAAACATAATGCATACTTGTTTAGAAATTTCGAAGATTCTCGAGTCAATGGCATCAAAACAATTAAGCTCAACTAGGACTCATTGTGCAAACTCGTTGATCTTCAACTAAACACCCTAAAAAATATATCATTTTTCTTACTCCTTTTCTTTTGAATATATATAATTTTTAAAGCATCAATGTAAAATTTTTTGGCCTTGTCAATTATTTTATCTTTATTGTCTCTCAGTTTTTTGAGGTTCATTCGAAAAGTGGTATTTCATGCAAAGGATATTTCTCCATTTAGTATCCCTTTATTGGTCTTTCCAAAAGTGGTTTTTACATGCACAACTGCCCCTAGTATTTTTTTTTACATATATGACAAGGTTTTTGGGAGAACACATGACTTAGTTCTTCTGACATATGAAGTTAAAATCCAAAAAATCTCGTGTAAAGTGTGTGTGGAGGCATATACAAAATGAATCCATCATGAAAATTAATTTCAAACTACCTCATGTAAACATGATTAAGAACAATCCAAGCATTGAAAATAAAAATCAAATGTCATAGTCACATTGATACGTGGAAGGATTGGGATTCAAACACATCGATATGCCACACAATATGTGTAAAACTAAATTACATAAAAACTAAAACCCTTTTTGAGTTTTTAAACATTCTTTCAAAATGATACCAAATTAAAAAAAAAACTCGAAAGATAAAAAAAAATTCTTTTTGTATTTTTCACAACAAGATCCAATAAATAAATAAATCAAAATACAAAGGATTCAAACCACATAAAAACAACAAACACATATATCCTGATGTCCAAAAACTAGTTTATGTAAACATGCAAACACAATGAACCATTAGATATAGTATGAGAAGTATCATGTACAAGAATGCTAGAATAAACCACTCTAACATTTAGTTCCTCCAAAGATGATTTCGTAACCCAAATAGATGGAAAAAAACACGGGGATACTAGACTTTAACTTTCTTAGGTCTTCTCTAAAATTATAACAAAAATGTCTAAGGTGACCTTTCCTCTTGCAGTGTATACACATGTCGATGCGACGAAGAATGGGACCTTTGGGTTGAAATTTTTTAATGCCTTAAGTTGTGATTAACCCTCTAAAACAAACGAAGCTCTGGGCTTTAGCAATTGAAGAATTCAAAGTATCGAAGCCAGTGTCATCACTACCAACACTACTTGAGTCTCTCAAATCATGTTCAACCTCAAAATCCTAGACTCAAGTAAAAAATTAGGCTTTTCAAACGTGTGGGATGCCTTCTTCAAATTTTTAATTATTCCTAGAAGTTTATCTCATTCCCCATCAATCCAAGTGAACTTATCTTTAAGAGTCTTCTCACGTGCTCTTAAATTTTTTATCTATTTATCACTAACCTCGATGGCACGTTCATTAAACCTAGAAATTTTAGAGTCATATAATTATTTCTCTAAAAACGACTCTATCCTCACTCTCTTTCTTGAACACTTTAAAAGTTTTAAAATCATGATTTATGTCCATGAGCTTCTCATGAAGGATATCTCTTTGAGTTTGAATAGTTACCAAAAAAAATCAATTTCATCTTTAAAACGAAAATTTTCTTTTTGAATAAATTTAATTCTTTTTGCAAACTTTGAATTCATAAGAGTTAGATTTTCATCACGGTTTTGAATCTTATTAAACTCATATTGAATATCTAAGTCGTCATCATTGTTAAATGTATCAAACAACTTACCATTATTATGACCCATCGAGAGGAAAATAAACAAAACTGGAGAGAGAGAGATGTAAATACCAAAAAAAAAAACTAAAAGAACATTAAAAGATGGATCTACATGATAACTTAATTTACTTGCTCTGATAAAAATTTGAGAAAGTTATGTGCCACTAGGGTTTATAGAGAAAAACACGACCAATTTTTATTTTCAGAATTTTTAATTAACTTGCATCAATTTAGAAAAACCAAAGTGTTTTGTGAAATAATTTATCAATTTTAATCTTGGCCTAAGCATGCATCTAGGTGAGTATAAGCAAGAGCGAAATAAGTGAATCACATACGATGATGTATGAGAAAAACCCACGATGGGGAAAATCTCAAACGATCTGGACACACATATCCACTACGATATATACGGTTTTATAAGACCAATTTAAACTTATTCACAAACTCGAAGCCTTCAAGCTTTGACGCACTTCCTTGATCCTTATAACCTTCTTTGCATCTATTGTTAGATGCCTTCCAACATCCATACAATGCAAGCGCATTCCCATGTCTCGATATCCCGTTGATCTTACTTTTATCATGAGCAGTCTAAGCACCGCTCAACACAAAAATGATGTCCACCCCAGAAAATGCTCACATTATGTAGAGAAAACCACTTTGAAACAAAACCAAAGATATCAAAACAACATATGCATATATGATTCTTGGATATTAAACATGGGTGTGAACTAGGGTTTTGGTTTTGAAGACTTTCTCTCAAAACAAACACATATACTTGAAGAGAATTTTAAACAAGTTTGGGAACATAAAAATCTTAGAATAGTCTTTCTTAAATCTTCTGCTCTGCACTCCTATTTATAAGGGGTTATTGAAAACGAGATAAGGATGAAAAACCATTTGATAAATCTCTAATAAAATAAAAAAAATATGTGTTATCATTTGAACGAGGTACTTCTTATTCAAACGAAGTATAACATATCATTCGAACACCTATCCAATGAGATCTCAAAGAGGCCAACATTTGCCAAAATTGATCTCGTTCAAAGTCTCGTTTAAACCTATTCTAATGACGTACTATATCTTATTCGAAGGACATACCAATGTTGATCTAATAACCTTGCAAAAAATATATATTTCTTCCAAAAAATATTTAGAAGGGCAAAATTATTTTTAAATAATTAAAAATAATTTTATAAAAATCCTAAGACCAAAAACAAAATGGAAGGATGAGACATAAACATGTATCCATACCTCATTGAGATTTCTCGAATGATGAAGATGAAACTCAATTCGAAACATGATGTTACTTTATCTTGGTCACTATAATCTTTAATCACACATCACAGGCTTGAAGGAAAAACATATCAAACTCCTAACAGATGACTCAAACGAGTTTTGTCTAAACACGGAATAAAACCAATATATAAAAATTTACTCAATTCAAAAACTTGTCCTTACAAAATTGGATATTAAACTAGTTGGCTGAAACTAGTTTTTTGGAGGCTCTTGGATATGTATAGGGAAAGAATTTAGCCAAAAACTCTTATTAAAAAATAATGACAACACTCCTTTATATTAAAAAAAAAACACATTTTTCTAGGTCTTGTTTAAATGGAAATAAAGGGTCATTCGAACGAAAATACTAATCTCATTTGTATGTCGTTTAAGCTCGTTTGAACAATATCATGAATTTTGTTCGAACATTCTTTAAACGATATTCGAATGAAGTTTATCCTATAGAAAGAAAAATCTCATTTAATAATCATTTGAAGGTCATTTGAATGACTTTATATTGTCGTTGCAACGACCATAAATATTCGTCCGGATGAACTTAGAAATTTCGTTTGAATAGAGTTAAAAACTCGTTCGAATGGATGTTCACAAAAAAGACATTTTTAAAAAAAAAACGTTTACGAAAACAAACTCAAATGAACTTTTTATAAAATAATTAGAACAAGATCGACTATAAAATTCAAGGATCAAAATGTATATACATTCATAATTATAAGATCATTGAATATTGAAGGAAAAACGATGAACTAAGCACGACATGATAATGTAGACGCTCTAACTTGGTCGCTATGATCTTTAATCAAACACGTCATAGGCTTAAAAGGTAAACACAGTCAAGTATTAACCTATGACTTAAAGCTTTCGTCCAAATATGGAATAAGACAAAACATAAAAAGTGACTTGATTAAAAAATTTATCTTTATAAATACCTTAGGTCATGTATATATACTTATATGCTTTGATGTGGATGAACATATCACATGTGTGTGTGTGTGTGTTTGTGTAGGCTTATGGTTAATATACTAGTTAGGGATTTGATGAGACATGAGTGGTGAGGCCGGGTATGAAACCCTGGATGATGATGAAAATTGTAAACATGTATATATTATTATTCCCATCTTATGTGTTGAGGTCTTTTACCCTTGTGTAGGACAATGGGGGCTTGATCCTTTTATGTATACATCAGTATGTGGTTATATGATTGGTTTGATGGTGTAGTGATTTTACCATGATGTGTATTTTGGGACTCGAGGAGTTGAGGCATCCTTTAGTCAATTGGGACTAGTAGAGGCATGAGTGATTGCGAGAGGTGTAGTAGTAGACCTTCATGAGATTTTTTTGTGGGTCATGTGAGTGCCCTATTATTGGTGGCCATGGGTTATGTTGACTCGTGTTGTTGATTTGTTATTAGTTCGTGGGTGTTATCTGTGACACCCCGCCTAATTAAATACGGGGTGATCAGTCCTTTATTAAATTATAATCAAGGCGAACGGTTGGTTCATTCTTAGCATCACTGTCGTAAAAATAACTTTTCCAATTAAAAACCCTAAATAATTAAGCTAAGTGTCAAAACCAGTTTTATGACATCAATTTCCAAATTTAATTAAAAACCAATATTTAAAACTTTACATAATTCATAAATAAATAATCACCCAACAACTATACTGGAACAAACAATCCAAATAATTAAACAATTAACTAATTAATTCCAACTTTAAAACTTAAAGGAAAACATCCTGACAGTAATAATTCCCAAAGTGTAAATACTGGAAATAAACGAATCACAATCTCTGATAAATCAGCTGAATAATGGAAAAAGGGCGACACATGCCCAACTGGATAAAATAGTGCTAGAGGTGGAAACAATAATGTGGTCGTCTAAGAAAAAGGCCTGCAACACCCACCTAAGCTGCAGTGCGTTCCTTCCAAAGGATCCTTTGTAAGATGCCCTTGTGGCTGGGCACCTGTAATATATACATTTATACAAGAGATAAGAGAAAATAGGAAACGGGTCAGAGCCTGATTGTAAAACAGTTTAAAATTAGTTTAGCAAGTATTTAAAATGCTTACCGGTTAATGCAACCAACATATTAGTGCGACACTCCGTTGAGAAAATCTCACCTCTCTTCTAATCTGCACACCTATCGCACTAATACTCCCAACAGTTTCACTTATCTTAATTTACTCATAAGATTTCATGCCGATAATTTCAATTGTTAAGGAAGTTAATTTTATTAAACAGTAAAGTTATCACATAAGCCTCATTTAATAATAAGGTTTCTCAGTAACGCATCATACTTTTCAAACACTTGTTCCCAAGTTGAAATAATTATTCATTTCTTACTTATCATAGTCACAGTAGGTAGTTCCCAAATTCCAGGTTTAAAAATATATATTAAATACTCATATAATATATATATTCTAACGACACCCCATATAAAATTTATGGTGTGGGCATACTCTGCAATCCAATCCCCATATCACTCGTACTAAGGGAAATATAAGTTCGGAATCACTCTCGAACAGTATTAACACCAAACACATACAAATTGAGGCAAAGCATAGTTCCAAGTCACTAAGAGGTCAGCACATACCCTCACGTCTCTTAGGACCGTCTGACTATCGATCTGATAGCCTATACCAAAGATTCCTATCTTCTAGGGTACGAGTCAATATCCCCTATAAAGGTCCCATCGAGATAAGACTGTCCCAGCGCGATAACCTCCGGGATAGCAAGTAGCGCGGGCATGATTTTTACACGTATATAGTATATGCATAAACACAGTCATATATGTATACCACTATTCCCATATCAAATTTAGGTACACTCTCACAACCCATAATTATGATATTTATCCTTATTACTCGTTATTAGATAATCAAGTATAACGGTTTGTCTCTTATTCTTATTTGTGGGATTATTCCAATTTACTACGTAACACTTGTGGATTCCTATCTCTCCAAGTGTAATTTCAGTAGGCACTCATTTATTTTACAACGTAACTTCTATACGAGTCTCACCCTTTAACACATACTCCCATTGTCCCTTATATGTAAAACACCCCCCCATGAAATCTTAATCTCGTCTCATATTAACGGGTCCATATATTCCTAAATTTCTACTGGTCTTCTTTATGTCCAAAATGTTCTCACATTAATATCCAAGAATGTCTAATCATTTAAGTTAGAACGACCTATTAAAAGGTAATAAGAGTTATACAATAGGGGTCGATTGATCGATGGAAGGTATTCGATCGATCGAATCATCGATCGATCGATGCTCTAGGGTCGATCGATCGATCAAGCAGGTATGGCAAATCTGCAGAATTTCCAGTTATGGGTTTCCTCTTGCAAAATCATCCAAAACGATATATTTGACTACCAAACTCCCAATAATTTATACTACAAGTATTATAACCTTAAATAAGTGATTTCCTACGTCTAGTATGAGAATTTTCATCATGGATAACGAATTACAAAGGCATATTCCTTAAAAACATTACGAACCCTAATATTTCTTTTGTTTAGTTTCTTCCCATTCTTTTACCATATTTCATACTCTTTATTTACTGTAATTTTGTGGTTCAATCTCTACATATGAATTGGGTTTCCAGAATACATCTATTACTCATACAGCATGCGAATTCAAATCTCCAAATATATTTTTCTTTCACAAAAGCTAGTCCTAATAAATCCCAGGCTAATATTATTGGAGCATTAACTGAAATAGAGCAAGATAGATACTTCTCTGAGAATTATTGGTTCATATTTATGGGGAGATTTGTGTGGTTTTGATCCTCGTTGCATGATCTATCGTTTGGCAGCGACGGCGGTGCAAACGGTGGAGTTCTTGGCCTAGAACTCCTTGGAAAGCCTCTCCTCTTCCTCTACTATAGCCGTTTTTGGTTTATGGTGATTCTAACCCTAGAACATGACTCTTTCCATCTGAAATACCCTTATAATTTTCGTGGGTTTTAATGCCCAAAAATGTAAAATGTCCAAAATGCCCTCCTGGGGTGTTAATTAGGCCTATAAATGCCCCGAGACCCAAACTCAACCCCCGGTACATTATTTTGACTATCTCAATCCTTTCGGACACATCGAAGCACTCAAAATGACCGTACGGGTGACTTATAATTTATTTACTTTTAATAGTCCGAATTTAATCCCGACACGACTTAAGCGCGTCCCGATAAATTTCCAAAATTATCAAATTAGATTCTCGTGATAATTTTACTAATCATAATTACACCACTTACTTTACCCATAAAGTAACTTACAAAAAAATAATTACTAACTCTCATCATGCTAGTAAGTATTTAAATGATTTTTTGAATTAATATTAAATTAATATCTCTAATTAAATTTAATAGATCCCCAAAATTAAAAGTCATAAAAATACGGGGTATTACATACTCTCCCCTAATAACGGAATTTCATCTTGAAATTCGAAAAAGATAAGGTGTACCTGGTAAGAATAAATCTGGGTACTTCTCACGCATGTCCGCCTCACGCTCCCAAGTGGATTCCTCCACATTATGATGCTCCCACTGGACCCTTACAAGTGGAACTACTTTCGACCTCAATCGCCTTTCGCTATGGTCTAGGATAACCATAAGCCTCTCCTCGTTAGAGCTGTCGGGCTGTAAGTCAATCTCCTCAATCGCGATATGGGTGTGGTCCATGTCATCCCTAAGGTATCGTCTCAATGACGAGATGCAGAATACATCGTGAATGCGATGTAAATGCCCAGGCAGTCCCAATCTGTATGCTACCGGCCCAACCCTCTCGATAATGGGAAATGATCCCACGTACCTCAGGGTCAATTTTCCTTTCTTCCCAAACCTCATTGCTCCTTTCATAGGGGATACACGTAGTAATACTTGGTCCCCCATGTTAAATTCTCAAAAGAACCATTTTGCATCGGCGTAGATTTTCTGCATGTCCTGGGCTACCCGAATGCGACTCCTGATAAGCTCAATCCTAGAGGAGGTTTTCTGAATCTCCTCTGGTTCGAGCAACTTGTTATCCCCCACTTCTAGCCAACAAGTTGGGGAACGACAAGGCCTGACATGCAAAGCCTCAAATGGAGCCATGCCAATCGTGAACTGATAACAGTTATTATAAGCGAACTCTACTAGTGGAAGGTGTGGCTCCCAACCTCCTCCAAAATCAAGGACACACATGTGCAGCATATCCTCCAAAATCTGATTAGTATGCTCTGTTTGTCCATCTGTTTGTGGGTGATAAGTTGAACTCAACCTCAACTCTATACCCATGGCCTCCTGAAAGCTTTCCCAGAAATGCGACATGAAAATTTTGTCTCTATCTGACATAATATTCAAGGGCACTCCATGTAATCTAACAATCTCAGTAATGAACAACTGAGCATACTAACCCGTGGTATAGTCTGTTCGCACTAGTAGAAAATGAGCCACCTTGGTCAAATGGTCCACAATCACTCAGATGGAGTCGTGGCCTCGATGTGATGTAGGCAACCCAGTAATAAAATCCATGGAAATACTCTCCCACTTCCACGCGGGTATTTCCAATGGCTAAAGAAACCCCGACGGTTTTTGGTGGTCCACCTTTACCAGCTGGCAGGTAGAACACTTGGACAGGAACTCAGCAATGTCCTTTTTCATCCCACTCCACCAGCATTGCCGCCTTATATCCTTGTACATCTTATCTCCCCCAGGATGCATCGTGAATCGGGACTCATGAGACTAGGTCATCACTACATGATATAAGTCTGCTCCTTCGAGAACCACCAATCTCCCATTAAACCTTAAACCTCCATCGAAACTAACAGAATAGGACTCAGCACCCTCAGTTAAAAGTCGTACATTACCCTCGTAATAATCTCGGGTGTCACTATCATGATAGATATGAAGGAATGGGCTACTGCGTCCTAGTGACCTAACTCTTTCCACTTTGCTTTCCAGACGTTCTCTACATCGTCTATCGATCTAAGACTCAATGCATTAGCAACTACGTTGGCCTTCCCCGAATGGTACTATATGTCAAACTGAAAGTCCTTCACAAACTCTAGCCACCTGCGCTGACGCATATTCTGCTCTCGCTGAGTGAATAGGTACTGTAGTGACTTGTGGTCTGTGAACAAGAAAAATTTCTCCCCTAATAAGTAGTGTCTCCATATCCTCAATGCAAAGATGACCGCTGCTAACTCTAGGTTATGTGTGGGGTAGTTCTTCTCGTGCGGCTTAAGCTTATGGGAGGCAAAATCTATAGCCTTTGCCTCCTTCTAAAGTACTCCCCCAAGTCCTCGTAAAGAGGCATCGATGTAAACCAGATACTCCATGCACGACTTAGGTAAAGCAAGGACCGGTGCTGAAGTAAGCTTGTCTTTCAGCTAGTCAAAAGCTAATTAACAAGCATCGTCCCAAACGTATGGTACCCCCTTGCGAGTTAGGTTCGTTAATGGACCCGTTATTTTACAGAACCCTCGAATGAATCTCCTGTAGTATCCGGCTAATCCCAAGAAACTACGTACTTCCATCAGTGTCGTGGGTTGTCCCCACTCCCTCACTGCAGACACTTTACTCGGGTTAATTGATATCCCCTGTTCAGAAACAGCATGCCCTAAAAACTGAACTTCCCGTAACCAGAACCCACACTTCTCATACTTAGCATACAACTGAGGCTCTCGTAGAGTTTGAAGAACCTTCCTCAAGTGCTCGGCATGCTCTTACTCTGAGTGTGAATATATCAGGATGTCATCTATGAAGACGATGACAAAATGATCCAAGAACTCTTTGAACACTCGATTCATCAATTCTATGAATACGGATGGAGCATTTGTGAGTCCAAATGGCATTACTCTGAACTCATAGGATTCATATCTCGTCAAGAAAGCAGTCTTCGAAACATCCTTCTCCCTAATACGTAGCTGATGGTATCCTGACCTTAGATCTATCTTTGAAAATAAAGTTTCTCCCCTCAGCTGGTCAAACAGATCATCGATTCAAGGCAACGTATATTTGTTTCGTATTGTGGCCTTGTTCAACTCCTGGTAGTCCACACATAGCCTCAGTGAACCATCTCTCTTTTTCACAAACAAAACTGGAGCGCCCCATGGTGAGGTACTCCTGCGAATAAAGCCCTGACCTAACAGCTACTCTATCTGATCTCATAACTCTCGCATCTCTGCCGGAGACATAAGGTATGGAGCATGTGCTATAGGTTGAGTATCCGATAATAAATCTATGACAAAATCTATCTCTCGACTGGGGGGTAGTCCTGGTATCTCCTGAAATACAAAATACTCACGAACAACTGGGATCGAATCTAAGGGAATCACGACCTCCTTAAAGGTATCCTCCTCTATGTAATATAAATCAGCGATCGAGCCTCCCTCTGGTTGAGGCATCGCCACTATAAACATCTCTTGCCCCGAAATGGAAAAGACAGTACTCCCACCAAAACAATCTATCATGGCTCTGTAGGCTGCGAGCCAATTCATACCAATAATGACGTCGTGCTCATGCATATCTAAGACTGACATGTCTGCTAGTAATACCAAGCTACCAATATCTACTCCCACACCCCGGCATATAAATAAAATTAACAATCCATTTCCTAGTGGTGAGTCTACACACGTTGCAGTGCTCTCTGTTGTGGATAATAACCCTAAGGCCTTCGCAAAATGGGTAGCTATAAAATGGTGTGTCGCCCCAGTATCAAATAAAACCTGACCCATAGTACCATGGATAGGAAACATACCCTCAATCGCGGGTGGCTCCTGTGGAGCTACTACCTAGTGGACGTTATAGACACGTCCGTACTGTAACTGCCCCTGCTGCACTAGAGCGACTGGTACGGCTAATAGGGCTGGTACCTGAGCTGGTGCTGGGAGGGCGGTTGAAAAAAGTGGCCTCTGTGGCTTATTACGGGAACCCTACTGATGTGGGGCCCTATCACCCTCTGAACAATCATGACGCATGTGGCCATTTTTACCACACCCGAAGCATCGGCCCCTAAAATTTCCTCCCCTCTGTCCCTGCTGATTACGACCTTGCTGGCCGTTACCACCTCGCCATTGGCCTTGCTGGCCCTGCTGATTACGTTGTTAGCCCTGGTGGCCCTGTGACTGATGATGTTGGCCCTGTTAGCCCTGCTGATTAGGAGCCCTGCTGACCCTACCTAAATCCCCCAAATCCCTGCCTAGAATCACCTGATCAGAACCGCTTGGCAAGGTCTCCCTGATGGGAACTTTTCTCATGCTGACGAGTCTGCCCCTGAGATGTCGGTGCTGCACTAGCACCACTATCCCTCGTCCTGCCCTGCTGGTCGGACTCTCCTGCTTGCTTGCTTCCCTGCAGATGGAAGCGGTGATCCTGGCAGTGTAGCAAAGAAGCATTGAGTACATCTGTGTAGGTACTCAGAGACAGATTTCCTATAAGGTGCTGATGGATCCTCCAAGCCAACCCGTCCATAAACAATAGTATCTTCTTACCCTCGGTGGGTGCCTCATCTGGCACTATAGTGAGAAGTCTTGTGAACTCCTCTTCATACTCAGCAACGGTCGAATTCCCCTGCTTCAGACTCAGTAATTTCCTCCTCATCTCAGTCTTCACGGCGGATGGGAAGTATTTACTGTTAAACCACACCCAAAACAACTGAATGGTAATAATATCCCTCTTCTCCAAGGTGGTAGTGAATTCCCACCAATGAAAAGCGTCCCCACAAGCTTAAAGGAAGCCAACAGTTGTTTCTGCACGTCCGTGCACTCATACATACACAGATGCCTCTGGATATCTTTCTTCCATTGGCTGGCTACAATAATATCTTAACCACCCACAAACTCTGGGGTATGTGCCTTCTGAAAAGCATCCCTAACTCGCTCCCACGCAGATGGAAGATGTGCCGGCACTGGCGCCACTGCTTGAACTTGGGGTGGAGCCTGTTGTACTACTGCTAGTGCAGCATTCATCGCCTGTGCAAAGATAGCGGCTACCTTATTTGCATTCATCGTTCCCTGAGCCGGTGGTACTGGCTGCTCGGCTTGGGCACGCCTATCCTTTGGTGCACGTCTCGGAGGCATCTGAAACGTGAAGAAATTTATTAGTCTATAGTTATTATCAAATCTCAAATAGCTGAAGATGTAATCGTAAAAGCAAGAATACAACAATCCTAAAATAGAGCTCTATAACAAGAACGCTATGCAGAAAGCGAAATAAGCCGTACAGATCCTAAAGGAAACTAGAACCTGATGCTCTGATATCACCTATGACACCCCGCCTAATTAAATATTGGGTGATCAGTCCTTTATTAAATTATAATCAAGGTGAACGGTTGGTTCATTCTTAGCATCACTGTCACAAAAATAACTTTTCCAATTAAACACCCTTAATAATTAAGCTAAGTGTCAAAACCATTTTTATGATATCAATTTCCAAATTTAATTAAAAACCAATATTTAAAACTTTACATAATTCATAAATAAATAATCACCCAACAACTATACTGGAACAAACAATCCAAATAATTAAACATTCAACTAATTAATTCCAACTTTAAAACTTAAAGGAAAACATCCTGACAGTAATAATTCCCAAAGTGTAAATACTGTAAATAAACGAATCACAATCTCTGGTAAAACAACTGAATAATGGAAAAAGGGCGACACATGCCCAACTGGATAAAATAGTGCTAGAAGTGGAATCAATAATGAGGTCGTCTAAGCAAGAGGCCTGCAACTCCCACCTAAGCTGCAGCGCGTTCCTTCCAAAGTATCCTATGTAAGACACCCCTGTGGCTAGGCACCTGTAATATATACATATATACAAGAGAGAAGAGAAAATAGGAAATGGGTCAGAGCCCGATTGTAAAACAGTTTAAAATTAGTTTAGCAAGTATTTAAAATGCTTACCGGCTAATGCAACCAACATATTAGTGCGGCACTCCCTTGAGAAATTCTCACCTCTCTTCTAGTGTGTGCACATATCTCACTAATACTCCCAATAGTTTGACTTATCTTATCTTAAGTTACTCATAATATTTTGTGCCGATAATTTCAATTGTTAAGGAAGTTAATTTTATTAAACAGTAAAATTCTCACATAAGCCTCATTTAATTATAAGGTTTCTCAGTAATGCATCATACTTTCCAAACACTTGTTCCCAAGTTGAAATAATTATTCATTTCTTACGTATCATAGTCACAATAGGTAGTTCCCAAATTCCAGGTTTAAATATATATATTAAATACTCATATAATATATACATTCTAACGGGACCCTATATAAAATTTATGATGCGGGCATACTCTGCTATCCAATCACCGTATCACTCGTACTAAGGGAAATACAAGTTCAGAATCACTCTCGAACAGTATTAACACCAAACACATACAAATTGAGGCGAAGCATAGTTCCAAGTCACTAAGAGGTCAGCACATACCCTCACGTTTCTTAGGACCGTATGACTATCGATTCGATAGCCTGTACCAAATATTCCTATCTTCTAGGGTACGAGTCAATATCCCCTATAAAGGTCCCATCGAGATAAGACTGTCCCAGCGCGGTAACCTCCGGGATCGCAAGTAGCACGGGCATGATTTTTACACGTATATAGTATATACATAAACACAGTCATATATGTATACCACTATTCCCATATCAAATTTAGGTACACTCTCACGACCCATAATTATGATATTTATCCTTATTACTCATTATTAGATAATCATGTATAACGATTTGTCTCTTATTCTTATTTGTGGGATTATTCCAATTTACTACATAACAGTCGTGGATTCCTATCTCTCCAAGTGTAATTTCAGTAGGTACTCATTTATTTTACAAGGTAACTTCTTTACGAGTCTCACCCTTTAACACATACCCCCATTGTTCCTTATATGTAAAACACCCCCTCCTCCCATGAAATGTTAACCTCGTCTCATATTAACGGGTCCATATATTCCTAAAGTTCTAGTGGTCTTCTTTATGTCCAAAATGTTCTCACATTAATATCCAAGAATGTCTAATCATTGAAGTTAGAACGGCCTATTAAAAGGGAATAAGATTTATACAGGAGGGGTCGTCGATCGATGGAAGGTATTCGATCGATCGAATCATCGATCGATCGATGCTCTAGGGTCGATCGATCGATCAAGCAGGTATGGCAAATCTGCAGAATTTCAAGTTACGGGTTTCCTCTTCCAAAATCATCCAAAATGATATATTTGACTACCAAACTCCCAATAATTTATACTACAAGTATTATAACCTCAAATAAATGATTTCCCACGTCAAGCATCCGAATTTTCATCATGGATAACGAATTACAAAGGCATATTCCTTAAAAACATTACGAACCCTAATATTTCTTTTATTTAGTTTCTTCCCATTCTTTTACCAGATTTCATACTCTTTATTTACTGTAATTTTGTGGTTCAATCTCTACATATGAATTGGGTTTCCAGAATACATCTATTACTCATACAGAATGCGAATTCAAATCTCCAAATATGTTTTTCTTTCACAAAAACTAGTCCTAATAAATCCTAGGCTAATATTATTGGAGCATTAACTGAAATACATCAAGATATATACTTTCTTGAGAATTCTTGGCTCATATTTGTGGGGAGATTTATGTGGTTGTGATCCTCGTTGCACAATCTATCGTTTGGCGGCGACGGCGGTGCAAATGGTGGAGTTCTTAGCCTAGAACTTCTTGGAAAGCCTCTCCTCTTCCTCTCCTATATCCGTCTTTGGTTTATGGTGATTCTAAACCTAGAAGATGACTCTTTCCATCTGAAATACCCTTAGAATTTTCGTGGGTTTTCATGCCCAAAAATGTAAAATGTACAAAATGCCCTCCCACGGTGTTAATTTGGCCTAAAAATGCCCCGAGACCCAAACTAAACCCCTGGGTACATTATTTTGACTATATCAACCCTTCCGAACACATTGGCACACTCAAAATGACCATACGGGTGACTTATAATTTATTTACTTTTAATAGTCCGAATTTAATCCCGAAACGACACAAGCGCGTCCCGATAAATTTCCAAAATTATCAAATTAGATTCTTGTGATAATTTTACTAATCATAATTACACCACTTAATTTACCCATAAAGTAACTTACAACAAAATAATTACTAACTCTCATCATGCTAGTAAGTATTTATATGATTTTTCGGATTAATATTAAATTAATATCTCTAATTAAATTTAATAAATCCCCAAAATTAAAAGTCGTAAAAGTACGGGGTATTACATTATCTATATTTTATTGCCACGTGTTGAGTGCATTCATATTATGGATGTGATAATAATTGATATTTACTTATGGGCCATGTGGGTGATGAATGATTGTAGCCATGGGTTGTGTGAACTCATGTCGTTAATATGCTAGTAGTCACACAATTATAATCTAATCAAGTGTCTAGTTGTATAATTTGGGTAGCTAATGATGACATTCCCTTAGATTATGAGACTACATATAATATCGAGTATTCATTGTATAATCAATTGTGTAATCATGTGATTTAGGTAGCTACTAGAAGACACAATTATCTTATGAGACTGTGTACTTATAGTATGGTCGCGGGTAACTGAAGATAATATTTTTATTATTCTAGTAGATGATCTGATCGGGTGTAGAGGGGACTCTCATAATTAAGCGAAAGTAGGATGCACAGTCATGAACTATGAAGGGGCATTGTAAATTCTCTATGATGACTAGTGAGCTGTTATAATGCTCTTCAAGGATTTGAGATGGGCAGATCTATACCTTATTTTTTTATGAGTATATTTATTAAAAATTCAAGATGGGATATACCTAGGAAGTTGAGGTATCATATTGGGAATGGGTGAACCCTACAGTGGGTTGGTAAATGGAGAATTTGATTAATAGGCACTCTCTGTAATACCCCGCATTTTCGAAAATAAAATGTTGTGATAGGATTTAATTTAATAATTTTGGATTAATTTTGGGAATAAATTAAATCAGATGGATTTAAATTTAAATGGGTAAGATTTATATTGAAAACAAATTTTTTTTTTATGATTTCATAATTACATAACTCAATTGGTCATGAAGAGTTCACCCGTCAAAATATATCATAAGTTAATAAACTTATGGTTACGTGTCGTTTAAAGAGAATAAAAATGCCTATCTTGAATAAAAAATAATTGGGACGTGGTTCGGGAGATTTTATGACCTCATTTAGGTGTTTTAGACATTTAGAAATCGGTCTGGGGTATATATATACTAGTTGGGAGGCTATTAGACCATTCTAGTTACGAATTTGGGGCTTATTTGGAGGCCCAAAACTGAGGATAAAGGTCGATCTCAGGATTAAAGAGTTTATAAGTTAATTAGGTAGATTAATAAACTCATTTTAACCACCTAAGAAAACCCTAGCATCCCCACTCCTAGAGAGGAGATACCAAAGTCAAAAAAAGGGGGAGATTGGAGATTCAAGAAGAGGGACTCTCACTTTCATTCCAAAGCAAAAATTCTCTTGCTTAAATCGATTTTCAAGTTATTTGTTAATTTATTTGTGTAGGCTTCCATATAGATTTGTAGATTAAATTTATAATTGATGATGTGGGATAGGTTTCACTATATGTATGTAGAGGATCTCATTTTGATGATTAGAAATTTGTGAAATTGAGAAAATTAATTAGAAAATACAGAAGATAATAGTAATGAGGTTAGAAATAAATCTCGTGATATTATAGGGTAATAGTGTAAATCAGATGTATACCCTATGAAAAAAGATTGTTTCTTGCCATAAATTCATGGAAAAGAATGGATCTTGAAAATTAGGAACCACCCCTTTTATAATTTTAGAGGGACTTGTATTCTTATGGATTGATTATAAATTAGGTGTAGTTTTCATATAAAAATTGTTGGTAGATGATATGAAACCCTTTAATGATCATATATGTGAGGTTGTGGTAATTTTTGGGTGTTAAATAATGTGTTGTGGGTGGAGAAAACTTTAGAAATTTTTCCAAAATAGTAGCAGCCCCGAAGCTATCCAAACCCAAGGGCAAACCGATTCGGATGCCCTATTCACCCCGTGTTAGTAAGTTTGTCTTTTATGTTAGTTTCTCGGGGTCCCAATGAATTTAGCAGTTACGAAATATTAATTTAACACATCTGGAATATTGGTAGGATTAAAATATATGGATTTAGGCCAGTCGAGAATTTTGAAAAAAATTCATAGAATAATGTATTCATTCGGTTGGTTGGGAATAGGATCTGGGATACGAGATCATGGGAGTTACGGTATGACTTAGGAAGGCTAGTGGATATGTAAATAATTTGTAGAAATTCAGTCATGTTGAACGACTATTTAAGATGGAGAAATATATATTTAATGGGAAGGTTAGTAAACACTTAGTTGGGGATATATTCTGGAGATATTGGGACTATTATTTAATTACCGAAGCTAATAATTAACGAGATGGTTAATTAAATGGGAAATATTGATGGCCAAATCAATAATATATCGTGGGATTAATTATAGAGTAATTAACAATATATATACATATATATATATTTTGTGGTATATATATATATATATTGTGATATAGATATGCAATTATTTATTTGTGTGGAACAGACCTATGTTCGTTACTGGCTATCGGTTGGGGTTGCGCGCGTTCGGGACCAGAGAAATCGTTAGCACGGGTGTGCTAGGCATCCTGTAGGTCATTTTTATGTACTACGTAACAGTACCACTTTTAGAAGTTAAGTTGTGAAACCCCGCTTAATAAAATATCGGGTGATCAATCCTACACCAAATTAAAACAGGTGTCTCATATGGTTCATTCACAGCATCACTGTCGATAACCAATTAAGCTGCCGTCAAAATTTTATTTAACTAATATTTTTATCAAAACCAACCAAGTAAAACAATCACACAGTTTATATACAACAACTAAAATGAAACGAAATAATCGAACACTCGGTACAACATAATACAACCAAATCGAATGCCCCACTAAAAGGCGGTAAAAGAATAAATGAATATAGTTGGGTTATTGGCCAAAATGTTTCTACAATACCTCCTATCTAGATCTCAAGGATAGAAGCGTCTACAATAAACCTGCATGCATCCACAGCTGCTGCAGCAAATGTTTGACTCGAAAGAATCATCATCCAGGTGTTCCTGTGTCTGGACACCTAATATATACATATACAGTAAGAGAGCGGAAAATAGAGAAACTGATCAGAGCCCAAGTTTTGAAAATATTTTAGCAAGTGCATAAATGCCATATTTTAAAACATGAAACTCTCTCATATTTTAATTGGTATCGCACTCTCATGAGATACCCCTCACCCCTCTTCTAATAGTGCACACCTATCGCATATCTTTTAAAGTATCTAGTTAAGCTACCCTGCCTAACTAATCTATAACACCCCTCATCTAAGTCCTCATAACTATTACCTACCCTACGTGATATAATATTGACTATACAGTGAGCTATAACATGAGCTTAAAATTAATATAATCCTCGATTAGATTTATATGTATTTCTCATATATATATAGGCATACCATTCATATTCCAAAACTTTCACTAGTTTAAAATACCCTTTTTCACTTTAGTATATAAAACCTTGTATATATAATTCTTATTTTAATAAACAAATCACAATTTAAATCCGGATATAATCTCCCAAAATGAGAATAAAACCTTATTCATTTTACTCTTTACACCAGTTAAAGTTATATGATGCCTCGTCTTCATATACAAGCAATATACTATATGCAACAGGTATAATTATACCTATCACAATCATAAGTATAATAACCATCCCATCGAGCTATAACTCGAGGATGCGATCTCATAGTGCCTATCCAAATTCAGGTTTATTCACTCAACCACGGTACCAAGCCAGACTCACTCATGGTCATGGTAAAAATACACAACAGTGGAGGCGGTCATGTTCCCTCCTACAAGTGGAATACACACATCGCACTCGTATATGAGACAAGATGACCTGGGGATATACTCTCCCTACTCCTCAAGTCAGGTGTTCACCCACATCATGCAACCTCCCTAGATCGCACTAGAGAAAATATAACCTGGTTGTCCAACACTACCCCTGGGGAAGCCTGTGGAACCAGCCTCTAAGATACAAATATACCAATCACACACAGATATATTTATTTCCTTATCACCACACACACACACACACACACGCACACACACATATATATATATATATATACTTTAACATCTTCTGTATATATATTATATCACTTCTCAATATATATACGGCTAAAATTGCCAAACTCTCACAGCGATAGCCAATAACACCGAATGTTCCCATTCGTAATAGTATCTAAGTATTCGCACACTTACATTACTAAACTTATAAGTATTCTCTAACTTAATATATAACTCGTACCTTAATCACTTTTAAGGATTTATATATACTCCAAAATATACCAATTCATAATGATTAAATAAGTATATTCTCAACTTATTTTAATTCCATAGGTATCGCATCACCTATAATAATAGTCGTCAATAGACATACCAAATAACCATGCAATTATCTTGTCGATATCCTAAATTCCCTCCTAATCGCATCCTAGTATTTACTCAATTATAATCATTTTAACCACATAAATATGTCTACATATGCTTGCTGAATACTTCCCGTGATTGTTATTCATACATTCATTAAATCCATATCCCGGATTGTACACCAAATTAACCCGAGGTTCCATCTTTCGATCTAAGGTTTAATCATCCTCAATATCATTATCTAGGAGTCCTAATATCACTTCTAAAATCCCCTAAGATAATCTCCAAACAATTTTAGCCATAATTCTCCCAATATGAGGTTTGATTTCTAGCTAATGATTTCGATCTTGGACAACCTTCAATGGAAAAATCATTATAAATCCAAAAAAAATCACAAAAATATGCGGTAGCGCTCACGCGACCGTATTGAAAAGATATACAAATTTTATTTTTTAATTAAGAGCCGAATCCATCTACATCATGGCCGAATCGATTCGGAAAGGATGCTAAATTACTATTCATTATCTTCTCCAAAATTCCAAATATCAACCCAACCTCCATTCTTATGGTTTCTAATATCAACCAACATCACCGTAATCATCCTAGCACTGATTTATAACTAACACATCAATTTATTTATGGTATTAGACCATTTCTCTTAGATTTAAACCCTAAAACCATTAAAGCCCTAGTTTTATCATTTCTCCAATTTCAATCCATATATATACACCATTATCATGGGTTTAACACTAGAAATCATTTAGTGTTTACAGTACATCAATTTGTAAACTCATACTCAAATTTTCCCAAATTTATTTTAAGGGTTCTAACCTAAAATTATATAGTTTATCAACTATAATATGAGATACACACACTCAATTAAATAAAGCAATTAAAAACTTGCCTCATGGATAAAATTCGATGACCTCGAGTCGAATCCCGTGGAGTTTGGTCGGAATCTCATCTTTTTCCTTCCTCTCTTCTCTTTCTCTCTTTTCTTTTCCTTTCTCTCCCTCTCCCGTGCCTTTATAAGAGAGGATAAGGGTTTATCCCTTATAAACCAAAAAATGAATCGTTTACTCAATTGTGAGTCCCTACTAGTCCAAAAGCCCCCGAAACCTAAACACTTCCCCCGGATACGCTATTCTGACTATCTCGGCCATTCTGAAACCAGCCATATACTTGAAATCTCCATCCGAGTCACTTAACTAAAATTCACTAATTAAACCCAACTCATCTCGATACGTGTTTTCCACAACATAAAATAATTCTCGTCGCTTTACCCAGTTGCAACATGTCATAAAATAATCCAACTCGTATACTTAGTCCCGTAGGAAAATATAACCCATGTAAATATTAATCTAACACTTGCCAACTAATATTTACTACTCACTTTACATTCTCAATTCATCAAATTATACTCATAAATTCCAAAATGACTATTTACCGAAATTCCTCAAATTACCAATTTACAACAATTTATGTAATTTTAAATATCCATAAAAGTACGGGGTATTACATAAGTGTTCATGCTAGTATCCATGTGACACTGCTTGGTATGAGCCCTGAAATGGTATAAGTGCGTAGATACCACCCCACTTGCTTGTATTTTTTTTGTCCATTTTGGATAAGGGACTTCTTCAAACTTACCGATACATCACGAATGGGACACAAATCGTAAATGCCATGTAGTGTCGTATATATATATATATATATATATATATATATATATATATATATGTGTGTGTGTGTGTGTGTGTGTGTGTGTGTGTGTGTGGACCTATGTATATAGTCATGTGGATTAAATGATATTTACTTAATTGGTCTGATGATGTAAACAAATAATCACGTACCCAAATACTACGTAGGATGCATGATAAATGATTATGTCACTATTGTGAGCGGTTAACTAGATTAATCAGAAAGTGGTAATACGAATGTAGATAATTTGATTTCAGCATGTAAATTATGCTAGACACATCACATATTTAATAATGCTCTTGTTATAGATATTACATTTGGGTCCTGGGGATAGGATATGATTAGTATTGCACCTAGGTAAGGGGTGAGGAAATTATCTCATGTGAATGTCGATGGGAGACTCTTAATTAAATTAACTGTAATCTTGAATTTCAATTTCAGTAAGTTAATTCTTGCACACTTTAGGGTGCTAACCCAAATTATAAATGTTTTCCCCCAAGGTTCTCTTAGACTGGGATAGAGGGAATGAAGGAATATCAAACTCTTTGTCACGTGTTTCTTCTCGAAGATGGATTTATTGATTCTAGTTTAGGTTGCTACTTCTTCCTATCTTTATTTATTTTGGATTATTTTATAGGCATAAGCTCGGAGTCATTTGGTTGATTAGTCAAGATAGTTAAGTTCATGTTGGTTTTTATCTTGTTGGACATGGATGTTGGATTCAGTATTACTTCTTGTTATTTAATTTAATCCATTTTTAAATTAAAATGTGGTTTATTATATGAATGTTTATTACGGTCAATGCTAAGAATGATATAAATTATCAAGCAAGCCCCATCTTCGGCATATCGTGTCTGGCCAACCTTTACGTGAGAAAATGGGGGTTGTTACACTCTCATTCCTTGTTTATTTTCATTATAGGGAGTCAAGATTAAACTCTATAGGTTATAAAGAGATATAAAATTAGTGCCACCTCTCTTGAAATAAATTACTTTGGTTAGGTAAGTACCTTGTATGAAAAGATTATAGGATATTGATCGAGGTTCAATGATCATTTGACCCCGATGTCCAACTAGTTTGCAAAATTGTATCAGAGGGAACTACACCAAAACTAGCAGATGGTCACGATTTTGGCCCATGACCAGGGCCCATTGGTCACGGTTTTGGACACTGATGATATTGATGGTGACAAAAATCATTGGTCACGGTCAAAAATCATAACCCCATATTGGGGTCATGGCCTAGTGGGTGACATTGATGTTGCGTAGCTGGTTACGATCTAAAACTATGACTCACATTGTGACCATTAAAATTTGTATTAGTGGTAATCACGGTCCAAAACCGTGACCCCTAGTGCAGTAATTTATAACCATAAAATATTTAGTCACGGGTGTGGATGGTGATTAAGTATTTATAGTTTAAAATTTCCACACTAAGGGGTCACGATTTTGGATCGTGACCAAAACTAACACCAAATTATAAAAAATTATATTTGGTTACAGTTATTAGTTATGACCAAATATTATTATTTATAATTTCATCACAGTTTTGGTCACGGTCCAACACCATGACCAAAATAAAAAAAACAAAGTTTAATTTTCTGCATCCCAAAAAAATCTGTACATTTTCAAACTTGTTTACATTTTCAGAAAAAAATATCTAGCAGCTACGCCATCCATAAATCAAAAAATAATGATACAACACAAATTAATTAACTAAAACGATCAAATTGTTCAACACAAATAATAATAATAATAATAACAACAATAATAATAATAATAATAATAATAATAATAATAATAATAATAATAATAATAATAATAATAATAATAATAATAATAATAATAATAATAATACAACGCATGTTTGCGTGAATATGATAATAACATCGCAATATCCCAATCGAAATCGAATGCAGTGGTCGTTTCCTTCTACGAAATAAGACTTCAAAATGTTCCTTCTCCGACTATGCCTGCAAATAAGACTTCAAAATATTCCAAATGGTAAGTAATAAACGACTTGAATCCTAAAATAACCTAGGGATGCCTACATAGCTAAAAAAATAGTATCAAAGTCCACGTAGTTTATAAGATGAACAAGGTTAGGATCTAACCCATAATCTGAATCTGGGGTGTCTCTTTTAATTTATAAGAATGTATGTCAAATGTGTTGAAACTATAAAAAAATTGTGAGAACACTCTAAATTGTGAATTGTGATACAGGCCCCCTTTTTGGACTTTTTTATTTAAAAAAATATATGTGAATGTATATATGATAATAAAAGAGTGTGATTAGTGATATAAGATAAATATGGAATAGTAACACCAAATAAAGTAGGATTGGTGATTGAAAAAGATGAGAAAATAGAATTAGTGTTACTAATAAAATACTATGGTGCCTCGTGTCTTAGTGAACATCGAATATTACAAACCACTAATCGAGGTAACCACACATATATTGAACATCAACAAAATTTGTTACCATTTGTGTGGTTATCTAAGATTGATGATTTGTTATGAGTATCTCATTCATAACATAAGAATATCTACATAATTATATTTTGCAAAATGTGAGCGATGGGAAAGCAAGTATAAGAGAATCAAATATATGAGTAGAAGATACACAAATGTAATTAAATATGAGGGTTGTTACAATATATATGATACAAATAATGTTGTCATATAAGAGTTAACTAAATGATGATAATATAATATTTTGAAACTCAATCTTCGTCTAAATCAACTAAAAGAATGGTCAAATTAGGATTGTTATCAAGAGCACACTGGAACTCGGTAAGGGCCTTTAATGCGTCTGTTTGAGTAGTCAAACCCTGCGGTGCATGCATAACATCAGACCAATTATCGTTGTCTATGAGCTTAGAATACCTTCTTAACATTTTAAAAGTCACAAATAAAAAGCTTGTCGATCAAGAGATCCTTACTCTTCATCTTAAATAAATCTACTATTACATGTTTAGAGGGAGGATCAACTTTACATCCATTCATAGTGTCCTCAACCTTCACCCAGTCACAATTGAAGATGATTTCTTTGAAGTCTAAGTAATATAGTTTTAATATTTATTGGACAATCTCATAATAGTCCATCACCATACCATTTATTTTTTATCGATGTTCTAGATACACAAGAAGTCAAGGAAGAAATCGATATTCCGCTATTTTGCATCTATCATTTTTCCTCACACGGGTATGAGACGAAATCAAAACCATTGATGTAAAATTTTTTAAACTCCTTCACACGAAAAATAGTAACTTTGGCTAGGCATGAAAGCCTTGAAGACACATCACCTTTCTTTAAAATCTTCATTTTTTAAACGTATTTGTATTAGGTTATGTTTTACAACACATACGTAAACAACCACAAGATAAGTGGTTGGAATTACTTCTGCTAATATCAATTCCTAAAATTACTTCTCTTATGATTTCTAGACATTTTGCACTCATACTTCCTAAATTTGTTCATGAAATTTTAGAATTTAGATGGTAATATATAGAATACAAGTAATCAAATAAAAATAAGTTATATATGTAGTTACTTATTCTATCCAATCTTTAACTTCATCTTGGGATTAAAAGATATAACGAGTTGCTTGCTCGTATTGCATATTGGTGAGTCTCACATTTTTAGGGTTACTTAAAGTAAATTCATCCTCAAACTAGGTAGGTTCCTTGATCACTCATTCTCCATGAGGAATGAACCTCCTAAGCCCTTGTTCTGACATATGTTCCCGAGTGTATAACGATGATTCTACTATTATGTATTCTTTCGCAATTCATCCTCAATATACTGTGTATTTTAACGTAGTCTTTGAAGGTTTTCATCAATCGCTTAAACGATACACCCAGTGACACCCGACGGGTCCATATAATAAAGCATCGCCGCATGAATGCATAAAGAGGTGGACGCTTATGTCAAAGAATGATAGAGGAAAATACTTCACCAAGACACAAATCGCCTCAGATAAAGTGGCTTTTGAAGCCTTAAGGTGCATCTTCTTTACCACTTTTTCATATAGTATGGTGAAGCAAAAACTAATCTACATAATTTCTCTGCGGAGATCTTTGTGCTCAGAAAAGAAATGCTTAAATAACATAGGGATTAATTGGATGATGATGTGCCATTCGTGAGACTTGCACTGTTTCAGGTCATTTGTTTAATAGCTTACAACCCAACCCTATGAAAATTACTAGAATAACCATTCAGAGTATTCAATTTGAACAATGTCTGAAGGAGTATATTTTTCTCACTAGTATTAAAAGTGAAAGCACTTGTAGAAATCCAATTTCTTCCAGTTTTAGGATCAAACTACATTTTAACTATGGCTTTGCTATCCACGATACACTGAAAAATCCTTTTAACTATGGCTCAAGGGTAAAATAATTTAATAACTTTTAAGGAACTTGAGATTACTTGAGAAATTTTGTTATACCATCTTTTCCACTCTTAAAAACCATTTATTTTGGTACCTTGCATACAAGACATTCATTCTTCAGTTCGTGTTCATTATGGTACAATATGCAATCATACTTGTATGCAATAATAGATTTGTACTTCAAACCCAAACCCTTCAAGATCTTTTTAAGCTCGGATAACTATTTAAAAATGTGTTATGTTTTGGGAGAATGTCTTTATCCCACTTAAAAATTGTAGTTACACTATGGACCGACAAGCCAAATTGACTCTTCAAATTATGCAAACTGATCATTGCATATAATACCGAGTGATCTTCTTCATAATTTTTATATAAAGGTCAATTTGCATTGGTTGTCAATCATATGTATTCCAAATGTTCGGGTAAATCAACATCAACTTGTTCATTGACATGATCATAATGCATATTATTCGTATATATATGGTGGCAGTTTTGATGATGGGGGGGGGGGGGGGGGGGGGGACCGAAAGCATTGTTGCCAAGAAAAACTACCCAAGAGGGAGGTGACTTGGATTTTACAAACTTTTTGATTAATTTATATTTTAAAAAGTATTGTCTTGATTTTGAAAAATTAAAGAAATAAAAAATTAATTAATTTTTACTTTAAAAAGATACAATTTTTTAGATTTCTGAATATGAATTAAAAACTAGACTGGAAAATTAAATAAAAAATAACCACAATAAAAGTAATAAATAAATAGTGGAGAATTAAGTGTACTGGTTCGGCTAAAAATGGTGAGTCTATGTTCACTCTTTAAGTCCACCACGTCTTATTGAGTTTCACCACCATGATTAATCGAGGGAGAGATCAAATCACTGTATACAAATCATATAGCTGAACCAAGCTACAAATTATATCTGGAAGCCTATAACCGAGCTTCAATATTTTCTGTAGTGTGTAATAATTTTTTGTAGGATGATAACTAAATAAAAATACAACTTTGATTTTGAATTTATCTATTCTCAATAAGACAATATAATCTGAGTATTTTAACTATATCTCTCTTTAAATAATAAAGGAGGAAAGAGAAATGAAAGAATCTAGGAAATAAAATAAGGTAAAGAGAGAATAAAAAATAAAAATTATAGAGTAAAATATTTTCTTCCGATTTGGTATCAAAATTTTCCAATTTATCTCTATCATTTAGTATAAAACCATTACAATAAAAAACTTTAAAGTAACTAATACTAGGCTTTTTATTTTTTCAAAGTTCATAAGGGGTTTTATCTAAGCCTTTTCTAATGATAACATGATTAATAATATAACAAGAATTGTTAAGGCTTCCACCCAAAAATATTCCGACAACTTATGTTCATTAAGCATTGTTCTTACCATTTCTTGAAGTGATTTATTTTTTTCTTTCAACTAAACCATTTTGTTGAGGAATTATTTATGCTGAAAAATTATGTTCAAAATCATTTTCATCACAAAAAATTTCAACATCTTTATTGACAAATTCTCCACCTCTATCACTTCTAACAAATATAATAGTATAACCTTTTCGTTTTGATTTTTTCTATAAAATTTAGCAAAAATATGACGAGTCTCATTTTTATGTGCAAGATAGAATACCCAAGTGAATCTAGAATAATCACAAAGTCATAGTATTTACCACCCAAACTGGCTACATCAAAAAAATCATAAGTAATAACTTTAAAGGTCTACATATAGTAATATCATATTTCCTTTTAAATGATGTTTTAGTTTGTTTACCAAGTTAACATGCATCACAAAATTTATCATTTTCAAATTTAGCATTAGTCAAGCCTCTTACTAATTCATATTTAAATCAAGTATGAATTAATTCCATATTAGCATGTCTTAATCTTCTATGCCATAACCAACTATTTTTATTTCATGCGGCTAAACATTTAATATTTTGCCCAAAAATATTTTGGCAACTTATGTTCATTAAGCATTGTTCTTGCCTTTTTTGGAGTGATCTATTTTTCGTTTCAACTACACCATTTTGTTAGAAAGTTCTAGATGCTGAAATTTGTAAGGACCAAATTTTCAATTGAGTCTTAATGTAGTTTTGACTTATTCTCGGAACAAAACACGTTTGAGTCATAGGTAGATTTTTATTTTTCGATCACTACAAGACTATGACTTGTCAAAGATTAATTGAATACGTTGCGGTAAAGCTATAAGGAATTAATCATGCCACAGTTTAATTGGTGCAATTTCTCGTCTTCAAAATTTAATTACATTTTCGAGATCACTTAGGTACGAATGCATAATGTTAATGAAACTCGAAATTTTATTTTAGCAAAAATAAAGATGTTATTTTTAAGAAAATGTTTTAAAAGTGTTCTAAGTGTTTACACTTTGTATTAACCAGATGAGGATGGATTGGAGTGGTTTTATGTAAAACTCTATTTTCAAAGTTCGATTTATCAAAACTCTAAATTTGGGCAACCTCGTTCAAATGACAAACGATGTCGTTCAAACGATTTGTTGTCGTTCGAACAACGCAGTATCTCGCTTGAAAGAGATCCTCCACCACCTTAAAATATTTATAAATAGGCGTGTTTAGTTTTTTCAATGTGCGTGCAGTGCAAAAAATAGTTTACCATAGAGAAAGGTTTCTGCACAAAGTTTTTCTAAGTGTTTTCACAATAAAACATCCTTAGAGTTTCAAGATCCGAGCTTTTCATTATCATATGTTCTTGTAATCTTGTTGGCACCAAATTTAAGGTTCTATTGAAGATCCATTGTTGGTTTTGTAGTGAAGATTCAACGGATACCGGTTTTGACATCGTAGACGACACAAGGCCGTATCGGTGGATACCGAGGCATTCGTGGAGGCGACTACTGTGGACGAGCATCGTGGAAGAAGGTTAATTTCTGCGTGGGCACTGTGAAGATTGGTAGAAGATCAGAGGAGAGTCCAGTCTCGTGGGTGGATCAAATTGTTGTATAATACTACCATCTGACTTTGTAAAAACATTGCCATAGTGATTGCCTGTCCTGGGTCGTCCGAGGTTTTTTTTCGATTGGGGTTTTCCTCATACATTGGCGTTGTGAGTATTGCTTTACTTTATTTTACTTTCTTTAATCACTAGTTGCATGCTTAGGGTTAAACAAGATAAAATCAGGTTAAGTTAATTTGTGTCACAACTTGGTTTGATAAAATTGAAAAAGAGTTTTTTCATAAAATAAGAAAGTTGGTTTGCATTCATTTTTAACTTAATTCTTCTCAAGAAAAATTTTTTTGTTGAAAGTTATAAATTGGGGACCTGCAAAAGTTATGTTCAACACCATTTTCATCACAAAAACTTTCAACATCTTTATTGTCAAATTCTCTACCTCTATCACTTCTAACAAATGTAATAGTATAACATTTCTCGTTTTGAACTTTTCTACAAAATTTAGTAAAAATATGTTGAGTTTCATTTTTATATGCTAGAAAGAATACCCAAGTAAATTTAGAATAATAATTATCACCCAAAGTAGCTATATTATTATGGCCAAATAAATTCATATGTAATAACTCTAAAGTTTTATATGTAATAATATCATTTTTCCTTTTAAATGATGTTTTAGTTTGTTTTCCAAGTTGACATGCATCACAAATTTTATCCTTTACAAATTTATCCTTAGGCAAGCCTCTTACTAATTCATTTTTAGAAAAAGTATGAATTAATTCCATATTAGCATGTCTTAATCTTCTATGCCATAATTAACTAGTTTAATTTAATGCGGCTAAAAATTTAACATTTTGTTGAGTTAAATCATCATAATCAAGAGTATATAAATTTTCATGTCTAGATACAACAAGTAGCACACTATCATCTTTGGCATTCTTAACTAGGATTTAAAACTTTGTAAGAAAAGTGTATTTTGAAATATTCTCATGTAAAAGTATTAGTATACAAATAATATATATATATATATGTGTGTGTGTGTGTGTGTGTGTGTGTGTGTGTGTGTGTGTGTGAAACAAATAGGACGTCATAAAGAGATGTGCATGAGAACAAAAGAATATAAATAGTAGGAATAAAAAAGGTGTGCAGAAGAGAGAGAAGAAGGAATCTTGTGGACAATAAAAAAATATAAGAAGTAAAAAAATAATATGAAATAAATAAAAAAAATAAAAACAAAACAAAACTAAAATAATAAGAAGAAATAATAAAACAAAAAATTAATAATTAAAAATAAAAAAATAAAGACGTTAAAAACGTAGATCAATAAAAATTGGAGAAAATTGTGACAACTCGCCTACTAAAATAATAGGTGGCCAGCCCAATACTCTAATAATCACAGGAATCATAGATGGTCCATTCTCAGCATCACTGTCGATTAAAATAATAGTATGAGATAACCACCAGTCATTTTAGAAAACGGACTGTCAAATTTAAAATTTTGGAAATAAAAGAAAACACTTAGACAATCCCATTTGCAAAAACGGTGGATACCAAAATTCAACGGGTAACAAAAAGACAATATAATAAATAATAACTGAATAAGCTGTCGGTTAACAGACCAATACAAATAGTTACACCGGGTATTACAATTTAAATATAACAGTATAATAAATGAATACAAAGTGTGGGCAACACGCCCGAATAAATAAACTGAACATAATTAGAGTACAATGGAAAGAAGCGTCTCTAACAAATATCCTACAACATCCGTAATATGGTATAGCTCCATGACATCTGGAATGGAAAGTCAATACGGGTGTTCTTGCGGTAGAGAACCTGAACGGACAAAGAGTTGCATGCAAAACAAAGAAGTATAGACGGGTCAGGTCCCGGTTTGATATGATTACCATGTGACTAAAATGCATGACAATTATGTAAATCTAAATAACATCATGAACTTAACTTCTCTCACAATATAAACATAAAGGTTCTCACCTTTCAATCTAAAGGCACCCTAACGCATACTACCAAGTACTCTAGTTAACCCAAGTACTAAGGTATAACTTCTCCCCAGTCTCAACTCTATGCCCTATTCGTGCGTGGGGTGTCTCGAGAAGCAAAATCCAAACAAGGAACCCTCTCGATACACTACTACTAGACAAGGTTGATCATCGAGATCCAATAGACCCTCAACAGTTAATCAATATATACATTCATCTAATTAAGTACGCATAACAAATTCATCTTTATCTTCCATACTCACTTTCATATAAGTTTCATGTTACACTTCCGGATATATCTCCCGGAATGAGAATTCACTTTATGGAATGTTTATCGAATCAATTTCATTTCTTATCTCAAAACTTTCCTTACCAATGTTATTTCCTTTCTTCCATCCAGGAAAAATATATATATAAAGCAAGTTTTATTAACATAAAAATGCTTTTCTTTCATTCATATCTTCCCATTTTCCTTCTCCCATTCGGAAAATGTATTTAAATTCCCATTTCCCTTCTTCCATCCGGAAAATGTATTTAAAGCCATTTTATTATCATAAAATGCTTTAATTACCAATAATGTCCCACATTATTGTACAGAGTTAAATATATCATATTATATAACGCATCTAAGACCGACCGTCTGGGTTTCCCCACTGTACGCGCCCTTAAATGGCTATCATCTTCTAGGGCCTACCAAAAAAAACAACCTGGGATCCTACCGAAACGTCGGGAAGCGGACATATTCTTGTGGGAGAGCCATAACCACACTTATAATTACCTCACCATCGCAGAAACATACAATAAACGCTCATATGGCCTAGGGATATATCTATCATGCATTCATTAGACAGGGGGCTTCACCATACGCGCGAACTTCCCTTATGATAGTGATTTAGAGAGGTGTGTATCCATAAATTAACATTTATGAAAATCATTTTTCTTTCTATTTCAAAACATCAATTTTTACATTCTCAAAAGCATTTGTACATATTTATTTAGTACCACATTTTAGAATATACATTTCTTATTCTTAGTGTCATATTTTATTAATGACCTAAGACCAAAAGTGCCATTATCCTCAAACTAGCCTCTAAGGGTTCAACATAATATCCTAAATCATCAAAGTGATTCTCCCTCAATAATGGTCACCCATAAGTCCCAACATCTTCATTTTTATCTTCTATTAATTTTAGGTTGACTTCCTATTTCATTTGGACATTAACCTACATAAACCTACACCAAGTTCTAAGAATCCTCATTACTTCTCGAAGGAAGGTTCCAAAAATTCGAACCTAAAAGAAAAGGGATGAAAACTAAGCTCGAAAAATAGCTAAAAAGTGCAGGCATTCTGAATCGATTCGCCCTGGCCGAATCGATTCGATCTTGAAAGTGAATCGATTTGGATAGGCCGAATCGATTCGATCAAGAGGACCCAACCATTCTTCATAACACCGAATAGATTCGAATGGTCCGAAGCGATTCTCCCGATTAATACCTGTAACCTTCCCTATGGGCGAATCGATTCTCTAGGGGCGAATCGATTCGGCCGTGCAGAAATCCCATGTTTGGGCTACGGGTTGTTTAAATAGTAAAATCCCAAAATCCCAAATCCTTGATTTCTTCCAACATCAACAAAAATTATTTCAACTACATCATTCCTACACATCAAATAACTAATTTTCTCAACTCAAATCAAATTAAACTACAAGAGTAAAGGTTTAATCACTAAAAACCTACAAATCCCAAAAATGGTTTAAATCTCCAGAATATAACTATACATGAAATTTATCACGTTAAATCAACATCTAGCAAGTAAGAAACTTGCCTCGAGTTTTTAGTCTCGGATTCTCCTTCGGTAGCAGTGGATTTCACCCCAAATCTTCCATTTCTCTCTATTTTCTCCATTTTCTCCCAACTCTCTCTTCTCTCTCTCTCTCTCTCTCTCTCTCTCTTAGCTTATAACACAAATGAGAAATAGAAAGGGGTGGGGAGACTTAAACTGGTCTTAAAACATAAATGCCCCTCTTTTAAGTGTTAATACACCATTAAAATGACTCGTATCCGCATAATTGAGTCATAACCCGTCAAAAATACCTGAAACTCAAAATTATAACTTGGCACTCATTTTGACTATCTCGACTATTCTAAAAACAACCGCACCCCCTATTTTGGCATTAGGAATAACGTGAACAATTTTTGGGTTCCAAATTCATTTTATTTCATTAATTAGGCTCCAATTTAAATACGAGTCATAACCGTCGCACAACATATAGCGATGCAATAAAACACAATGTAATGCTATTTACCTTTTGATAATGGTAAATAGACAAAACATAGTAAACATTATCCCTCAATATCACGAGAAATAATATTTACTCCAACTTTACCTATTTTATAAAATTAGCCCATCAGGCAAATAATATAAAATAGCCGCTCAAAAGCCTGGGTTGTTACAAAAATAAAAAAAATATATAAAAAGAAATCAACAAAAAAATAAGAAGAAGATGTAACAACCCTCGATTCTGGGAGACTCATTTTATACTAATTTTACCGCATAAAGTAATTATATAAAATGTGGGAACTGGAGTAAATATTAATTTAACGAATTGAAAGTTAATATTGACTAGATTGATGTATATTTACTGTATGTGAAAGTAAATATCATGAAGTTGCATGTTTATAGTGTCATGTATTTAAAATGACATTTAGGTTTAAATAAGATTGAAATTCGAAATGATTTATAAAAATTTCTGGATGCCAGTTTAGAGGGTGTAGTTAGTCTCAGAAGGTGCGAGATAGTCAAAATAAGTGCCATATTGTAGTTTTGTATTTCGGGCACTTTTACCTGGTTTTAGCTTATATGCGTATTTGCGAGTCATTTTGATGTGGTATTAACCACTTAAGTTGGGAGAATTATGTTAAGCCACGATTTTGGTCTTGCCCCTCATTTCATTTCCTCATTTTATTTCTTAAAACATAGAGAGGAAAGGAGAGAAAGAAAGAAGAAGAGAAAGAATGGATAAAGAAGAGAAAATGAAGATTGAAGATGGATTGATGCTCCTACTCAAAGAAATATGATATTTCCTACATCAAGGAAAGTTTTCTACTTGCTAATATGTGATTTAAGTTGAATAAATTGTATGATATTTATGTATATTCATTTGGAGATCAAAATGGAATTTATGGAATTTAAACCCTAATCTTAGTTTTGATGATAAAGTTGTGGCTTATAATGGTTAATAATCATGTAGGATGATATTGGGTAGATTAAGGATGTTGGATGTGTATAAAAATGGAAGAGATTTGGGTTTGGAGAAAATCTAGGGTTTATAACACGTAGACCATTCTTGGCCAAATCGCAGGGGCGAATCGATTCGACCCTAGGGCGAATCGATTCACTAAGGGGTCATCCTACAGGTCTACCAACCCAAATCGATTCGAGTTAAGGCCGAATCGATTCGGCTGGTGCAGAATGTTAAGTTTGTCAGTCGAATCGATTCACTTTTTGGCGAATCGATTCGCTGCCTTGGGTGAATCGATTCGGCCCTTGGACGAATCGATTCGAAATTAGGTTGTTTTTGAGTTGTTCTTCTAACTCAATTTTTATCCTTTTTATTTAGGATTAGGGCCTAGGAACCTTCTATATTGAAGTAAACTTAGAGTCCTAGAGTGCTAGTTGAGTTCGTTTAGTACCCTACATTAGGAATGGGTTATGTGGGGACTTTTCCGGGGTTATGCCTATTGATGATAGGGCATTCTTTTCTTCTAGTTAACTACTATAAAACTAGGAGATGTAGTGTTATGTTTGGGAGATTTTAGAAGCTCAATTGAGCTATGTTAACTTTGGCGGTTCATAATAACACCATAAAGGTGTGTTGGGAGAACAAATGGAAAGTTCATCCATTCCTTTGAAGGATGATATTCTTGGGTTTTTAAAATAACACCCTAAAATGTTTGGAGATAATGAATGAGTTTATTTACTCATTTGAGGTTATAGTACGGATATAAGTTATCGTATGGCTCCGGATAATAAGATATACTATTTACAAAAAGTAAATGGTAATGGTTTCGGATAAAATGAAACATATACATGGAAATGAAACGAGATGGAAATGGTATTGATGTTAGTAAATGATAATTTACTTAATCATGAAACTGGTAAATGATAATTTACTTGATTTTAAAAATGGTAAATAAAATGGTTGATACACACCTCTCTAAATGACATCATAAGGGAAGTTCGCGCGCTTGGTGATGCCCCCTGGCTAGTGAATGCAGGGTGGATATAGTCCATAGGCCATATGAGCGATATGTTATGTTTTTTGCGCTGGTGAGGAGATTCCGAGTGTGGTCTTGACTCTCCCGCGGGCATATGGCCGCTTCCCGACGTATTACGATAGGTGCCCAGGTTGTCTTGTATAGATAGGCCCTGGAAGATGATGGTCATTTAGGGGCGCGCCCAGCGAGGAAACTTGGAGGGGCGGTCTTAGAATCGTTATATGTATATAAATATAACTATTCATCATCAAGTGGGACTTGATGGGTATATGCCATAAAGAGCATGAAGAAGTGCCACAAAGAGCACACTACAATGCCACAAAGAGCATTTAATGTTGATGATATTCCTGCTAAGGAATGGTAATGCCAGGATGGGCATGTATTTGAAATAAAAGCCATAAAGAGCTTAAAATTTTAATTATATTTTCCTGGTAAGGAATGAAATGCAAGTAAAGAGCATAAATGTTGTAATTATGTGTTCCTGATAAGGAACTTAATAATGAAATGGAAGTTTTTAAATTTATGTTACCCATGCTTTTCTTTTCTGTCTTAGTTATGTTTTAGAACTGTGTAGATAGATTTTATTCTTTCTAGCATGATTTTATTCATAACTGTCATACTCTTTATTCATCTAGTAATCTTATAGAACCGGGCTCTGACTCGTTTACATTTATTATTGCATATGCATCTTGTCTCCGCTCAGGTACTCCGCCGTAAGGATGCCTAACTTGAATTGCTATTTCGATGTCTTCGGCGAGCTGTGATGCATTGCGGGTATTACGGGATACAATTGGTATAAACGTTTTCATTTTTTTGTATTCTAGTTAAGATCGGGTTATTGAAATTGCTTAATAATGTTGTATGAATCAGCGGACCAATAATGTATTTGGTCCTCTTATTTGTTACCTGTTGTTATAGTATATATATATATATACATCCTAGTGGTTTCCCTTATCTTTTCAGGAAATGGGTTGTTTGTTTAACTTTATTTACTTAAAATTCAAATTTTGGCAACCCGTTTTCTGAAATATTGGGTGGTTATCCTGGATACTCTATATTTTTATGGTGATGCTGAGAATGATTCCATCTATGATTCCATTATATTGGAGTATTGGGCTGGCCACTCCTTATTTCGGATCACGGGGTGTCACAGAAGAATATGAAAACAAGAAATATTTATATTTATACATGTGTGTATTAATATATATTATGTGTGTGTGTTGGTGAATGTGTTCGTAGGAAAAAATAATGAGAGATAAGAGAATTAATAGAAGAAAGAGAAGAAAAAATACAAAGGGGGTGAGGGAGTTTGTGGAGAAAGATGGGGGTGGAGAGAGGGGAGAGAATGTGTCTTGAAAAGTGTGGTATAAAAAAAGAACGAGAGCATGCGTAAGAATAAAAGAATAAGAGAGAATAAAATAATAAAGGAGGAAAGAGAAATGAAAGAATCTCGAAAATAAAATAACGAAAAAAAAAGAGTAAAAAATATAAATTTCACAATAAAATATATAAAAATATATAAAAAATTATAAAGAAAGATTAAAAAATGCTAGTTGAATAATTGTGATAAAAAAAATTACAATACCAAAATGATATATGAAAAGTCCAACATTCTCCCCCTTTATGATGATGACAACCAATGATTCACATAAATGCATAAGCATAATATTTTAGCATGTAAGAAAATTATAAACTATAAAATGATGTGAATCATCCAAAATTTCTCCACCTTCTAACATTATCAAAAAGATTTTTCATAAAATTCAATGTCATGGGTAAATAAAAATTGCTCCCGCTATAAAAACAAATATCCGTTAGTAAGCAATTTAGAAATCACATAAATGTGTCATTCTCAATTATCGTCTAATATAGCAAAAGCGATCCTCTAAACAAGGGCTTTGTAAAAATCTTTGATAATTGGTGTTCGGTACTTACAAATTCGAGTTTAATGACATCTTTTTGCATTTGAACTCTAAGAAAATGATGTCTAATTTTAATATGCTTGGTTCTAGAATGTTGAATAATATTTTAAATTAAGAAATAACACTATTATTATCACACATATTAGAATGTAATCAATAGAATTTTAAAATCATTTAATTATTGCTTCATATAAAGTGTTTGAGCACAACAACTATTGACGGTTATATATTCGACTTCGGTCGTAGACAAAGCTACTGAATTTTATTTCTTAGTAAACCATGATACTAATGAATGTCCAACAAAGTGACAAGTTCCACTAGTACTTTTTCTATCAATTTTACATCCGGCAAAATCGTCTTCTGAATAACTTAGTAAATCAAATGAAGTGAATCGAATGTACCATAATCCAAAAGAATTGTACTAATAAGATATCGAAAAATACGCTTTACGACACATAAATGAGATTCTTTAGGATTAGCTTAAAAACGTGCCCATAAAAAAACACTAAACATAATATTCGACCTACTAGCCGTTAAACTAAGCAAACTACTAATCATACCATGATATAGTGTCATATTAATCGATTTTACATGTTCATCTTTACCAATCTTAAGTAATGTACTCATAGGAGTTCCAAGATTTATCATTATCCAATCCATACTTTTTAAGAAGATCCTTAATGTACTATGGTTGATTTATGAAAATGCCATTTTTATTTTGTTGAATTTCTAATCCCGAAAAGAAATTAAGTTCACCCATTATACTCATCTAAAAAAACTTATATACAAGTAGAAAACCCTTTACACATATCTTCATTAGTAGAACTAAAAATAATACCATCAATATAAATTTGCACAATAAGTATATCTTTCCCATGACACTTAATAAATAAGGTAGTATCCATTTTTCCTCATCTAAAATTACTTTCCAATAAAATTCACCTAGTATATCATACCATGCTCTAAGTGCTTATTTCAATCCATATAAAACTTTTTTTAATTCATAAACATGATTAGAAAATTCATGATTTTCAAAATCGGGAGGTTATTTAACATAAACTTCTTCAGAAATATAACCATTAAGAAAATCACTTTTAACATCCATTTTAAATAAGTGAATTTTTTATAACATGCAAATGCAAGCAACATACGAATAACTTCTAATCTAGAAACATGAGCATACGTTTCTTCATAATCAATTTTGTCTACTTGATTGTGTCATTGGATAATTATTCTCGCTTTATTTCTAATAATAATTCCAAATTCATCTTTCTTGTTTCTATAATCTCATCTAGCTCCAATAAATGTATTATCTTTTAGCTTAGGTACTAAAGTCCAAACATCATTTCTTTTGAATTGAGCTAATTCTTCTTATATCGCCATTAACCAAGATTCCCCATTTTCGACTTTATTTATATTTTTAGATTCAATTTGAGAAACAAATGCCAAATTATTATACATATTTTTAAGAGATGATCTAGATAGTATACCATAGGTAGATTCACCTAAAATTTTCTAAATAGGATTATCATGCACAAGTTTTCAACTTTTAGGCAAAACTAGTTTATTTTCATTTTTTATATTTTTCTCTATATTAGGAGTTTGCATGCTACTAGAGGGGTCATTATAACCATTATCATTATTCTTTTTATTTTTATTTTAATCAAGTTTATTCATTTTTTTTCCTAAATCTCATCATTATCCTTTTTATATGAATGGGGTCAGATTCATCAAAAGTTACATGAATAGATTCTTGAACAACTAAAGTTCTTTTATTAAAAATCCTATAAGCTTTACTATTCAGAGCATAACCAAGAAAAATACTTTAATCCAATTTGGCATTAAAATTTTCCACTTTAGCTTTATCATTCAATACAAAACCTTTACAATAAAAAAACTTTAAATGATGTTTTAGTTTGTTTTACATGTAGTAATATCATTTTTCCTTTTAAATGATGTTTTAGTTTTTTTTACATGTTGACATGCATCACAAATTTTATCCTTTTCAAATTTATCATTAGGCAAGCCTCTTACTAATTCATTTTTAAATCAGGTATGAATTAATTCCATATAAGCAGGTCTTAATATTCTATGCCATAACTGTGACACCTCACTTATTAAAATAAGAGGTGGCCAGCCTGATATTCCAATTAATACAGGAATCATAGATGGTCCATTCTTAACATCACTGTCGTTAAAATGAGTATACGAGATAACCACCAATTATTTTAGAAAACGGATGTCAAATTAATTGTAAGTTTAAAGAAAATCCTTTAGACAATCCAATTTTAAGAGGTGGTGGATAAAATACAAGTAACAATTACAATCATACACGATATAACAACCGAATAAGCTATCCATGAACAGACCAATACAATAAGGTTACACCAAGTATTAAAATGAATATCACAATATATTTAAAAAGTACAAAAATTTGGGCGACACGCCCGAGTGTGAAAACTGATCATGGCTAGAGTACAAAAAGATAGAAGCATCTATAACAAATATCCTACAATATCCGCAAAATGCTATATCTCCATGACACTTGGATAGAAGGGTTATTACGGGCGTCCTTGCGGCGGAGCACCTAGACGTGAAGAGAATTCATGCAAAATTAGAGATATAAATGGGTCAGGGCCCGAGTTTGATATGATCACCATGTGAATAAAATGTATGACAGTTATGAATATCAAATCTTCATGAATAAGCTTATCCCGCTCCCCATAATTAACAATAATAATAATAATCCTCACCTCTCAATCTAAATGCACAACCTAGCGCAATATCAATGACAATGATGAATATTCATTTATGCACGAAATATAACTCAATTTCACTTAATATGATTTCAATTTGGTTATGCTCATTATGACTAAAAAAGTCGATTCCTCATTACGAAACTTATTCCCAAAACAGTTTATTTCATAAAATATTTCACCATTTATAAAATATAACTTTCATAAGAATTGTTATAATCAGAACATATAACGATTCTAAGACCATCCTTCTGGGAGTCACTCCACTGGATTCGCCCCTAAATAGTTATCATCTTCTAGGGCCTATCACCAAGATAACCTGGGCATCCTAAATCGTGTGACGTTGGGAAGCGGTCATATACCTTCGACAGTGAGTCATAACCATACCTGGAATTACCCCACTTCAAAAAATAACCACACAATATATAACAAGCGATCCTATAGCCGAGGACTATATTCACCCTGCATTCACTAGCCAGGGGACTTCACCTCATTCGCGTAACTTCTCGTATGATAGCATTTAGAGAGGTATGTATATGCAATTCATCGTTCACAAAATATTCCAATTTAGAATGTACATTACATTTTATCCGGAGCCATATGCGTTTCATGTCATAATTTATAAACCATGACGTTTAATTTATTTCCATATTATTCTCCATGAATATACGATAAACCTTTGACCCATCATGAATGATATTACTTCAACCCAATTCTATAAGTCCAAAATTTTATCACTCTATTTCCCCCTAGACCTAGACTACCTCAATATGTAAAAAGAATCCCTTACCTTGCTCTATCCCCGGTCTAAGCTCCAACTCTTGTTTCTAACCTAGGTTCTTGAATACCTTACTAATAGACTCTAATAATATATTTTTACTTCATTTAATAAGGTTACTAGGTCCCTGCCTTAAAACAAAGAAGCTAGATAAAACTAAAGATTTTGGGCGAAAATAGGGGACCGGTCGACCGGTCCCTGACACCTGGTCGACCTCACCAAAGAGGTTTTATCTACTATGAAATGCAGTGAACTCGATTCTTGAAGCCCGTTAAAAATATGCCTATCGAGAAAAGCAGTGTGCTTTTCCCTTTAGGCCCGGTCGATCGGGCCCTGGACCGCGGTCGATCGCGGTCACCAGACCCATGGCTATAACTTCTTCTAAAATACCAAATCCAAAACCCTAACCCCATATTCTTACACTTACTTTATTCTCATCAACCAACAACATAACCCCAATATTTCTACACATCAATAAACCAATATACCCAACTTAAATCATTTTATACAAAAAATCTAAGGGTTAAACACTAAAATTCATAAAAACCTACTATTGGTTCAATTCCTCAAAATACACAACTATCACAACAATTTATCCACATTAAATCATATACTAACAAGTTAGAAACTTGCCTTAAAGCTAAAATCTCAGATTGTCTTCCGGTAGATACAAGATCAAGCTCAATTTCTTCACTTTTCTTCCTTTTTCTCTTCTTTTTCCCTAAATTCTCTTTCTCTCTCTTTCTCTTTAGGTTTAGGAACATATAATTGAGGATAAAAGGGTTTGGAAGACTTAAACATTCATTTAATCCTAAATTTCATCTTTAAATGTTATTACACCCTTAAAATGACTCGTAACTACATAATTAAGCCCTAGCCTGTCAAAAGTGCCCGAAACCCAAAAATACAACATGGCACTTATTTTGACTATCTCAATCATTTCAGGACTAACCGTACCCTCTAAATTCGCATCCGGAATAACATAAATTATTTCATATTCCAACATCATTCTAAACCATAAATGTCGTTTGAAGCACAACGACGAAATAAAACATAACATGATGCTATTTACATTCTCTTAACAGTAAATATGCAATATTTAGTAAACATTATCTTTTAAATCACTTAAAATAATATTTAGTCCAACTTCCATCATTTTATAAAATTACCTCACATGGCAAAATTATATAAAAACAATTACTTAAAAATAAGGGTTATTACAATAACCAACTAGTTTCATTTAATGCGGCTAAACATTTAATATTTTATTGAATTAAATCATGAAAATCAAGAGTATACACATTATAATGTCTAGATGATACAAGTAGCACACTATCATCTTTAATATTCTTAAATAGCTAATGATCCGATTTATAAGTTTGTGAGAAAAGTGTGTTTTGAAATATTCTCCTAGAAAAATGTATACAAATAATAATATATGTATTTACGTATATATTGTATATATATGTGAATGTGTGTGAGTGAGATGAATAAGATGTCATAAAGCGATGGGCATGAGATAAAAAGAATAGAAATAGAAGGAATAGAAAAAGTGTGCAGAAGAGAGAGAAGAAGGAATCTTGTTGAAAATGAAAAAATATAAGAGGTAAAAAAAATTCGAAAAAAATAAATTAAAAAGAAACGAAATAAAAATATAACACAATAATATGACAAAATAAAAAATGAATAAATAAAAATAAAAAATAAAGACATTAAAAACGTAAATAAATAAAAATTGGCAAAAATAAAAAATGTAAAAAGAAATCACCAAAAAAATAATAAAAAGAATATGAAAAAAAGAAATATTTATATTTATACACGTGTGTGTTAATATATATTATGCGTGTGTTGGTGAATGTGTTTGTAGGAAAAAAGAATTAGAGAGAAGGAAATTATTTGAAGAAAGAGAGGAAGAATAAAAAAGAAAGAGATGGAGTTAGTGGAGAAAGATGTGGGAGTGGAGAGAGGAGAGATAACATGTCTTGAAAAGTGAGGTATTAAAAAAAGAACGAGGGCATGCGTAAGAATAAAAGAAAAAGAGAGAATAAAATAATAAAGTAGGGAAGAGAAATGAAATAATCTAGGAAATGAAATAATAGAAAGAGAGGAAAAAAAATCTTGAATAAAAAAACGTAAAAATTAATTAAAATTAATAAAGTAAGATTAAAAAATATTATTGAGTAATTTTGATTAAAAAAATTATTCTATAAAAAAATGATATATGCAAAGTGAATGTTTATACGAGTGTATCAAAATACAAGACATCAAATGTTACAAATGATTTAGAAATGTGATAAAATTATTGTGTACATAAATATTTTAGTGTTTAGCAATTTAATATAAAAATATGATTTGCAAAATATTACTGTATACACTAAAATGTCATTTTACATATATATATATATATATATATATATATATATATATATATATATATATATATATATATATATATATATGTGTGTGTGTGTGTGTGTGTGTGTGTGTGTGTGTGTGTGTGTGTAATTAATAAGATTTGTTGTCATCAAAATCAATTATAAGACAATTAAGGTCCAACATTCTCCCCTTTTTCGATGATAACAACCAATGATTCACCTAAAGCATAAGCATAATATTTTAGCGTGTAAGAACATTATAAGCTATAAAATAGTGTGAATCAACTACAATTTCTCCCCCTTTTAATGTTATCAAAAAGATTTTTCATAAAATTCAATGTCATGGGTAAATAAAAATTGCTCCCCCTATAAAAAATAATTTAACTAAGCAATTTATAAATCACATAAGCGAGTCATTCCCAATTATCGTCTAATATAGCAATAGCGGTCCTCTTGAAGGGGTTATGTAAATATATCTGCTAATTGGTGCTCGGTGCTCACAAATTCGAGTATAATGTCATCTTTTTTCACTTCATCTCTAAGAAAATGATGTCTAATTTGTAACACCCCGCTTAAAATAATGACGGTTGGCCAGCCCTATACTACATTAAATCAGGAGTTTTAGATGGCTCAGTCTCAACACCAACTGTCGGTACAAATATAATATAGACTAACTACCCGACATCATATAAGCGAGATGTTAAAATTAAATAAAATATGCAACAGACAACAAACAACACTATAAAACTTCTAATAAAGGAAAGAAAAATGCATACAAGAACTAAGATAAATGAAATGCTGGAATAAAATGAAATAAATAACTACAACTGAATATTCCATAAGGAAGTAAACCCGAATAAGTTTTCGGGTCATAGCCAATACAATAACTAAAATGAAATAAATATACATATCTATAAATATCCCTTGGGTATAAACCCGATATACAACATGAATCCTACCTAGATTTTTAAACAAGTACGAAGCGACTACATTCTACATCCTGCAACAGTCCGCACATGTCACGACTCCCGAGACTCTAGATCGAAGGTCATCCATCATTCATGCGGTAGGACACCTGTATATATATATATATATATATATATATATATACATACAGGCAGGAGAGAAAAGTAAACGGGTCAGAGCCAGAGTTGTGAAAAATATTTAGCAAGTGTGTTAACCGTGCATAATAAATATCGGTGCACTTATTTCATAATTAAAGTGGAATCGCACTCTCATGAAACCCCAACTCACCTCTCATCTAACGGCGCTCACCTAATCGCGTCCTGAGATTAGTTAAATTTCCCCAATTATAAGGACAACCTAACTTAACATAGGCCCAGCCTATACCCACGAGATTTTCCTTCCTATCTTAACCCAAGAATCCACTCTTTCTAAACACACTTAATTATTTTTACAAACAAATATGCCATAATAAGCTTGATGGATTCCGGTTTATAATTTAATTATTTATAATTCTTAACACGTCACCCATATATATTTTGGTTTAATCATGTGATTCAATTAATAAATAACATGCATATAACTTATTATTGACAAAACTTCTCTCCAATCTCAACACTGCACTATGTTTCATGCATGGGATGTCTCGCAAAGCGAAATCCAAACAAGGAACCACCCCGTTACACTACTCCTTGACAATGTCGATCCTAGAGATCCATTATGACATACATACAATATTATACTACTACAACTACTACTAAATTTAGATTACAATATAAAAACAACTTAATATCTCCAATAATATCCTTGGGATGATATAACCAAAATATTCCTTAAATACGATACATCAACCCCCATCAATCTAGTACATCATAATCATCCAAGATGTACTCCACAACGATTCCATATCCTTTCATATATAGGATATATAAAAATATATATATGCAATTATTCTAACCATATATATACAATCATCCATTCCCATAGCCAAGTGTACAACCACATATGATGTACAATGGCCATACACATAATATACCCGGCTATATATATCGCCGATAAAACTTCATCATGCTATCATCTTCCAGGGCATTACTCACATACCATCCTGGGAACCCGGTCAGTCTCAATATCACCTACATCGGAGCCATACACACACACATGACATCCCAGGAAGCGGCCATAGCTCCTAACCGGTCAATGAGACAAGACATACCCACCACGCCTCACCCCAAAAATACAATTCACATAATAACACACTGGATGACTATGATCTGGGGACTATCCACACCCTGCTCCTTGAGCCAGGATGCTCACCCTCTGCGCGGAAACTTCCCAATGATATCATGAGCGGGGTATGCTTAACCACATAAGTATATATATCATTCACATGAACAATATATATACATCCATATGATCCCATCATATGATCAAACATCAAACTATCATATACGGTTTAGATATTCATACCATGTACATCCACAACATAAATACATCCATATATTCATATCTATATAGATATATATACATATATTCACATATCCACATATCTATATATACAAACTAATTCTCGTTCATATGTATAAGATATCTAAACTCGGCTGTAAGTATACATAATCCTCAATATACAAGCTGTCACCACAAACTCATTTAATTTACCCCGGTATGTGAATACAATCCCTCACTTGAAGCATATTCATCCATTTTTCCTATGATGAATAGTCTCCCAAACAACATACGGATATATGTATACATCCAACATTACGGTTATCACCCAAAGTTTAGTGTAGGAAACCATCACTACACATATCATCTATGTCCGCGAGCACATTAAAGAATCTAGTAATAATTTCAACTATTGCTATATACATAACTAACAGTCTATAAGCTTCAAGCTCAATCTTATATTCATAAAAAATCCCATTACTTAGGGAAAATACTCGTTGTAAATCACACTCCGATAAACAACATCTACTCTAACTAGATTTACACACTCTACTCTAGTTGGTAAAATGATCCCATCGCTCTCGATTTCGACTATGGTTCAATCACTTTTATAAATCCCCTAGTCTAACGCCTCTCCGATTTATTCCTTAAATTTATTATTACTAAGGGTATGCGACCATTCTTTTTCATTGGGCCCCAAATTGTATCTTAACAATATCCTATCCTTATAAGGATTTGATATAAATGTCGGCCCAAAAATTTCACAACATACCCTTGCAACTATCTCTAAGAGTTCTTGGCCTCCCATCACATCTATACTTACATTTTATCTATAAGTAGGATTTTCAATCTCAATGGGGATTCCCCACAGTCTCTATATACAACTCCAATGCACACATGGATATATTTTCCCCAAGTTTTTCCAAAAAGTCCCCAAAATTATAATGTGTGAGAAACCTCCTTATATGTATCCAAAACATATATCTTGCATCTTAAGAGAAAGCCCCGAATCAATAAACCCAACCAAAAAGGGTTAGAAATCCTTCTAGAGAAAATTCCTCAAAATGCCCTGTTTTCGAATTGATTCGACCCTATTCCAAATTAATTCGGCCTAGCTAATCGATTCGGCCTCAGAGGCGAATCGATTCGGGTCCAAAGACCTGGGCTTCTATCTCAGGCCGAATCGATTCGGCTTGGGTCCGAATAGATTCGGTCAATGAAGACCTGCCAATTTGCCTAAACCGAATCAATTCGCTTAGGGGGCAAATCGATTCGGGTCTGCAGATTTTGAAGGGTTCTTCTTGTCCAATGAGCCCATAAATTTTAAACCCTAAAATTTCTATTCTAACCCCCAAACCTTCATCAAATCATGATTTTAAGTCAATAAATCAACCCAAAGTTGATCCCAACCCTTTCTACACCATTAAACCCATTTTTAAACATTGATTTCAAGATTTAAACCCAAAAATATAGGTTTTGATATTTATACCCAAAATCCATTTCTTTTACCCACAAATTATGAAATCAAATACACAAGTGACTTATTTAGCAAGATTAAACACTTGTCTCCATTTTGTAGAGGTTGGATCGTCCTCGATGTCGCGTTTGGGCCGGAAATCTCCAAGCTTTCTTCCTCTTTCTCTTCATTTCTTCTTCTTTTCTCTCTTCTCTTCTCTTTTCTTTCTCTTTCTCTCTTTCTCTAAATGAGAAGACTTTTCCCGTAATCCCCTTAAACCTTTAAAACATAAGTCCCAATTTTAAATGTTAATACATACTTTAAATGACTCGTTTACTCCACTTCGTGTCAAACTGACTTAAAAATATTCTGGAGACGAAATAAAACTCAATGAGAGTCATTTTGACTATCTCGAACCTTTCGGGATCGATGGTACCCTCAAAATCATCATTCGGAATACTTTGAAATATCCTATATTTTTGGACTTCAATTCTCAAAATTTTAAAATTCTCCAATTTAATTAAATTTTATTTTCCCCAAAATTTAATTCTTCGGTCTCCAAAGTAAAGGGTTGTTACATAATTTCAATATGCTTATTCTAGAATGTTGAATTAAATTTTTAGTCATGAAAATAACACTAGTATTGTCACACGTAATAGTAATATGATCAAATAGAATTTTGAAATCCTTTAATTGTTGCTTCATTTAAAGCGTTTGAGTGCAACAACTACTGACCACTAAGTAGTCGGCTTCGGCCGTAGACAAAGCTACTAAATTTTTTTTCTTACTAAACCATGATAGTAATGAATGTACAAGAAAATGACATCTTCCACTAGTACTTTTTCTATCAATTTTGCATCTGGGAATGTTGGCATTCAAATAACTAAGAATCAAATGAAGTGAATCGAGGGTAATATAATCCAATATAAATTATACTAATAAGATATCAAAAATACGCTTTATGGCACATAAATGAGATTCTTGATTAGCCTGAAAACATGCACATATACAAACACTAAACATAATATCCGACCTACTAGCCATTAAATAAAATAAGCTACCAACAATACCATTATATAATGTTATATCAACTGATTTTCCATATCCATCTTTATTAATCTTAAGTGATGTACTCATAGGAGTTCCAAGTGGTTTAGTATTATCCAATACATATTTTTTAAGAAGATCTTTAATATACTTTGATTGATTTATGAAAATGGTATTTTTATTTTGTTGAATTTGTGATCCCAATGAGAAATTAAGTTCACCCATCATGCTTATTTCAATTTTTTTACATAAAAGTAGCAAACTCTTCACATATATCTTCATTAGTAGAACCAAAAATAATATCATCAACATAAATTTGCACAATAAACATATCTTTTCCATGAAACTTAATAAATAAGGTAGTATCCATTTTTCCTCTTCTAAAATTATTTTTTAATGAAAAATCACTTAGTCTTTCATACCATGCTCTAAGTGCTTGTTTCAATCCATATAAAGATTTGTTTAATTTATAAATATGATTGGAAAATTCATGATTTTCAAAATCAGGAGGTTATTTATGTAACAACCCAGGATTTTGAGCGACTATTTTATATTATTTTCCCCGATGGGCTAATTTTATAAAAATAGGGGGGGTTGGGGTAAATATTATTTTCCGTGATATTAAGGGATAATATTTACTATGTTTTGTCTATTCACCGTTATGAGAAGGTAAATAGAATTATATTGTGTTTTATTCCGTCGTTATATGTTTTGCGACGGTTATGACTCATAGTTAAATTGGAGAATAATTAATGAAATAAAATGAAATTGGAACATAAAAATAGTTCACTTTATTTCGAATGCCGAAATAGGGGGAGCGGTTGTTTTTAGAATAGTCGAGATAGTCGGAATAAGTGCCAAGTTGTATTTTTGAGTTTCGGGCACTTTTGGTGGGTTATGACTCAATTATGTGGTTACGAGTCATTTTAATGGTGTATTAGCAAATAAAAGAGGGGAATTAATGTTTAGACACCGTTTAAGTTCTCCCAACCCTTTTATTTCCTTTACCTTATGTTAGAAGCCAAGGGAGAGAGAGAGAAGAGAGAGAGCTTGGGAGAAATGCAGAAAAGAGAGAGAAAATAGAGATTTGAGGTTGAATTCTGTTGCTACCGGAAGAGGATCCAAGACTACGAACTCGAGGCAAGTTTCTTACTTTCTAGATGTTGATTTAATGTGATAAATTGCATGTATAGTTAGGTTTTTGGAGATTTAAACCATAAATGGTTTTTTGTTGATTTTGGTGATTAAACCTTTAAATCTTAGTTTTAATTTGATTTGAGGAGTAATTATTAGTTAGTAATTGTGTAGAAATGATTTGGTAGCAATTTTTGTTGTTGTATTTGGGTGAAATAACGATTAAAAAGCTTGGAGAATTTTTGTCAATGATTTGGTAGCAATTTTTATCAATGGCCGAAACAGCTTCTCGGAGAAGAAGCTGCCCACCATGATCGATCGATCGATCATGGGGGATCGATCGGTCGAACCATCGATCAAGCGATGGCCAAGGGTTGATCGATCGACCCCTAGTGATAGCTAGGCAAATTTTCAGGGCCGAACCGATTCGGCTCTCAGGCGAATCGATTCGGTTTGGGGGTAGGCTACAGGTCTGGGAGACCGAATCGATTCCAGTTAAGGACGAATCGATTCGGATAGAGACAGAAAGTTGGTTTTTCTCACCGAATCGATTCGCTTTTAGGCGAATCGATTCTCAACCAGAGGCGAATCGATTCGGCCCTAGAGCGAATCGATTCGTCTTCCTGTTTTTGTGAGATTTTCCTAGTTTTTTTTTATCCCTTTTTTTTAGGTTTGAGGTTAGGAACCTTACTTTGGGAAGTAACGGGGAGTCCTAGAGAGTTGTTTTGGGTAGACTAATGTCCTAGGATAAAGTGGGATAACTAGGCTTACCCCGAGGGCTAGTTTGTGTAGGTTAATATCCGAATGATATAGGAAGTTAACCTAAAAATAAATTGGAGATAAAAATGTGAATGTTAAGACTTTTGGGAGTCTATTCTTGAGGGAGACTCACTTTGATGACTTGGGAGATTGTGTTGACTTATGGAGACTAGTTTGAGGATATCGGCACCTCGGGTCTTAGGTCATTGATAAAATATGACTTAATGAATCAGAAACGCATATTCTAAAACTTGGTACATAATAGCTAAATATAAATTGTTTTTGAGAATGTAAAAGTAAATGGTTTCAAAATAGATAAAATGATTTTTATAAATGTTAATTTATGATTACACACCTCTTTAAATCGCTATCATAAGGGAATTTGCGCACGTGTGGTGAAGCCCCCTGGATAATGAATGCAGGGTGGATATATCCCTAGTCCATATGACTGGTTATTGTATATTTATTTTGTACTAGTGAGGTAATTCTGGGTGTGGTTATGACTCACTCGCAGGGGTATGGCCGCTTCCCGACATTTCGGTATGATCCCAGGTTGTCTTGTTTGATAGGCCCTGGAAGATGATAGCCATTTAAGGGCGCGTCCAGTGGGGAAACCCGAAGGGACGGTCTTAGAATCGTTATATGTATGTGAATATAACTATTCTTAATAATTTGGGACATTATTATTATTATTAAAGCATTTTATGATAATAAAATGGCTTTAAATTACATTTCCCGGATGGAAGAAGGGATATGGGTAGTTAAATACATTTTTCGGATGGAAGAAGGAAAATGGGGAGATATGAAATGAAAGAAAAGCATTTTTATGTTAATAAAACTTGCTTTAAATATGTATTTTTCCTAGATGGAAGAAAGGAAATAAAATTGGTAAAAAAGGTTTTACAATGAGATTGAATTGGTAAGCATTTGATAAAATGAATTACCTTATATGAAATTCCTAAAGAAATTAGGAACTGTGCCTTTAGATGGTGAATGAAATTGTTATGTGTACGTAATTAGATGAATGGGTATGCATTGATTGCGTGCTGAGGGTCTAATGTATCTCGATGATCAACCTTGCCTAGTAGTAGTGTATCGGGGGGGGGGGGGGTTCCTTGTTTGGATTTCGCTTCGCGAGACACCCCACTCACGAATAGGGTATAGTGTTGAGACTGGGGAGAAGTTAGCCCTTAGTACTTGGGTTAACTAGAGCATCATCATTGATATTGCGCTAGGTTGTGTTTTTAGAATGATAGGTGAGAACCTTTATACTATATTGCGAGAGAATTATGCAATTAACGGTCATGCATTTTAGTCACATGGTAATCATATAAAACCGGGCCCTGACCCATCTATATCTTTCTATTTTTACATATACTCCTTGCCGTACCGGTGCTCTACCGCATGGACACCCGTATTGATTTTCCATTCTAGTTTTCATGGAGCAATAGCATATTGCGGATGTTATAGGATATTTGTATTAGACGCTTCTTTCCATTGTACTCTAGTTATGTTCAGTTATTTATTCGGGTGTGTTGCCCAAACTTTGCATTCATTTATTATACTGTGACATTTAATTTGTAATACTCGGTTTCACTAATTGTATTGGTCTGTTAACCGACAGCTTATTCAGTTATTATTTATTTTATTGTCAATCTTTATTCATTGATTTTTGGTATGCACCGTTTTTACAAATTGGGTTGTCTAAGTGTTTTTCTTTTACTTACAAAATTTTAAATTGACAGTCCGTTTTCTAAAATGATTGGTGGCTATCTCGTATTATTATTTTAATCGACAGTGATGTTGAGAATGGACCATCTATGATTCCTATGATTATTAGAGTATTGAGCTGGCCACCTATTATTTTAGTAGGCGGGTTGTCACAATTTAACATAAACTTTTTTTGCACTTTTAACATTCATTTTAAATAAATGAATTTTTTTTATGACATGCAAATGCAAGAAATATACAAATAGCTTCTAATCTAGAAACATGAGCATATATTTCTTCTTATTAAATTCCTTCTTCATAATTGTATCATTGGGGTAATAATCTATCTATATGTCTAATAATAATTTCATAATCATCTTTCTTATTTCTAGAGACACAACTAGTTCTAGTAATTTTATTATCTTTCGGTTTAGGCACTAAAGTCCAAACATTATTTCTTTTTAATTGAGCTGATTATTCTTGCATCTTCATTAACCAAGATTCTTCATTTTTGACTTCGTTTATATCGTTAGTTTCAATTTGAGAAACAAATATCAAATTTTTACACATATTTTTAAGAGATGATCTAGTTAGTTTACTACCGGTAGGTGCATCTAAAATTTTATCTATAGGATGATTATGCACAAATTTCCAACTTGTAGGCAAAATATGATTATCATTTCATTTTTTGTATTTTTCTTTATATTAGGAGTTTTCATGCTACTAGAGGGTTCATTATTACCATTATCATTATTATTTTTATTTTTATTTCAATCAATTTTATTCACGTTTTGTTCTAGAGTCTCAACATCATCATCATCATTATTCTTTTTACATGCAAATGGGTTAGATTCATCAAAGGTAACTTGAATAGATTCTTGAACAACTAAAGATATTTTATTAAAAATCCTATAAACCTTACTATTCAATGCATAACCCAGAAAAAATACTTTCATCCGATTTGGCATAAAAAAAATTCAATTTATCTCTATCATTTAGTATAAAATATTTATAACAAAAAGCTTTAAAGTAACTCATACTAGGTTTTTTATTTGTTCAAAGTTCATAATGGGTTTTATCTAAGAGTTTTCTAATGATAACACGATTAATAACATAACAAAAACTGCTAACGACTTCCACTCAAAAATATTTCAGTAACTTATGTTCCTTATTTATTGTTCTTGCTATTTCTTGAAGTGATCTGTTTTTCCTTTCATCTACACCATTTTGTTGGGGAGTTCTAGAGGCCAAAAAATTTATGTTGAAAACTATTTTCATCACAAAAACTTTCAATATGTTTATTTTCATATTCTTTACCTCTATCATTTCGAACAAATATAATAGTATAATCTTTCTTATTTGAGTTTTTCTATAAAATTTAGCAAAAATATGACGATTCTAATTTTTTTGTATAAGAGAGAATACCTAAGTAAATCCAGAATAATCACAAAGGCATAGTATATACCTCCTAAACTAGCTATATTATTCGGGCCAAATAAATCCATATGTAATAACTCTAAAGGTCTACATGTAGTAATATATTTTTTTCATCTAAATGATATTTTAATTTGTTTGCCAAGTTGACATGCATCGTAAATTTTATCCTTTACAAATTTAGCCTTCGACAAGCCTCTAACTAATTCAATTTTAGACAAATTATGAATTAACTACATATTAAGATGTCTTAATATTATATTCTATTACCAACTAGTTTCATTTAATTCGATCAAATTGCACCTTCTTATACTCTTGTTGAAAGTAATTACTATCGTGACTCATTTTCTTAGAGAAAATATATAGAAGGGTGTGAATATGAGTGGTAATGACTCCGTTTAATCCAAAACTAATTATGGTTTTCCATTTGATCAATCATACACAAGTCCAATCTAAGTTCATTTTAATTAAATTAAACATAAAATTACTATTTATCCGCCCACTTGGCAAGCCCTTCCACCAATTTATGTTCACTCAAACATCTACCATTTAAGGAAGGGGTAAATACGACCATAACAAGTTAACCAAATTACTCTTTTCTAAACATTTAATGTACATGTGTGCGTGTGTGAGTCTTTATGTATGTGTATGTGTGTATGGGGGTGTATATCTATGTGTGCACATGTGAGTATATGTGTGTGTATCTAGGTGTGTAGTCATTAAGATAGGATAGTCATTAAGACAAATAATTAGTTAAAAGTTTATTATGATGAATTAATAAAGCGAGCGTTTTAAGTATCCATCATCTATATCCAAATATGATCATTCAACACAAGACACAATAACCATGAACCCAACAATCTAACACAAGTTTATCCCTTAGTCCTTCTAAATCGTCTACTTGATTGATTACCTTAAGGAATAAAATGCCTTACGTAATTAGTCAATTTCTCAATTCCAAGAACATAATATCATAACTCCAAGAACATAATTCCAAGAACACAATTTAACAAGAACATAATTCCAAGAACATAATATCACGGGGTATTCAAATATAAAATCTTCTCATGGCAATAATTTTAAGTTTTTATACTTAGATTCCATCAACCAGGTATTTGGTATCATGGGTATTACTCATGGAGTTATGAAATAACTATTCCTAACATGAACTTTCTTATATTTTAATTACACTTTTAACTATATCTCAATTACTTAATATATATTCCAATTATCACAAATCCAAGAACAAGTCTAAAACCTTAATAAAGTAATTATACATCAAGGGTTTCAAGTAAAATTTCTAATATAAATTATAACACCCCGCCTAATTAAATATCGAGTGATCAGTCCATTATTAAATTATAATCAAGGTGAACGGTTGGTTCATTCTTAGCATCACTGTCGCAAAAATAACTTTTCCAATTTAAACACCCTAAATAATTGAGCTAAGTGTCAAAACCATTTTTAAGACATCAATTTCCAAATTTAATTTAAAACCAATATTTAAAACCTTACATAATCTATGGTTTTAAAAAAAATCACACAACAATCTGACTGGAAAATATACTCCAAGCAATTTAAACATGCAACTAAATAAGTCCAACATTAAAACTTTAAAGGAAAGACATCATAAAAGTAAAAATCCCAAAGTATAAATGCAGGAAATGAATGAATCATAATCTCTGATAAAACCGACTGAATAAATAAAATAGGGCGACGCATGCCCAACTGGATAAAGTAAGACTAGAAGTGGAATCAATAAAGAGATCGTCTAAGCAAGAGGCCTGCAACTCCCACCTAAGCTGCAACACGTTCCTTCCAAAGGATCCTATGCAAGACGCCCATGTGGTTGGGCACCTGTAATATATACATATATATACATGAGAGAAGAGAAAATAGGAAATGGGTCAAAGCCCAATTGTAAAACAGTTTAAAGTTCAGTTTAGCAAGTATTTAAAATGCTTACCGGCTAATGCAACGATCATATTAGTGCGACACTCCCTTGAGAAATTCTCACCTCTCTTCTAATGTGCACACCTATCGCACTAATACTCCCAACAGTTTAACTTATATTAAGTTACTCATAAGATTTCATGCCGACAATTTCTAATGTTAAGAAAGTTAATTTTATTTAAAAGCAAAGTTCTCACATAAACCTCATTTGATTATAAAGTTTCCTAGTAACGCATCATACTTTTCAAACACTTATTCCCAAGTTGAAATAATTATTCATTTCTTACTTAGCATAGTCACAGTAGGTAGTTTCCAAATTTTAAGTTTATATATACATATTAATCACTCATATAATATATATATATATATATACAATCGGCCCCTAAAATTTCCTCCCCTCTGTCCCTGCTGATTACGGCCCTGTTGGTCGTTACCACCCCCATTGACCTTGCTGGCCCTACTGAAAACGTTGTTGGTCCTGCGGCTGACGATGTTGGCCTTTCTGGCCCTGCTGACCCTCCCTAAATCCCCCAAATCCCTACCTGGAGTCACCTGATTGGAACCGCTTGGCAGGGTCCACCTGATGGGAACTCTACTCATGATGACGAGTCTGCCCCTGAGATGTCGGTTCTCCACTAGCACCACTACCCCCTATCCTGCCCTGCTGGATGGACTCTGCTGCTTGCTTGCTTCCCTGCAAATGGAAGCGGTGATCCTGACAGTGTAGTAAAGCAGCATTGAGTACGTCCGTGTAGGTACTCAGTGATAGATTACCTATGAGATGCTGACGGATCCTCCAAGCCAACCCGTCTACAAACAACATTATCTTCTTCCCCTCAGTGGGTGCCTCATCTGGCACTATACTGAGAATTCTTGTGAACTCCTCTTCGTACTCAGTAACAGTCAAGTTCTCTTACTTCAAATTCAGTAACTTCTGCCTCATCTCCGTCTGCAGGGCGAATGGGAAGTATTTACTGTCAAACCGTGTCCAAAATGATTGAATAGTGATAATATCCCTCTCTACAAGGTGGTGGTGGATTCCCACCAATGCAAAGCGGGCCCTACTAACTTGAAGGAAGATAATAGCTGTTTCTGCACATCCGTGCACTCGTACATGCATAGATGCCTCTGGATATCTTTCTTCCATTGGCTGGCTACAATGATATCTGAACTGCCCGCAAACTCTGGGGGATATGCCTTCTGGAAGGCATCCCTAACTCGCTCCCATGCAGAAGGAAGCTGTGACGGTACTGGCGCCACTGCCTGAACCTGGGGTGGAGCCTGCTGCACTACCGCTAGCGTGGCATTCACTGCCTGAGCAACAATGGCTGCCGCCTCGATTGCGTTCATCGTTCCCTGAGCTGGAGCAGTTGGTTGCTCAGCTTGGTCATGCCTATCCTTAGGTGCACGTCTCGGAGGCATCTGAAACGTAGAGAAATTTTTATTAGTCTACAGTTATTATCAAATTTCAAATAGCTGAACACGTAAACGTAAAAGCAAGAATACAACAATCCTAAAAATAGGGCTCTATAGCAAGAACGCTAAGCTGAAAGAGAAATAAGCCGTACGGATCCTACGGGACACTAGAACCTGATGCTCTGATACCACTTGTGACACCCCGCCTAATTGAATACCGGGTGATCGGTCCTTTATTAAATTATAACCAAGGTGAACGGTTGGTTCATTCTTAGCATTAGTGTCGTAAAAATAACTTTTCCAATTTAAACACCCTAAATAATTAAGATAAGTGTCAAAAACATTTTTAAGACATCAATTTCCAAATTTAATTTAAAACCAATATTTAAAACCTTACATAATCCATGGTTTTAAAAAAAAATCACACAACAATCTGACTAGAAAACATACTCCAAGAATTTTAAACATTCAACTAAATAAGTCCAACATTAAAACTTTAAAGGAAAGACATCCTGAAAGTAAAAATCCCAAAGTATAAATGCTGGAAATGAATGAATCATAATCTCTGATAAAATCGACTGAATAAATGAAATAGGGTGACACATGCCCAACTGGATAAAGTAAGACTAGAAGTGGAATCAATAAAGAGATCGTCTAAGCAAGAGGCCTGCAACTCCCACCTAAGATGTAGCATGTTCCTTCCAAAGGATCCTATGCAAGACGCCCCTGTGGTTGGGCACCTGTAATATATACATATATAAACAAGAGAGAAGAGAAAATAGGAAACGGGTTAGAGCCAGATTGTAAAACAGTTTAAAATTCAGTTCAGCACGTATTTAAAATGCTTACCGACTAATGCAACAATCATATTAGTGTGACACTCCCTTGAGAAATTCTCACCTCTCTTCTAATGTGCACACCTATCGCACTAATACTCCCAACAGTTTAACTTATCTTAAGTTACTCATAAGATTTCATGCCGACAATTTCTAATGTTAAGAAAGTTTATTTTATTTCAAAGCAAAGTTTTCACATAAACCTCATTTGATTATAAAGTTTCCCAGTAACGCATCATACTTTTCAAACACTTATTCCCGAGTTGAAATAATTATCCATTTCTTACTTACCACAATCAGAGTAGGTAGTTTCCAAATTTCAAGTTTATGTATACATATTAATCACTCATATAATATATATATATATATATATATACCATCGGCACCCCACATAAATTTATGGTGCTGGTAGACTCTGCTATCAAGCCCCCGTATCACTCGTACTAAGGGAAATACTAGTTCTGAATCACTCTCAAACTGTATTAACATAAAACACATACAAATTGAGGCGAAGCATAGTTCCAAGTCACTAAGAGGTCAGCACATACCCTCACATCTCTTAGGAGCGTCTGACTATCGATCTGATAGCCTGTACCAAGGATTCCTATGTTCTAGGGTACGGGTCAATATCCCCCATAAAGGACCCATCAAGATAAGACTGTCCCAGCGCGGTAACCTCAGGGATAGCAAGTAGTACAGGCATGATTTTTACACGTATATAGTATATACACAAACACAGTCATATATGTATACTACTATTCCCATTTCAAATTTAGGTACACCCACAACCCATACTTATGATAATCATTCTCATTGCACATTACTAGATTATCCCATATAACGGTTTGTCTCTTTTATTCTTATTTATGGGATTGTTACAACTTACTACGTAACATTCGTGAATTCATATCTCCCCAAGTGTAATTTCAGTAGGTACTCATTTATTTTACAACGTAACTTCTTCACGAGTCTCACCCTTTAAACACACATTCCCATTATTTCTTAAGTGTAAAATACCTTTGTTAATGATTAAATCTCGTCTTAGTTTAAGGGTTTCATTTTTATAAAGTCCTAATGGTCTTGTTTACCTCCCAAAATATTCTAACAATAATGTCCAAGAATTTCCATTCATTTAAGTTGGAACCACATATTTAAAAAGGGAAATTTGAGTTTTCCAGGAGGGGTCGATCGATCGATGGCGGGTGCTCGATCGATCGATGCGTCGATCGATCGATACTCCTGGTTCGATCGATCGATCAAGCAGGTATGGCAAATCTGCAGAATTTCCAGTTACGGGAATGTTGTACAAAAATCATTCGACAACATTTTTGATTTCCAAACTTCCAACCAAATACACCACAAGTGTTATACTTCAAAATAATGATTATTCTACGTAAGGAATGTGAGTTTCCATTAATTATAACGAATTAAACGGGTTAAAATCCAGAAAATTTAAAGAACCCTAATAATTCCTTTAACTTTGTTCTTCTCATTATTTTTATAGATTTTCTAATCCTAACTTAATGAATTTCGTGGTTCAACTCTTCATGTGATTTATATTACCAGCATACATCTTTTATCTCTACAATATGCAAATCAAAGTCTCCCAAACATGCTTTCTTTCATGAAAACTAGTCCTAATTAACCCTAGACTAACCAGGTTGAATCATTAACTGAATTAGAGAAAGATAAATACTTTCTTGAGAATTCTTGGTTCATATTTGATGAGATATTGGTGTGGTTGTGATCCTCGTTGCGCGATCTAACATTTGGTGGTAACGGCGGTGCAAACGGTGAAGTTCTTGGCCTAGAACTCCTTGGAAAGCTCTTCCTCTTCCTCTCCAATGGCCGTCTATGGTTTATGGTTCTTATAACCCTAGAAGATGACTCCTACCATATGATATAACCTTAGAAAAATCGTGTGTTTCCATGCCCAAAAATATAAAATGCCTAAAACTCCCTCCCGGGATGTTAATTAGGCCTAGAAACGCCCCGAGAACCAAACTAAACCCCCGGGTACATTATTTTGACTATCTCAACCCTTCCGAACACATTGATGCACTCAAAAAGGGCATACGGGTGACTTATAATTTATTCACTTTTAATAGTTCAAATTTAATCCCAACACGACACAGGCGCGTCCCGATAAATTTCCAAAATTATCAAATTAGATTCTCGTGATAATTTTACTAAATTTAATTACACCACTTAATTTACCCATAAAGTAACTTACAAAAAAAAATCCAATAATTACTAACTCTTATCACGCTAGTAAGTATTTAAGTGATTTTCTAGATTAATATTAATTTAATATCTCTAATTAAATTTAATAAATTCCTCAAAATTAAAAGTCATAAAAATATGGGGTATTACATAAATAAGGCTATATTTCAAAATAAAACACGTGAGAATAACCAAGCACATTCACACATGCACACAGACACACATACATGAGTTATATATATATATATATATATATATATATTTGAAAATTTATTATGTACATTAAATAAGGATTTTTATATTTGAAAATTTGATGTTTAACCCTGTATACCTTTGAATTCTTTATGCTCTATGTTTTTAAAAGTCAAATGTTTATATAATATTTTCAACTAACTTGAGCATTTTAAAAAATATTTTTCATACATTTCAAACTTTGATTCAATTTGAGTTTATTATATTTGATGAAATATTTTTAAATATATTTTGAGCTCTAAATAATTTCGTGCATTTTAAACAATTTTTACATTTCAAATGTTTCAAACTTTGACTCAATTTGAGCTCCAGATAATTTTGTACATTATACATACATCTATACAAACACACACGCTGAAACACACACAAATTCGTGCATTTCAAATATTTCAAACTTTGACTTAATTCGAGCTCTAAACAATTTCGTGCACTTCAGTTATGCCTATATATATATACAAATACACACACATACATTGAAACACACATACACACACTAAAACACACACAAATTCAAACACACATACACATAAATTGAAACATAACACACACACACAAAAACATTTATACACACGGAGAGATGTACCCATATATGTAGGTCGTCGGAGAGAGAGAGAGAGAGAGAGAGAGGGAGTGGTGGAGTTCTCCGGTGGATAGAGGTTAAGATCGTCGGTGGAGAGAGGGAGATAGGTTTAGCAAGAGTTTGTAATACCCCGTATTTTTATGGATATTTAAATTACATAAGTGAGTGTAATTAATTAATTTGAGAATTTATAATGTCGAATTATTATTGATGTGTTATATATTTACATACAGGTTTATATCAGGTCGCGGTTAGGCAAAGCGACTAGGAGTAATATTTTATTCGGAAAATAAGGGCGAAATTGTATTGGAATTAAAAAGGTAAATCTTTGATAAGTGACTTAAATGGAAATTTCGAGTACACGGTTGGTCTCTGAAGGGCCGAGATAGTCATGATAGAGTACCCGGGGGTAGTGTTTGGGTTCCGAGGACTTTTTGGACTAGTAGGGACTCACAATTATGTACACGGGTCTATTTTGGGTTTAGTAAGGGATAAAACCTCATTTCTCTCATTATAGGTCATGAGAGAGAGAAAGAAAAGAAAGAAAAAGAGAAAGGAAGAAGAAGAAGAGAGGATCTCGGTCCAACTCCGACGGATTCCCGGCATGAGGTCGTCGGATTTATCCAACTAGACAAGTGTTTATCTTTCTTTAATCATTTAGTGTGTTTATTTTTCATATCAAAGTTGGTGAGATGAAAATTTTGGATTTTGGGTTTTGGACTCTTGAATAAAAATGGGATTTGGGGTTATATTATTGTATTGATGGATGAATCCTATGAATTAATTGATGTGTTTGGTATATCATAGCGTGGAGATGATTAGATTGGTGGTGGATGATGTTGGGATGACTTCTGGGAGTGATTTTGGTGAAGAAATTGGGAGAAAAGCCATAACAGCCATGACGGTCCCGTCTTAGAATTTTCCCAGGGCCGGACCGGTCCGCCCTACCAGGATCGGACCGGAACGATTTAGCAGTTTGTCAAAAAATGAAAGTTGTAGATATTTTCAATACGGTCAAGTGGGTGTCGGCGGCCCCGTATTTTTCTGATTTTTTTTAATGAATTATGAATTTATTACTCAAGGGTTTTGAGACCGAAATAATCATTAGGAAATCAACTTGACATATTTTGGGATGTACGTAGATGAGTGAAGGACTTTGAAGAATATTTAGGAATATTGTTTAACTCAAGTTAGATGAAAATAAATCCGGGATATTAATTTCAAGAATGTTTGGGACGAATGGAACTCGGGAGATTATTCGACGGGTATTTATAAATATGTTTATTCACATAAAATATATATATATATATGCCGATTATTATTGAGAGAATCTGAATGTGTGAGTAAGTTGGATTTAGAATACTATCTAGGGTGATAAACTAATATTTGAAAATTTATGAATGAGAGGATTCTAGCAAAAGTGAGTAAATACTTATGAGATTAAAATAAGTGAATGAATACTTATTAATTATACGAATTTGTATATTTCGGATTATAGGCTAATACCACAAGAGATAGACATGAATAGCCAGATTTGGTGATATATATATATATATATATATATATATATATATATATATATATATATATATATGATTATGAATATATATGTATGTGAATGGTATATTTATGTGAAGCATACCCCTCTAGTGCTATCATAGGAAGTTGCGTGATGTAGGTGAGGTTCCTGGATTGAGGAGCAGGTTGCGTATAGTCCCCAGGTCATAGTTGTCCATTATTTTTATTATGTGATTTTTATTCTGGGTGAGATGTCTTGGGTATGATTCGTTCTTAGTTTCAGGTTCAGAACTATGACCGCTTCCCATGTGTTGTGATTTGGTTTTTACCAAGTCGGTGTAAGAGTCCGAACGCTGGTACCCAGGATGATATGTGAGTAATTTCCTGAAAGATGATAACATTGTAGAGATTGCATCCATTGAGTTATAACTCTGAGGGATGATAACATTGTGATATATAAGCACGGAAATACATTATGCACATAGTACAATATGCATACGTATATGAGATGTGATAACCAATATATATACATGGATTAATATAAAGGATGCCATGTGAGATAATTTCTAGAGCATCCGGGAATATAAAATTTGGAATAAAAATGTGATATACGTTTATAAGACGAGATTGCTATATACAAGATAAATAACACTAAGATGTGGATAGTGTAATGACAAGTGGAAGCTATTCTATTTGGATTGAGTAATAGACTTAGGTACTGGACCGACAAATCTCAATAACTGACAGAGCTACGTAGTAGTGTATTAGGAGGGTTCTTTGTTTGGATTTCGCTGTGCGAGACGTCCCACGCACGAAAGTAGCAAAAGTCGGGAGCTGAGGGATATTAGACCCTAGGTTATTTTGGATTATTGTTCTTAGTATAATTATATGAATAATTTAATGGGATTTAGTGTATCCCCTTGATGATATGAGACTTACATTGTTAATGGGAAGAGTTGGAATTTATATGAGTATACTTTTGTAACGAGAGATGGGAATTAAGGGGTACATGTTATGGACAGAGGGCCAAACGGATCCCAATGACCATAAACGTTAAGTAGTAGTGTATTGGGAGGGTTCCTTATTTTCATTTCGCTTTGTGAGATGTCCCACGCACAAAGTTTGACGCAACGTTTGAAGTGGGGAGATGTTTGGTCATTAGTACATAGTTGGGCGACCTAGTTAAATATTTTCATTTTATGATTAGTTGGCGAGGATAAGGGAGATATTATTATATAGAAGACGAGAGTAATCTTAGGATATTATATCCGCGGGTCATGTGTTAGTGTGTAGTAAATTGGAGGTTTTGGAAGTGCTAATAGTGTAACTAGGATGTTTAAAGTACATGTGTTAGGTGTGCACTGTTAGATGAGAAGTGGGGATTATCTCATGTGAGCACGTCACCGATTTAAATATGGAGAATATCATATTTAATATGTTAAAGTACTTTAAACACTTGCTAAAATATTTTTAAAACCTCGGGCTCTAAGCCGTATCTATATTTTCTTTTTCTTCTCCCTTGTCAAACTTTTAGGTGTCCAGACAGAGGGAGGCCTGGATGACTATTATTTCGAGTCAGGCATTATTGCCATAGTTGTGGATGTGGGTAGGGGATTGTATAGACGATTCCACCTTTGTGATCTAGATAGGATGTACTGAAAGTATATTCGGTCATGTTGCCCAATTGATGTCATTTATTTTATTTCCAGTATTTTTTATTTTACGCTCTTTCGATATGGTTGTTTATGATGTTTTACCAAGAGTTATCGGTTATTTAATTACTCATTTAAGTTGTTTATTTTACCATGTGAATGTTTTTAAGTGTGCGATTTAGTTAAAAAGATTAAAAAGTTTAAAATTTGACATCGTAGCCTAATAGGTTATTAGTAATCAAATGGTTTTCGACAGTGATGTTGAAAATGAAACCATAAGAGACTCCTACGTTAATTTGATATAGGACTGATCACCCGATATTTAGTTAGGCGGCGTGTCATAGATGGTATCAAAGCATCAAGTTCTAGTGTCCTTAGGAATTTGTACAGACGTACCATGCTTTTATCGTTGCTTTCTAATTGATATAGAACCCTATGTTTAGGATTATTGGTTTCTATGGTGAGATTTTGTCCTCCTGGTATTGTGTGTGTATATATAGTGGATCTTATATGCATTCGGGTGTGTTTGTATGCCCACCATTGAAGTACGATCGGTGATAGGCCAATGGGAGAATAGTAGGAGACAGGGCTTCATTAAAGTTGTAAAATGTTTTGGGGATAATGAAAATAGTTGAGGTCACCCCTATTGTTTCTTTGGAAGTTAGGGCTATAAGGACTTCTAGGGTGAAACGCGTATATTATTCAAGTACCGCTATAGTAGAAAGTGGTACCAAATTAGACTCACTTAGTGTGGTTAAAATGGGAGAGAGTCAGAGGGGTCTTTAAGGAGGAGTCACTAACACTTAGGAGAAATTCTACTTGGGCGATTGAGGTAGATGACAAAAAATGTTGTGTTTTATGAATGAGGAGGTTGACGCTTCTATGTGAAGGGATCTATCAGAGTTGAAGGATTTATTCAAGGAGTAAGACTGGAGGTTATTGTGCTAGTGAAATACCGCAAGGGGAGACCCGTCGGGAGACCCATGTAAATGATTAGGATAGATGAGTTCTTACCAAGTGACGATGGATTCAGTCAGGGCTATTAAAGCCAGAAGTGTATTCCTTAGGTCCAGTGGAGCGAAGGGAACAATGGGAGTAGCCATAAGAGTTGAGACTACCAGAGTCTGAGCAAAGTACAACCATAATACGGTTGGTATGGCTAGGAATAAGGATGACATGGTGTGTGGAGAGTAAAACCACATGTATGGATTTTTCCTGAAGCGAATAAAGGGATAAAAGTATGGTGCCTAGCAGGGGCGATGATTAATACAATTTTTTGTTCAGTTCAGATAAACGTGTTACGTCTGGGAACCATTTGAAATGCCTGGGCGATTGGTAAGGTAGAAAATATTAGTCTTGTCCTCGGGTGAATGAGGTATGTTTTATGTGACCCGATCGAGTTACGGTATTTTTTATTAGTGCTAGATTCACATGTGAGGCGAGTTTAGTGGTTTTATCGATAACATTATTATTATGTGTATATATTTTCCGTGGTATAGCGGAGTTATCTTTGGTGTCATCCATGGAGGACGAGTGGGTGTATTGATAATAGTATATATCCTTATTGAGATTTCTCATTTTAGTGAGGTGTTATATGAGTATGATATTTAGAGTGCACTTTTGTTCAAATAAAGAAATTATTTAATTAAACTCGGTTTTTCAATTAAATCCTAAAACATGCATCTAGGTGTGATTGAAGACAATATGATCATGCAAGAACATTCAATCACATACAAACACACAAATGAGGAAAAATCCCCCAAAGGGGAAAAACCTTTTTTATTTTCACTATAATTTGTAAAGAACGATTTACACGGATTATAATGAAAACATGAGTGACAAAAGAAATACCCTCAGGTGTCGATTTCGATATCGTCGGCTAGAATCTCCCGCAAGAACTCCATATGGGCAGTAATGGAAAAGAGTCGGCTTGTCCACAAGTTACTCTAGATGAGTAAAAACAATCCTTTGAAGATTTAAAGATTCATACACATATATGGGAATGGTTTTTTGAATCAAAAGGCATTAAACCTTAAAAACTTAAAGTCTACTTTCTAGGATGTAAATCGCAGAAACGTGTACGAAAAAGACTTCAAAAAATGTGTAGAATGGGTACAAATATTTATACAAAAATTGAGGCGGCATCATCGCTCGAACGAGATAGGCATGTCGCTCGAATGAGGCCACGTGTCACTCGAACGAGATCATGCGAAATCCTCATGTTGTTTGAAAGACAGAGTGATGTCATTCGAATGAGCTCGACGACCGAGAAAATTCAGCTTCTACACTTAGAAAACTTTATTCTTTTGTGCTAAAATTAAATCAGACTTTAAAAAATATTTTTTTAAAAATACCTAAATATTTATGCGAATATTAACAACTCCAATAAACCATTTTACCAATAACGCGTCATGGAGTAGTGGCAACGGTTGAGCAGCACGTCGCATGTAGCATGATGCACGTGTAAAGATGGTTGATGCATGGATTCTGATCAAGGCCGTCGTGGATGATCGTGCTAAATGTAGTGGTATCAGACATACATACTGTGATCTACGACAAATTGAAAATTCCTAGATTCCACCCCGAACATTTATAAAATTATGTCCTTACAGATATTATCTTGAGTGTGGACTCGTTAAAACGATAGTGGGATGTTATTTGCAAGGCTATCGGGTTTGTTGTTCTAGAGTAGGATGGGTTGTTTTTGCAGTGTATCACCTGCGAGAAGGTTGAGCTTGCATTGATATTATGTTATGATAGAGACTTCGAAAGAGGATAGTTATCTAGATGTATTTGATCCTGATTGTGTAGGGACTTTGTGGATATCATTTGAGGTATATTGGGTTTATTTTGAGCGGAGAGATTGAGCTCATTACCATGTTTAGCGTTCAGACTTGGAAATATGAAGAGCATGTTGTTATATCACTCCTTTAGTCTCGATTATGTGTTTTAGGTTTATAGAATTTTTTACCGTCGATGCTGAGTGATAGTGCAATGAGGAGAGTTCCTTGTTTGAATGTTATTGCGATATGAGATACGCATGGGTTTTGGTAAACGTTGTGAGTATAGAGACGTTGATGGATGCTAGGGCATCAGTTTAAATGTTAACCAATGTATATGTAAGGAAAGAACTTAAGTTGAGAAATTTTATACGTTATAACAAATGAGAAGTCGGTAGTGATGTGATGAAGCACTGGAATTTTTCTCACCACAGGTGAAGAGTGGGAAAATGTCGGGAAGGCTTAAGTTACGATTTTTGGGGTGATTGGGAATACCCAAGTGTTATAGCCACAATGAGAATGCGAGGGCCTATATGTGTTATGTGTGAGACGTTATGAGTGTAAATTGGTGTTGAGCGGATCGTAGTGAATTTGTCTCCAGATGAACCTCATATAGATGGAAAGGGGGTTGGTTCAAGAAGATCAACCAGAAAATTTTGTCTCAATCCAAAAATTCCAGTGACGAAATGGGTAGATAGATTGGTAAGTTTCATGAATGGGTTGCGAACATCCGGATAAGTTCATGAGTTCCTTTGAATGTGGCATGAATTAACCGAGATGAAGTAATTGTTATTCTTTGAGAGTGGGTGATCGGTACAGGGTGTCGCCTAGTAGTACTATTGTGAATCAGGATGAGATCCTTGAAACCCCATCTCTAATAGGGATTTTCAGGAAGTAATGGGGATGACACTTTATGTTGGGCGGGTCGTGTCACCTATAGCCTAATGAGTAGAGGGAGGTTATTGGTGACTAGTAAAGTGGTATGAATTTGATTTTGGAGTCAATGTACCTGTTTGTCGTAGACATGGTGCTTATTAAGGTTTTGTGTGGAAAAGCCTGGCTATTCTACCTCTAATTGAACAGAGGTTAGTGGATAATTAGATTTTCTAGCTCGGACATGATTTGAAGTCCGTGGATAAGAATGGGGTGACTTTTGAGAGTTATAAGAGTTAGGTCACCACAAATTGATGTTTCGACGGCCGACATGAGTGGTTAGGTGTTATTGTGATTTCTCGCATGATAGGAGTTTTAAGTGGGATTAATATGGGAAGCTGGCACTTTGTGATGTACAGCCTTATAATAATATCGGGGAGATAGAACTAGCGATGTATAGGCTCGTTTTATTCGGATGACATTAGTAGAAGCAGAATGTGTGACGTGTCATTAATTAGGTGAGACCTTATGACTGATGGAGTATATGAGTAGGAAGAGAATTGAACATGCTTGTACTGAAGTTAGAGCTATAGTGATTTAACCATTAGACAGACGGGTACCACTAGCGATATATAGTGGGCCCAAAACCCATAGATTGATTTCGAGTGCTAGAGTAGTATTGGTACTGGTTTTATCTGAATTTTGAGGACGAAATACCTTTGCAAGGGGGGACGTATGTAATACCCCGTACTTTTATGGATATTTAAATTACATAGGTGAGTGTAATTTATTAATTTGAGAATTTAAAGTGTTGTATTATTATTGTTGTGTTCTATATTTACATACATGTTTATATCAGGTCACAGTTGTGCAAAGCGACAGGGAGTAATATTTTATTCGTAAAATAAGGACGAAGTTGTATTGGAATTAACAAGGTAAATCTTTGATAAGTAACTCGGATGGGAATTTTGAGTTCTTAGAATAGAGTACCTGGGGGTAGTGTTTGGGTTCCCGGGACTTTTTGGACTAAAAAGGACTCATAATTGTATACACGAGTCTATTTTGGGTTTAATAAGGGAAAAAACCTCATTCTCTCATTATAAGGAATGAGAGAGAGCAAGGAAAGAAAGAAAAGAAAGAAAAAGAGAAAGGAAGAAGAAGAAGAAGAAGAAGAAGAAGAAGAAGAGAGGAGCTCAGTCGAACTCCGGTGGATTCCCGACACGAGATCGTCGAATTTATCCAACCAGGTAAGTGTTTATCTTTCTTTAATAATTTAGCGTGTTTATTTTTCATATCAAAGTTGGTGAGATGAAAACTTTGGATTTTGGGTTTGGGATTCTTGAATAAAAATGGGATTTGGGGGTTTTAATCTCATGTAAATGATGTGATAACAACTCTATGTGTACTCTAAACTAAAATTCATATTAATGGTTAGAAACTTGGAGTATTGAATAAAAAGGGAGTTAGGGTTTAATTCTTATATAAATTAATGAATGCCATGAATTAATTGATGTGTTTTGTATATCAAAGTGTGTAGATTATTAGATTGATGGTGGATTATGTTGGAATGACTTTTGGGAGTGATTTTGGTGAAGAAATTGGGAGAAAAGACATAACAGCCATGACAGTCCCGTCTTAGAAATTTCCCAGGGTGGGATCGGAGCGGTCCGACCCCGTGTTTTTTTATTTCTTTTTTAATGAGTTATGAATTTATTACTGAAGGGTGTTTGAGACCGAAATAATCGTTGGGAAATCAACTTGGGCAATATTGGGATGTCCGTAGATGAGTGAAGGACTTTGAAGAATATCTAGGAATATTGTTTAACTCAGGTTAGATGAAAATAAATCCGGGGTATTAATTTTAAGAATGTTTGGGACGAACGGAACTCGGGATATTATTCGGCGAGTATTCATAAATATGTTTATTCACGTAAAATATATATATGCCGATTATTATTGAATGAATATGAATGTGTGAGTAAGATGGATTTAGAATACTATCTAGGGTGATAAGTTAATATTTGAAAATTTATGAATGCGAAGATTCTAACATAAGTGAGTAAATACTTATGGGATTAAAATAATTGAGTGAATACTTATTAATCATACGAATTTCTATATTTCGAATTATAGGCTAATGCCATGAGATATAGGCATGAATAGCCGGATTTGGTGATATATATATATATATATATATATATATATATATATATATATATATATATATATATATATATATATATATATATATATGATATGATATGATTATGAATTTATATGTGTGTGAATGGTATATTTATGTGACGCATACCCCTCTAGTGCTATCATACAATGTTGCGTGATGTGGGTGAGGCCCCTGGCTTGAGGAGTTGGTTGGGTATAGTCCCAAGGTCATAGTCGTCCATTATTTTTATTATGTGATTTTTATTCTGGGTGAGAAGTCTTGGGTATGATTCATTCTCACTTTCAGGTTCGTAACTATGACCACTTCCCATACGTTGTGATTTGGTTTTTACAAAGTCGGTGCGAGAGTCCGAACGCTGGTACCCATGGTAATATGTGAGTAACTTCCTAAAAGATGATAACATTGTAGAGATTGCATCCATTGAGTTATAGCTTTGAGTGATGGTTATTATACTTATATAGTATGTGATATATAAGCACGGATATACTTGATGTGTATAGTATAATATGCATATATATATGAGATGTGAAAACCAATATATATACATGGATTAAGATAAAGGATGTCATGTGAGATAATTTCTAGAGCATCCGGGAATATAAAATTCGGAATAAAAATGTGATATACGTTTATAAGACGAGATTGCTATAGACGGGATAAATAACACTAAGATGTGGATAGTGTAATGACTAGCGGAAGTTATTCTATTTGGATTGAGTAATATACTTAGGTCCTGGAACGACGGATCTCAGTAACTGACAGAGCTACGTAGTAGTGTATCGGGAGGGTTTTTTGTTTGGACTTTGCCCTGCGAGACGTCTCGCGCACAAAGTAGCAAAGGTTGGGAGCTGAGGGATGTTAGACCTTAGGTTATTTTGGATTATTGCTCTTACTATAATTATATGAATAATTTGATGGGATTTAGTGTATCCCCTTGACGATATGAGACTTACATTGTTAATGGGAAGAGTTGGAATTTATATGAGTATACTTTTATAACAAGAGCCGGGAATTTAGGGGTACATGCTATGGACCGAGGGCCAAACCGATCCCAACGACCATAAATGTTAAGTAGTAGTGTATGTAGAGGGTTATTTGTTTGGATTTCACTTTGTGAGACGTCCAACGCATGAAGCTTGATGCAACGTTGGAAGTGGGGAGATGTTTGGTCTTTAGTACATGGTTAGGCGCTTTGGTTAAATATTTTCATTTTATGATTAGTTGGCGATTATAAGTGAGAGATTATTATGTATAAGCTGGGAGTAAGCTTAGGATATTATATACGCGGAGCATGTGTTAGCGTATGGTAAATTGGAGGTTTTGGAAGTGCTAGTCAGGTTGGGTAGCGTAACTAGGATGTTTAAAATACATGCGTTAGGTGTGAACTGTTAGATGAGAGGTGATGAGTATCTCATGTGAGTGCAACACCAGTTTAAATATGGAGAATGTCATATTTAATATGTTAAAGTACTTTAAAAACTTTCTAAAATATTTTTAAAACCTTGGGCTCTAACCCGTATCTATATTTTCTTTTTCTTCTCCCTTGTTATAATTTTTAGATGTCCAGACACAGGGATGCCTGGATGACTATTCTTTCGAGTCAGACATTTCTGCTGCAGCTGTGGATATGGGCAGATGATTATATAGATGCTTACACCTTTGTGATATAGATAGGAGGTACTAAAAGTACATTCGGGCATGTTGCCCAGTTGATGTCATTTATTTTATTTCCAGCATTTTTGTTTTACGCTCTTTCGATTTGGTTGTATATGATGTTGTATGGAGAGTTATTGGTTAGTTAATTTTTCATTTAAGTTGGTTATTTTACCATGTGAATGGTTTTAAGTGTGCAATTTAGTTAAAACGATTAAAGAGTTTCAAATTTGACACCGTGGCCTAATTGGTTATTAGTAATCAAATGGTTTTCGATACTGATGTTGATAATGAAATCATACGAGACTCCTATGTTAATTTGATATAGGTGTTATCACCCGGTATTTTATTTGGCGGGGTGTCACAGAGTTGAGAGTCAAATGTAATTGGTGGGTGAATATAAGACAAATTAATTAATTTAAAATGGTCACGGTTAAAAATCGTGACTCATATTGTGACCAATGGAACACTGAAACTTGGCCATGGTTCTTAACCGTGACCTCTACTATGATCAATTAAAATTCAAGAAAATATAAGGGTTTGGACCGTGACCAACTAAAGGTGACCATTTTGAGATAGGTTTTGGAGTCACGGTTCATAACCATAATCATAATTCACTAATATTAGTCATGGGTGGTCACAATCCAATACAATTTTAACGGGAAATTTTATTCCTAAAGAGTCACATATTAGTCACGATCTAGAGTCATAACCGTTGTTATCATGATCCAGAACCGTGACCAACAACCTACTAGTGTACTCTTTGGTTTGTTCACGTAGTTGGTTACAAGTGTAAGAGGGTAATTTAGATCATATGGAGGCGTAACTCCTTTTGAGTACAGTAATGATAAGTTAAATAACAACACTATTGATTAAGCACAAGACATACAAACACAACTTAGTGAAGATAGACTACGTTTGAACTCACAAATCTCTCGTGTATAACTCGAAAGGTAATAATGAACTTAGAAGAAACTTTCCTTAGAGGGAGAGAGAAAATGAGCACCCTAGATACACCTTAGCAGGCAGTCAAACACCCTCACCACCCTCAATGATCTCTGTCAAATATCAAATCTTCATAATAATGAAAATGGTGGGTGACTAAACTCTTTGGTTTGTAATAAATCTCTCTAATAATAACTTCTGAATTCTCAACAAAAACATGATCTCCCCAGAGGTGGTTGGGGTCCTTAAATAGCCCCTCACACTACCCTCGAGGCAACTCACTCATCAATGTCTGCGAAAGACATCCCTCATACATTATGTCACAAACATTAAATGCCTAATGCACTAGTTATCTCCATGTCATAAGCATTAAATGCCAAGACATGCCTTTTTCCTAACCACTATGTGTCAGGGGGATGTCATCACAGAGGTGGCTCACCAACTATCTGACAGCCCTAAATACTACGGTGGTTTACTTGAGTACAGATCTGACATTTCCTAGTTGGTCAGTGACAGCACATAAAGTAGATATGATATTAAGTAGAGGGTTGGTTGGATCACAACTCAACGCCCAATGGAACTCAAGGCTACTCCCCTCGAGGTTCTACGGTCAGGGTCCTTTTGGTGTTTTACCAGGTGTATCTAAGATGGTCAAGATAATCCACAACTGTTCCTCACATCTCAATCCTCCAAACCAAGTCCCTCTAAAGTTCCCATGGTGAGGTCGTTCGATAGAGAATGAAAGATCTCCCTGGCCCTTCCAAGCCTGGTCTCTTGCGAGTACCGTTCGACCTCACACAAAATCATTATGCTCATTAAATATTTCAATCGTTATAGCTCATAGTCCATATAAACAAAAGATACAACAAGACTAAATTAATCAACAGGACTAAAGGACGAGCTCTCTCATTTAGTTTCTTCGCTAGAAAGCACCTATGGGCTGACATGCTCAGTTGCCTCGCTAAGTTGCATCGCTGAGTTACCACACTGAGATGCCTTAACATTTAACACTATTGTAAGTGGGTGGATTATCTCTAATCTCAGGATTATCTTCAAGTCCCTTCTACATTTTCCCCTTCGTAGAGAGATTTATTGTGGAAACAAGAAATGTCTGCACGAAAACTTTTCAATCCGATGAACTTTATCTGTGTGAGAAAAAAATCCCCCGATGTACCTAAGTCGAAGCAATATGGCTTGTCGATGATTTGCGAAGGGCCATAACCACTTTATCCTGCTACTAAATTTTAACCGTTTTGTCTTTGCTTTAATGACTGATTTTGAAATTCTCCTGAAACACCTGCTGACTTTCTCAAATACCCGTTTGGACTCTGGGGAAGTGAAATTCTCCCGTTTGTGCTGTTGTAGAGTATAGTTGTAGGTGGTGATTTTGTCATTAGGACTGCCCCTATCATTGTGACTTGTGAAATTCTCCCTTGTAACGTTTCAGCATGTTTAAAAAAGTAAAAATCTCCCTGATGTAGCTGAATCATAATTAAACAACGTTCGGACTTGTGGCGAGGGGACATCAAAGTTTTTTTAGACAGTTGGGACAACTTCTTCGTTGGCAGTTTATTGGATATCTCTGACAAAAAATTATGGCGCCAAAACTCAAACTTTCCTAGGAAGGAAACCCTTTATATTCCCCACGCATCACTTATCAACTGAAGTGGCATTATCTTTTCAATTGTCAAGACACTTCCCAAAGTGCCACGTGTCTGTTTGAAATGATTATAGGCGGCTTTGCACGTTTGGTGGTGGGAAAGTCAACAGACGAGTTTAAAAGTTTTCAAATGTCTACTTTTCATACTTTTCTTTTTCCTTCGTCTTCTTCAAGATTCCATCTACTATGGAGAGAGAAACTCTGCCAGAACTCCATTATTACGAGGCTTTTACCTAGTTTTCTTCTTCCTCTCGTCTTTTACGCCACCACCTGTTGTTGTGGTCCTCCATTTTCATTCATATCCCTTCTTTAGCAAGTTGTTTCTTTCATAACCACTTATTATGGATTCTTCAAGTGTCTCGAAGGCTACCACCATCGTTGTTCAGCCAAGTTTCCCCTATGCCACCCCTAGCGCCACTACCTTGGATGCTGCTCGTCAAGAGCAACTAAATTTTTACCGCCGATCTCCCATCTTTGGCAAAGATCATAAGTTTTTTGATGCATGCAAGACCTGCCATTTTTCAGCTAAGTACGACCCTTTACTGCTAGGTGATGAAGACGAAAATTCGTCGAAGTGGGGCTTTCTTCCTCTAGATGGGACTCTACGCTTCCGGTTGGACCGTGGTGACTTTCCATACTCTCATATCAATTTTGAAGCACCTGGGGGGTCGCCAGCTTATCTTGCTGGCTGGCATGCACATAGGCAGAGCTCTCACACTGTACCTCTTACCAAAGTTGGTCTTCAGTGAGCCAGATGGTTTGGGGAGTTCACTCTTTCCAAGCACAACACTGCGCTCCATGTGTAGTTTCCAGATGGAACGTGATAACTCATAGATTCTTTGCTGCCTGGGGGGATTTTACCATTTCATTGGAGGATGTTTGTGAGCTACTTGGGTTTGAGCCCATGGGTGAGTATACATATCATGATGAGGCCTTTGATGCCGAAGAGATTGCTGACCGGGCTGAGCTAGATCGGATTTGCTGCTGTTGCACTGGGTCTTCCAATAAGGCTACTTTTACTCCTCTTATTACCTATTTTTTTGAAGCTCCTACTACGAAGGACGTCACTGCTGTAACGGGCCAAGGTAAAGGTACATCTTTGGAACTACCAGCCTATATTCTTATGCTTCTTTTGTGTTTCTTCTTGACTGGGAAACTCAACGACCAGCCCAGAAAGGACCTTATAAATATTTCTATCCATTTGGCCAGGGGTTTCAACCTTCCTCTGGTTGCCATTGTTTTAGGGTCCCTCTATACTTGACTGGATCAAACCCACCTTGGCATGGAACGGTCCCTCGATCATTATAACTTGGCCAATTTTGCCAATATCGTTATCTTAACGGGTTTTCTCTATACCCGTTTTCCTACTATTACTACCAAGTCTATCTCTTATACAGTGAGCCAAGTCATTAAACCCCCATACCTCTTATGCTTTCATAAAAAATAGAGTCGAAAGGAGATAATGGGAGTTATTGATCATTTTAACTCCTTTGTCATGAGGCTATATGGAGAATCCATCTTTGTTAACACTTGGAATTTTTTTCCTTCTGTGGCTAGAACGGTCACTTTTGTCCCAGTTATAGAAGATCCTTCACAGGCCGTGGTATTTTTGTTCACTCCTGAGTTTCTTCCTTCCTTTACTTAATGGGGATACACTTCTGAACCTTATAACCCCAATAGATGTAGTAGGATGATTGGGTTTGATCAGGGGGCTCCTCGACCTGTGTTTTAACTAAGCAATAAAAGGGATACTTTTGTTGAGGTTTGCATCTTCTACCTTATAGCAGCAGTACTTGATGTGACTTTTACCATGGATGGTCGAGTCACCCTTCCTAGTGACACTAGGAAAGGGGATGTATCTACTTCTTATGCCACCAAGTTCCATTTGAGGCAACTAGCCCTGATTCGTGAGTTCATACAAAGTCCCCCCAGTATCCCCCAGTCCTTTCTTTCTCTGCCTCAGAGATGAGTCTCAAAGGCAACTCCATTCTTGGAGTTGAGTTCCCTTTGAGTAAAACCGTTAAAGATCCTCGCCTCGAGCTACCCCCTTCTTGTCCAATGATCCCTACTGCCATGCCCAAACCCAAGACCATTGCAACCCCCAAACAGCTTGCCCCTATAATCGAAATAGCCATTGGTGAAGGGCCTTCCCAACCACCAGCCAAAAGAACTAAGAAGTCCAAGAGTGTGACTTCCTTAAAATCTAAGTCTCAAACTCAGCCTAAAACCCCTGTGGAGGCATTCCCCATCGCATATGTTCCCCCTCCCATGTTTGCAAAAATGAATGAAGAGATGAGAAGGAGGGCTCGGGATGAGGTAGAACAGATAAATGTTGCGTTTCAATATGGTGCTCCTATTGTTCCTCCTTCTATTGCCTTCACTTCCATCCTGGTTGATCTAACAGAACTAGGGTCAAAAAGGAAGAAAATTTCAAAGGTTCCTCGAAGTACTGGAGTTGTGGGTGCGAGGAAGAAGACATTGGGTACCAAGTCACTACACCAAAATGGGCAAATTGTCACCTTTCAGCCGGCCAGCCTTGTCAAGGTCATTGACCGTGATGAAAAAACACGCGTTTTGTGTCACGGTCATTGACCTTGACACGACCGTGACAACGACTTGTCACGGTCTTTGACCGTGACAAGTCCGTGACAAGTCCGTGGCAAGTAAATTTGTCACGGACTTGTCACGGTCAATGACCGTGACAAGTCGTGTCACGGTCAAAGACCTTAACATGACCGTGACAATGTTCGCAGCAAAAACCCTATCCCCCTTCTTTTTTCCCTCCCGCGTCGTTCCCTCCATCTCTCTCTCTCTCTCTCTACTTTCAGGTCCATTTTCTCTCTCTCTCTCTCTTCCATTTATATATATATTTGTGTGTATATTTATGTGTGTATGTGTATATATATATGTGTGTATGTGTGTACGTGGAGGGGGGCAGGGGGTGGGGGGTGGGGCGGGGTGGGGCAGGGTGGTGGAGGGGGGCAGGGGGTGGGGCAGGGTGGGGCAGGGTCACGGCTTTGTCACGGTTTAAAACCGTGACAAACGTGTCACGGTCATTGACCTTGACACGACCGTAACACAAAACGCGAGTTTTGTGTCAAGGTCAATGACCGTGACACGACCGTGACAAAAAAAGTTGTCTCGCCTCGAAATGTCACGGTCATTGACCTTGACAAGGTGAATTTGTCAAGGTCAATGACCTTGACAAATGGGCAGATTTGGTGTAGTGAGTCCCAGAGAAAATGAACTCCAAATTTACATCTCTCTCCATATCCCTCTATTGTTGCCTTCTCTCCTCCTTCTCCAGTGGTTATATCCTCCCATTATCCTTCTGAATACGAGGTATGTATGCGTGTTATTGCCCTTACTCACATTGTTTTCTACGGCAAGTTGCATTTGTTTAACTATTAACAACTTTGGTACAGGAAGTTGAAGAAGAAAGACCTAGCCCTCCTGTGAGCCCTTTTGTGGGGGGATGTTTCGGTTTCTCTCAGACTGATGTAACTCCTCCTTGTTCTCCCATGATCGGGCTTACTTACTTCTATCGTTTGGCCTCACAACGTGCGAAGGATGCTACTGTGGGGGGTGATTCCATTGAGTTTGTTATCATCTCTTCTCAATTAGAGACAACTCCTTCAACTCCTTCTGAATTACTACCTCAGCCTGAGGTTCTTCTTCCCATTGTTCCGGTTGCAGAAAGTTCCCCCAAGATAACATATTATCAATTATTTGTTAAGTCTCACGTCTTTTTTCTCCTCCATCACTTTTTTTGTTTAGCCTGCTAAACTTTGATATGTTGGGATGCCTTAGGTTGAACTGGCATCTTTGGTAGCTAATATTCTTCTTCCCCTTGTGCTGACGAGACCACTAGCTGCAGTTTCCCTCTTTGGTGCCATAATTAAGGTAAGTAACACTTAGAGGTATGTCTCATTTCTTCTGTACTTATTCCCCATTTATAACACTTAGATTTATTTTGTTTTTATAGTTTTCTCCAGATCTTGCCCCACCCTCCTCTCTTGGTGGGATGCCCATTCCCAATGCCAGGGTTGAAATTCCTGCCCAGCATGGTGGTTCCTCTGCATCCACCAATGTTGGGTCATTACTTGGAGGTCCAATGTCCTTTTCAATTGAGGCTCTTGTATTGGCCTTGGTACTTTTTGTTGGTGAAGAAGCCTTACCGGCCGTTGAGGCTTCTTTAGTTGGGGGTGCCGTTGAGGCTTCTGAGGAGCTAAGTCGACCCCCAACAGTTCCCACCATTATGGCCTCTTTGTTGATGTCCGTTCTTTCTCCATCTACTATTGAGGTACTTCGCTAGTTTCTCTTTTTTTCTTGTTGTTTATCTTTTATTCTTGCCAATATACCATCTAGAAGAGTCTTATTTCCCAAACTTTCAAACTTTACCTATAACGGTGACTTAACAATGAAAACACTTGTTAAGATTTTCCATAAACTCCATCTATATTGGTGAATTAATAATGAAAACACTTGTTAAAATTTTTCATAAGCTCCACCTATAACGGTGACTTAACAACGAAAACGCTTGTTAAGATTTTTCATAAACTCCACCTATAACGGTGACTTAACAACGAAAATGCATGTTAAGATTTTTCATAAACTCCACCTATAACGGTGACTTAACAACGAAAACACTTGTTAATATTTTTCATAAACTCCACCTATGATGGTGACTTAACAATGAAAACACTTATTAAGATTTTCCATAAACTCCACTTATAACGGTGACTTAACAACGAAAACAGTTGTTAAGATTTTTCATAAATTTCATCTATAATGGTGGATTAACAATGAAAACACTTGTTAAGATTTTCCATAAACTCATTGTTTCTTCTACCTGTTCTCAGGTTGCTCATGAATCCTTTTTGGTGGAAGATATATCTGCACCAGTTCTCTCGTCCATCGATTCACCTCCATGGGGAACCCGCTATCTTAGAAGATTATGATCACAACGACCAAGGTTCCACAACTGGTGTTGTTGATGATAGTGAATCTGGTTGTGAGTTTCCTCGACCCGACTTAGCTCCTCACAACTTTTGCCTCATGGTAGTTCAGCGTTCTCCTCAAATGCTTGTCATCCATCGCTTGGTAGTTGAGTAGCTTGCAAGCCACCATCCTGAGACGTTTACTGTCGATTGCACGCATTCTAGCATCCCTATGATGAGCTATATACTTTAGGTCATGGCGACTGTTGTTACTGATATCACTAGTAATCCTACTCCTAACGTTACTAGAGCTCTTCTCAACTAATTCCTAGGCTATCAGTGGGAGTTGGGTCGCGATGGCTTCCATTTTTACTAGTTAATTACGCACTTAAAGACTTTAAAGAGCCAGCGACTGGACAGTCAGAGGGAATTGCTTTATAAGAATCGAGAAGATCAATGGGATGAGGAAGTTCAGTTGGTTGAGCTAGCACCTCTTCTTGAAGATGTCAACAAAAATGTGGGGAACATCAAAGAAGCTCTGCGTCTAGCAAAGCTGAAACGAGAGAAACTCCTCATCGAGCATACGCAAGCATAAATGAGATTGGAGGTTTCTATTAATGCCCAATAGTCTTGCCTAGAAGCTTCTTTGGGCCTTCCTGGGGATTTTTTCTCTGCTCCAGATCTATAGTTCCTCTTAGGCCAATGATTTTTTTTTGTATACATTTATCTTTTCTTCTTCTTATGTAATCCTTAGGCACTAGCTCCCAATTTTGTAATGCCCCTAAGTTTATGAATGAATGAAAAAGATGTATATTTTTCCATGTCCTTTCTTTATGCTATAATTGTTTCCATATATTATGAAGTTCTACAATTCTTTCATCTTCACTCGATTTATAATAAAAACTTGTATATTCATGACAACAGCTAAATACAATGGTGGTCTAGACTTAATTGCTTACACATGATAGACTTTCAACCATTTATTATTAATTTTGAATGGCTTGTCTTCTTCCATCTTTGAAATTAAGCAATAACCTGAATTATGAGCTTATTTTACAATGAAAGGTCCCTCCCAATTCGCTATAACTTTAGGTAGGGGAAGCCCCCGGATGTGCTTCACTGTTGCTTTCAAAATGAGGTCTCCCTCCACGAACTTCCTTGGTCCCACCAAGTTATCTTATTCCTTGGAGAGATGTTTTGTATACATTTGAAAGTGTTGCATCGCATTATTTTTGTGTCCATCCAATGCTTCCAACTGCACATGTATATTCTAAGGGAGCATGCTACTTTACAAGTCATATCGAGCAGAGGGAACTTCTAACTCTACCGAAAAAATCTCCTCAACCCCATAAACAAGAGAGAACGGAGTATACCCTGTGGGCTTCCTCTTGGTTGTTCGATAGGCCCACAACATAGCTGGTATCTTGTCATCCCACGATCCTGATAAATCCTCCATTATTTTAGCCAAAATATTAACCAATGTTTTGTTAGTTTCATCGGCTTGACCGTTTCCCTTTGGGTATTCCACCGTTGAAGTATGATGAATAATGGAGTACTTATCTGTGAGCATCATTACCTCTAAATTGACAAAAGGGGTTCCATTATCTGAGAGAATAACCTTTGGAATCCCAAAGTGACAAATGATGTATTCTATGATGAAGTTGATTACCACCCCTGCTATTGCTCTTCTTAGCTGTATCGCTTCATACTAGTTCGTAAAACACTCCATTGCTACTAGTATCCATATCTTCCTCCTCGAAAAAGGATTTATTACCCCTACCAGGTCGAATGCCCAAGTGTGAAAAGGATAAGGTATTGCCAGGGAGTATAAGTCTGCCGATGGGGCATGGATCATATTTCCATAAATTTGGCAAGCCTTTCACTTTCGAACGAACTCAGTAGAGTCTTTCTCCATTGTTGGCGAATAACACCCCAACATCATCAACTGGTGATACAACTTGTCCCCTCCTATGTGATCTGGATCGTGCGCCTATTTGAGGACTTCGGTTGCTTCTTCCTTTGTGATGCAACGGAATGGCCTATTAAAGTATCCCCTTCATTAAAGCTTCCCCTCCTGAACATAGAACCTCAGGGCCCTTTGCTTAAGTCCCATCACATCAAACTTCTCTATTGGGATAACTCCATCTTTTATGAAGTCAATATAAGGTTGCCTCCAGTCTGGTTGAGCTTTAATACATCATTCAGCTTCCTCAAAGAATAACTGACACCTATTGCACTTCCATTGTAACTCTGCTGCGTTCTGCTTCATTCTAAGCCGGAAATAACCCTCTCATTGAATTATCCTGTAAATAGGTATCTCAGTTGTTTCGCAATGCTCTTCATGTGTTTTTTTCAACTTTCACTCTGCTTTTTCTGGGCCGATGTATCTTGATAACCATCCCCCTGCATTTCTAAATTCAAGATTTCCTTGGTTTGTAAAGTATTAGGCTAATTCCCTCATCTCCCTCGCCCTTCCCCATATTTCAGTCAGTTGCTTTCTAATTTGTCCCCTCCAGTCAGCGTCTTCCTCCATTGGCAGAATTGACTGTACCACCGAAGGAGATGTTTTTTGTTGAATTACGATTGCAGTTGTATCATTCCTCATAACCATTATCTGGGCGATGGTGGCATAGGCTTCTGGATTGCGATTCATCATTCGTCGATGTCTCTTAATTTTAGTCCAATGGAACTAGCTGAGGATCCTCTGAATGATTGTTCGGTACGGTGCTAGGCTTAGGAGTTTCAATATATATTCTCTATTCACTTGTTAAATCACCAAGTTCAAATCACCTTTGATGCAAAGTGAACAAATTCCCTTCGAAGGGCCTCCAGTAACCCCATCACTAACGCTTATTACTCTGCTTCATGTGACACCCCGACTAATTAAATACCGGGTAGCTACTCATTTATTAAATTAATTCAAAATGCCAAGTTGGTCCAGTTAACAGCATCACTGTCGAAAACATTTTTATGATTACCAACCACCTAGTATTTAAAAAGTAAGTGCCAAATTTTAATTAAAGTCTGATTAACATGCAACAAGTGTAATGAAGAATAACTAATACCATTCACCATAATGAAGTAAATAGAATAACCATCACATAAAGTAAATAAAGTCTGGAGGAAAAACTCCTCACTACAAACCCACAACTGATAAGTAAACTGAATACTAAAACAATACATGACAAAGTCTGAAAACTGTAATGGAAAAGTAACTCTAATAGAAATGGGACAACTGATAGATAATGAATCTGGAATCCAAGTGAATAGAGGCGTCTACAAGAAAATCCCTGTAGCTTCCACAAACAGCTACAGCTCGTCACCTGAATGAGTATCCTATGCATGGTGTCCTTGTGGCTGGGCACCTAAAATGGTTTTACAAAGAAAAATAGATTTGAAAAGCAAACGGGTCAGAGCCCGAATGTGGAGTTATATTTTAAAAACCTGCAAGTGCTTTAAAAACATTTAAAACATTAAATGCAAAGTACATGTTAGGACGTGCACTCACATGATATTCTCACCTCTCGTTTAACTGTGCACTCCTAACGTAAGTACCCATCTAGAGTGATACAAACCACTAGCTAAGTGACAACATCTCTAGCTAGACTATCATAGGTCCTACCCTTATTACTTGGTTCCATTAACCTTATAACGCTCGTAATTAAGTAAGGGTTTAACGTAACTCAGATGCTCAATATGCAATATATATAACTATCAGTTAACTCGTTATATTTCTCGAAACAATACCTTAATTATATTCACAACATTAACATGAAGGTTCCCATTAATTAAGTGTATATTATTCACATCATAAATATACAATATAAGCACCCCGAGAACTAAGCTGTGGTGCACACATACTCTGCTATCCATCCCGATACATCACGTACATAAGGATTACATATTCCGAATCTCTCAGGAATAGTTCACAGATAATAACATCACAAGTAATGGAGGCGAACACAGTCACATCACATGGGTCAGAGCCCGAATGTGGAGTTATATTTTAAAAACCTGCAAGTGCTTTAAAAACATTTAAAACATTAAATGCAAAGTACATGTTAGGACGTGCACTCACATGATATTCTCACCTCTCATCTAACTGTGCACTCCTAACGTAAGTACCCATCTAGAGTGATACAAACCACTAGCTAAGTGACAACATCTCTAGCTAGACTATCATAGGTCCTACCCTTATTACTCGGTTCCATTAACCTTATAACGCTCGTAATTAAGTAGGGGTTTAACGTAACTCAGATGCTCAATATGCAATATATATAACTATCAGTTAACTCGTTATATTTCTCGAAACAATACCTTAATTATATTCACAACATTAACATGAAGGTTCCCATTAATTAAGTGTATATTATTCACATCATAAATATACAATATAAGCACCCCGAGAACTAAGCTGTGGTGCACACATACTCTGCTATCCATCCCGATACATCACGTACATAAGGATTACATATTCCGAATCTCTCAGGAATAGTTCACAGATAACAACATCACAAGTAATGGAGGCGAACACAGTCACATCACATGGGTCACGCACATACCTACGCTCCCACGATCAGCGGACTTATTAATATCCCAATAAGTCTTTCTATGACCTATGTTCATCAAGGTAACCAGTCTAAATCCGGGCAACACAAGGATTAGAGGGCCCTAAGCGAACGCAAACCTCCCGTGATAGCAAGTATGGTAGGTATGCCATACACACAATTCATATACCAATACTAAGTAAACACACATCTTAGTAATCCCGTAGTTTAATCATAGTACATATCGCTTTCTCGTACTAACTTATAATTATCACAATTTATACTATTCCGGTTTATAATCATACGCGCCATAATTTACTCTCGTAGTAGTAGACACTCACATCTCAACCCATTCCGTCCATTTAATATAACTCTCGTATATAATTCCCTTCTCATAAATACCCAAAAGTCCCAATTCTATCATTATATCATCATCGGAATGTTATCTATATCCTCGAACAAGTTTATGGGACTCCAAAAATCAAAACAGTCCAAAAAGGACCAAACTGTCAACTCGTTAGAAGTCTCGTTCGAACGAGACTGTTCGAACGAGATCCCACTGTCAACTCGTTAGAAGTCTCGTTCGAACGAGACTGTTCGAACGAGATTCAAGTTCGTTCGAACGAACTATACCTTCTAACGATATCTCGTTCGAATGAGATATCGAACGAAACTGCCCCTCGTTGGAAGCGACTGGTCATCTCGTTAGAAGCTCGTTCGAACGAGCTCGTTCAAACGACCTGGGCAGGGGCTTCTAACGACCTACCAGATTCGTCCCAGCTTTTCCTAAATCTCGTTTTTTCACCATTTTTACTCCTCAAATCTCTTCTAAAATTCGTTCCAACAATGTATTAAGTTCTCTAATCATCCTCAAACATACTAAGGTCATATACTAACATCTTTTAAGGGTTTAATACATCCTAAACATCATTAAATCACAAGTTTCTACATTTTTCCCCAATTTTCTTCAAGAACATAAACCCTAGATTTTTCTCATCATAATTTCCCAGATTTTAATCCGTTTTTACATCACATAAATATGAAATCTCTGAATTCAATCTTCAAACAATGTTTCTACATGCAAACATATCCCAAAATTAAATAATAACTTCCAATTTCATGGGTTTTCCTTTAACTCTTATATAAGATTGATTATCAAGGTTTCTAACATGGAAGAAGCATTCACTGCATAAGGAATGTAATTTAAATCACTTGCCTTGATTTGATTTCTGATTTTGATGTTGGTTTGGTGAAGATTTCTGCAGAATTTCTTCTCTCCAAGCTTCTTCTCCAATGGTGGCTTAAGGTGGCTAGGGTTTGATTTGGGGAACTTAGAAAACTCTTCTAATAACCTACGTAGCCTTCTAGGTTAATATGGGTTGGTTAGGGGCTTAGTGGGTCAAGTCCACATCAGATGTAATTAACCAATTTTCGTCACTTTTAATTTCCTAAAATACGAAATTACCAAAATACCCTTTATGATGCCGGTATGGCCTAAAAATACCCCGGGACCCAAACTACACCCTCGGCTAGTGTTTTCTGACTATCTCGACCCTTCCGGATGCGTTGGCGCACTCAAAACGACCATACGGTTTATAGATTTTAAATTCACTTTTATAATCAAAATATTACACCGTGACGCGGCGGTCTCACGCGTCTCAACAAAATTTCTAAAATGCCATATATAAATCTCACGACAACTTTCATAATTCCAATTTCATATATACTCATATATGCACATAATTATATACCAACTCACATCTCGTTAGTATTTATAACCCGGATTAATTTCCAAATAATTCACATTTAAATAATTAATCCCAAAAATAAATATAGCCAAAAGTACGGGGTATTACACTTCATTGTTGGAAAAAGGGAAATCTAATTTGTAGGAAGGAAAAATCTCCTCTATTCCTTTTAAAAGAACAACCCCTGCCCCTCCTTTCTTTTCTGCCGAAGATCCATCAAACTGCATCGTCCATTCTTCATCACTTGTATCTAAGTAATTAGCCTGCAAGTCGTCTCCTGGAATACTTTCTTTAGGTGTATCAAACGTCCCAAAGGTGAAGATTACCAACACATCTGCGTACGCCTGGCTCTTGATCGTGCGATGGACCACACACTTTAAGTCATATTTTGAGAGGATGAGGAACCACCTAGCTGCCCTACCAATTAATATAGTTCTTACCAATAAATACTTAATAGGATCACATCTGGTTACAATATGAATTATAAAAGATAACATATAATGTCTAAGTTTTTACGCTACAAAGACTAAGGCTAAACAATGCCTTTTCAAGATACTATACCTGACCTATGTCCCATGTATGATTCTAATCAAGTAGTAGACTGGAAGTTCTTCCTCGTTAATCTCTTGTGCCAACAGAGCTCCAATGGACCTCGTGGTGGATGTGAGGTATAGCTGCAATGGTATTCCTGCCTTTAGTGGGACCATGGTCTGTGGTGAAACAAGCAGCTTCTTCATCTCAATGAGAGACTCCTGGTGAACCTCCTCCCATTTGAATTTTATATTCTTTCGCAAAAATTGCATCAACCGGTGCGTCTTTTTGGCTAGTCCGGGCACAAATCTCCTAAGGTAGGAAACTTTATCGAGGAATCTCTTCAGCTCCTTCGTCATTCTGGTACTGGGCATCGCCGAGATTTACTCGATGTTTGTCCTGGTCCATTTGTACTCCATGCCAATCAACCACAAAACCTAAAAACTTTCCATTAGTTACTCCAAAGATGCATTTTAGTGGGTTCATCTTCAGTTTATACTTTCTGCACCAAGCAAACACCTTCCTCAAATTGCCTAGATGGGACTCCTCCTTTCTCTATTTGATGACCAAATCATCCACATAAAATTCCATAAACTTGTGAAAGAAGTCATGGAAAATGATCATCATCGTTCTTTAATAAGTAGCCTTAGCATTCTTGAATCCAAACGGCATTACTTTGTACATGAAGTTACCCAATGGGGTTCTAAACATCATTTTCTCTCCATTCGTAGGGTCCATCTTGATCTGGTTATGACTTACACACCCATCCATGAAGTTTTATATCTCATGACAAACCGTTGCATCTATCAGACTATCGATGGAGGGTAGAGGGAACTCATCCTTGGGGAAAGACCTATTCAAGTCTTTGAAATCCACACAGATCATTATTTGATTTTTATCTTTCTTACCCACCTGAACAATGTTAGACAGCCAAAGTGGGTGTTGTATCAGTTTGATGAACCCTGACCTCCATAAGCATTGGACCTCTTCTTTGATCTTTAAGTCTAGCTCAAGCTTGTACATTCTAGTTGCTTATTTCACTGGAATGGCTGAAGGTATCACGTTCAATTTGTGGCAGCTGACTTCCTCATCCGGCCCTTCCATCTCTGTGTACTTCCATGCAAAAATGTCTATGAACTCTTGAATCAAATTAACCAAAGCTTCTCATTTCTCCTTACTGAGATCCTTTGAGATAAAGATGGGCCTTGGATCCTCTCCTTCTTTTGCTAGGTTTAACTGCTGCAACTCTTGTATCTGTGGATTTGGTCGATCTGCCATGTAATCTGGTTCTTCGGTAACATCTCCCACGAACTCTTGTATGTTGGAGTTGTCTAACACCATACATTGCCCCCGTTGATCCACCAAAAAACAATCATATATCATGTCATCCTCCTTATCATCTTCTTCGATCACCCGTTCACACGATTATAAATGGTACACCACTTTTACTTCTTTGGTAATCACCTTTTTGAACTGTCTGGTGGTATTCATAACTGCATTCCTCTTCTTCTCTCTAGCCACCTCAACCTCTCTTCCTCTTAAAAATTGGTTCAGCACACTTTGTAATTGGACCTCATGCTCTATTGGGTCTACTCTAGGTCTCATCCTGTCCTTGAGCTACCTCGAAATGTTTTGGGGCCGAGGAACCACCTGATGGGCTTCTTCAGCCATGACTCCTTTACTGCTTAAAACCTCTATGTTCTACTCGTTCAAGGGCCCCATCCTTTCTCTAATTGAGGGAACTCACGCTCCCTCCATTCTTCTCGTTAGGAGTCCGACGTCCTTCTCTAGCTCCGTGTAAAAGTTTACATAAACTAGGTTATCTTCTTCGACAGTGAAGGGTCTCTTCGTGGCTGTAATGGTCACCATTCCCTTGATATTCGCCTTGGTGCATTGGTGATACATCGAAGGAAATAGCCCTTGGTTGTGCATCCACACTCTTCCTATCAACAGATTATAGGAATTTTCACTCTCAACTACGTGGAATTTGATATGGGAACTCAGATTTCCCATCATAATCCCAACGTTCACGTACCCAATTGACTTGGAAGACTGGTTATCATATCCTGAAATCATCAATGGCATGGGGACTAACCTTTCCTCTGGAATATTAGCTGTGTAGAAAGAGTTGATTGGCATTATATTGATGGAAGATCCCCCATCCATAAGAGCCTTTATAAAACTAACCCCGTTAACACTGGCAGTCACATACAACGGCTTATTATGAGGGAACCTTACGGCCCTATCTGTGTTGTTGAAAGTTATCTCTGACATAAACCACTTTACCAAACTGGCCATGGGTCCCTTCCATCTCAGCGAAGGGACTGCTTTCTTCCTTGAAATGTCAAGGATTTCCTGAGTTATTTCCAATCTACTCTCCTTTGGTATCCCTACTTGTTCGAAGAACCAGGTAAACTTTAGGGATTTTGAAACTACACAGTATTCTATGGCTTGGTCTGCTTCCTCACCTTCAATGCTATATATGTCCTCCACATCTTTAGCACTTGCTTCATAGTAAGCTAACACTACATTAGCCATTCCTTAGTATAATCTTCCAAAGATTTTTCAAACTCCTCCTGCTTTATCGTTAGCTCTTTTTCGTCTCTCTCTGCCTCTTCATCGTAGAGCACCACCAGGTTAGCCCCATGCGCTGGCAGTGGGTTATTGTTAACATTATGCGAAGGGATTTGTAATGTTCCTGCCTTTATGTACTTATCAGTGATTCTCCTTAGCATGAAATAGTTCTCCGTTGGATGTTGGATCTTTCGATGAATCAGGCAATATTTGGAATCCTCCCTAGTTGCAGCGTCTGGTTCCCTAATGGGTATTCCCTTTGGTTCCTACACTGTTCCTCCCTAAACCATTAGCCTCTTCTACTGTACAAGGCAACGGTGGTGGGTCCTCCCCGTCTCTTCCAAACTTCCTCTTATTGTCCTTATTTGCTACCTTGCCCCCATCTGCTCCTTTGGTATACCCTACCCGTGGGGACTGAGACCTCCCTCCCACAGGTTGTATCGTCTTCCTGAACATCACAAGCACTACCACTGGGTTTGGTCGTACAACTAACGAGATATTCCATGATGCTTTTATGAATGCCAAAAAAGTACCCTTGTGCGTCTTGTTAATAAGGTGGCAGATGTACTCAGAAAGCAGTCCCTCTGCGCAGATCTATAATAGCTTGGACTCTTTAGCCTCCTCCCTCACATTGAGGGACCTTTCCCTGAACCTTCGAACATAAACCACCACTTCTTCCTTGGGTCATTGCTTCTCCCTCCCCAGTTGGGTTAAAGTAAACTGTCAGAAAGAACTTCTGGACGAACAAAACATGAATCTCCTCCCAAGTGGAAACACTCTTAGGAGCTAAATGAGAATACCAAGTATAGGCTTTATCGGTTAAGGATTTAGAAAATTCCCTTGATCTGAGTTTCTTATTATTGCAATGCGTCCCCAAGTGTTGAACGAAGCATTTAATATGTTCTTTCGAGTTTCCCCCCTTTCTTGTGTATTTTTCAAAGATGTGAGGAATATAATCTTTTGGGAAGGGCTCATTGTTGTATTCCTGGGGGTAAGGCATCCAAAAGTCATCGTAGACTGAAGCTACCTCACCCGTAGATTCCAAGGAGGCTGGCATGAATTTTAGCATCTCTTTTTGCATCTCCTTTCCTCATCTCTTCCATAGGTGATGTCATTGAATCGACAACCAACGGGACCATAGGCTGAGTGCCCGTTGAAGCTGGAGAAATCATCACAGTTGGAGTCATTAATACTCCTGGGGTTCCCACTATTGGATTTACAATAGAGGGTGTACTTGTTGGGACTGTTCTCGTTATGACTGCACTTGGTGGGGTCATTGGGGTTGCCCCTAGTGTCATGAAGGAGTTGTCTTCAAATCTTTCTAACACCATTGAAGGTACATGAGTTTGCAAAAACTCATAGAATTTATTCATGAGGAGTACCACTTGGGCTGGTCCCAACCCAGCGCTTGTAGAAGCCTGTGCCACCGCTGGGACACCTGTCGTCGCTTGGACTAGAGGTACCTCTAGTCGAGGGGCTCCATCCCTTGAAGCCTCCAGCTCTCTCACCGCCTGTTCTTCATTGTGTTGAATTTCATCAATGTTAAGCCTTCGATTAACATTATCATGCGCCATAATCCTTTCTTAGAAGAATGCCTCCCTAGTGGAGTCGCCAAATGTAAGAGGGTAATTTAGATCAGATGGAGTTGTAACTCCTTTTAAGTACAATAATAATAAGTTAAACAGAAAAACTAGTGATTAACCACAGGATATACAAACACAACTTAGTGAAGATAGACTCAGTTTGAACTCACAAATCTCTCGTGTATAACTCAGAAGGTAATAATGAACTTAGAATCAACTTTTCTTAGAGGGAGAGAGAAAATGAGCACCCTAGATACACCTTGGAAGGTAGACAAACACCCTCACCACTCTCAGTGATCTTTGTCAAATATTAAAGCTTCATAATAAATGACAATGGTGGGTGAGTAAACTCTCTGGTTCGTAATAAATCTCTCTAGTAATAACTTATGAATTCTCAACAAAAACATGATCTCCTCAGAGGTGGTTGGGGTCCTTAATACCCCCCCACACTACCCTCAAGGCAACTCAGTCATCAATGTATATGGAAGACATCCCGTATACATTATGTCACAAACATTAAATGCTTGATGCACTAGTTATCTCCACGTCATAAGCATTAAATGCCAAGACATGCCTTTTGCCTAACCACTGTGTGTCAGGGGGCTGTCATCACAGAGGTGGCTCACCAGTTATCTGACATCCCCAAATACCATGGTGGTTAACTTGAGTACAGATCTGACATTGCCTAACTGGTTAGTGACCTCACATAAAGAATATGTGACATTAAGTAGAGGGTTGTTTGGCTCACAACTCAACGCCCAATGGAAATCAAGGCTTCTCCCCACGAGTTTCTACGGTCAGGGTCCTTTTGGTTTTTTACCAGGTGTATTTAATATGGTCAGGACAAGCTGAAGGGTTCATCACTTCTCAATCCTCTAAACCAAGTCCCTCTGAAGTTCCCATGGTGAGGTCATTCGATAGATAATGAAAGCTCTCCTAGGCCTTGCCAAGCCTGGTCTCTCGCGAGTACCGTTTGACCTCACACAAAATCATTATACTCATTACATCTTTACAATCATCATAGATCATAGTCGATATAAACAAAAGATACAACAAGACAAAATTAATAAATAGGACTAAAGGACGAGCTCTCTCAGTCAGTTTCTTCGCTGGAAGGTTCCTCTGGGCTGCCACGCTGAGCAGCCTTGCTAAGTTGCCACACTGAACTACCACGCTGAGCTGCCTTAATCCCAAACATTGTTGTAAATGTGAATATTATATCTAATCTTAGGATTATCTTCAAGCCCCTTCTACAACAGGTTTTGATTGCGCGTCATGATTTTGGACCGTGACCACCTGTTCACGGCTCTAGACTGTGACCAATTGACTATGACAATCTACTTGTTTTAGTGCAGTTGGGGGGGTAATTATTTGGATTTTACATCCCACTCATGAAGTTTAATGCCGGTTTGGAGTTGGGAGATAATGTGAGGTGTGGCGCTTAAGTCTATGATGAATCCGAATTACATTTGATTCGAAGTAGCTTTTTAGATATGAGTTAGTGTTTGAGTATGGATAAACATGGTAGTCCTAATAGCTCGTATATGATAAGATAACTCCTTAGGATTAAAGGTACTAAGTACTCAGTCATCATGTTTAAGGTTATATGTTACCAGGTGATTGATACTTTATAGATTAGAACGATGATACTCTCTACTTAATGAATTCTGAGATTTTATCTGCAAGTCATTGCTTACGTATTTGGATACTAATTTATTATACATCATTAGGATCGCATATTTAACAACCCGAAAAAAATTCGAGTCGCTACTTTGATTAAAACTAGACCAAAATCCTCAATATGTAAACAGGGCATCTAAATTTCACCAATAAACTAAAGAAAGTAACCAAAATAATAAAAAATAAATTAATTACACCAAATTCTAGTGTCTCTCAATAATACACAATTTTACAATTGTTCATCTCCAAATAATTACACTATTTTCACTATATTAAAAATAATAAAAAGCTCCATAAAAATACACTTTTGTTTTGCCAATAATAATCTATATCTCACGAATAGGATGCTCAATACAATAAAGGTAAACAAAGTTGCAACAAATACGAACAAAGTATACGAGTTCAATGCGACACTCACGCATTGTACCAATTTATTTCTCAATAACACATCAATGGGTCACTGGCCCTCACCACACCTCGCTTAAGCATATCAAGGCCTTAATCCGAATATTAGACTTTTGGACTTTTGGTGGGTGCCCATTCTCAGTGCCATATTAAAATTTCATGGCACCATCCCTAAATCATGAAATATATAATATTCAACTGAATAACACATGGAATTCCAATAAATATCACAACATATTCAAAATGAGTAAAAATTAATGAGGAATAAAAGGAATACTCTTGAGGTATTTAAAGGATCATATTGTGTAAATTTCGTACCTAAAATATCACCATATTTGTCAATGTGATAATACTTTACTACTAGTCAGATTATAATTTTTATCGTCTCAATAAAACCCAAACCCCATCACTGTGTACGATCACTATATTTTTTCTATGGCTAACCCATTTAATGGTATCTATATCTCTCACTTGATTAACACGGGCTAGTATTTATATTATTGTTGAGATATTTGACCTTGATCCAACTTTTCCACGTGTCATGCTCAATTCCACATCAGCAGTTTCCTACTGTCACAAACGTGCATGATTGATTGTTTCCTTGCATATCCTATGCCGTATAGGAGAGCTATTCCTTAGGCTCTTAGTTAGTCCATAATGTTGTTCCCTAACATTAGGAGATACCATATCTTTTTTATTATCTTTTTGAATGTTTTCTGTGTGTATAAAAATACAAGACTACTGCTGTGAAGAGTTATGACACTATACTTTAAAGTTGTTCTTGTTCTCTTTTTATCCTAATAAAATTATGTTTCTTCCTTGTAATTTTTTTCTCTTTATATATAAGGTGATATAACCCACATGTGATATCAAAAAAGATCAATACTAAACCAATTATTAAATAAACATAACTATAATGTATGAGTCATTTCAGTGTTGTACTCAATATTTTATCTCCTCAAATTTAGAAACGCGCAACGATGATTCTCTTCAGATATAACAAAATAAATATTGAAAAAACTAAACCTAGTACTTTTATTTATCCTCAAAAACCATTTGTTTTCTATACCTAACCAATTTAACAAATGCACTGAATGCTAAAGGATTTAGACATTATGATCCTTCATAATTTTACACCCTTTTATATTCAACACGCATAAAAATAATATAAGATAATTTTTTTTATACAAATCAATAAATTTTACTTTAAGAAAAATATACATCCACTATTATACATGTTAAACTTATAGAGAAATGACAGGTTGTTCGAATATTTATTTAAAATTTAACATGTCAAAAATAGCTAATAATAGGAATTAGAATAAATTATATTTTTTTGACAAATTATCTTTACGTACCAATTACTTAACTATATGCTAAAATTACAGTTATCCTATATATTATGCTACTGTCTGGGTTCACAAACACTAATTGGGGAGAGTAGCTGGTATTCATGCGCTGGGCTTTGACCCATTGCGTAGTCCTTATTTTAGTACGAGAGGTACATGGACTGATAGCAGAGTATGCTTATTTTTCACAGTGGTACTTTTGTGAGACACCATAATTATATATATTAGTGATATATATATATATATATATATATACCAATTTGAATAATTCTACATACGTGTGATAGTGGACAGTTATATAGTGTGTATATAAATAATGAATTACGTAGTGAAATTTAATTAAATGATTAAATGATAACAGATGAAAAAATGTTGTTTATGATATCAATAACATACGAGAGATGTTAATTCGGATAGCGTACTATATGGGCGGTACGGGGACTTATAGGGTAGATAGTCCAGATATATACATATGTCTAGTTAGCTTGGGTAGTATGTCTAGGTGGGCTAAGTAGAAAACGTTAGGCGTGCACATTAAATGAGAGGTGAGAAAACTTAAGAGAGTGTACATAAACCTAACATGTGTTTCCAATAACTGATTTTTAAATTGTGATAAATACTTGCTAAATATTTTCAAAATGTTTTGGGTTCTAACCCTTGCTATAAATATTTTCCAAAACCTTTTAGGTGTCCATCCATAGAGATGCCAGACTTGACGATCTATTCGAGGGATGATTAGCTGCAGCAGTGTTGAGGCTTGAAATACTTGATTAGACTCTTCCATCTTTCATTGCTAGTGTAGGATTTCATTTCAGTGTCTTAGTTGGGAATGTTGCCCCATTTAGACTTTATTTATTCAGTTATTCAGTTCAGACTTATGTTGGGATTTATTTACTATATGTTAGACTCATTAATTGGATTTGAATATTGTAGCCGATGGTTTATTCGGCAAGACATTATTCATTTATGTATTCCTTGTGATGGTTTAGACTATATTAATTGTGTGAATGTTTTAATTTAGTTTTCCGCATATTATTATAAATTGTATAATGAAAGATAAAAAATTCTGACACGTGCTTAATTAACTAATAGGTGGTTAGTAATTAATAAGGTTTTCGATAGTAATGCTGAGAATGAACCAAATGATAAACCTCTTTTAATTTAATAAAGGACTTATCACCCAGTATTTAACTAGGCGGGGTGTCATAGATGGTATCAGAGCTTAGGACGATAATCCCCGAGTCTTTGAGTTAGGGTCTATTACGTCATTGGTAAGGATTTATTTTTTAGCTTAGGTATATGACACTCTTTGGTCTTGGGTTAGAGTCTATTACGATAGTCCGTTGTAAATATTGAAGAGTTTTATACGATACCATTCGGGTATTGGAATAGGGTCCAATTGCATTTTTCCATTGTTATTTATTTTGGAGTTAATATACAATAAAGCTCAGTTTTGGGATAGAACTCGTACAAAAAATCATTTATATATGTGGTTACAAGTAGTAAAATTTACCAAAAAATCAAATATTGAAACAATAATAATCATACATTCATGATAGTAAAATACCAACAAGTTTGACAATGGAGCTATCCTTTGAAGGAATCAAAAAAATTGCACCGTGGTTTACAGTTGGAGTAATCATTAGTTGACTTATTGTTTGTTATTTATGTTGCGTGTCAAGGTACAAGTATACAATATTAGTGTATATCTTCACACTTATGTATTTCCCTTGAACAATACGAAATTTAAAAAAATGGTAATTATTACCTAACGTCATGTGATGTATCCAAATTGTTTAGTCGATATAAAATTATAGACTTAATTTTTTAGACGAAAATTCTTTAAGATGGGTAGATTGTAACACCTAAAACTTATTATCATAATGTTAAAAAATAATAATAAAATATTATTTGAGACTTTTCTTTTTGACATTATTGAATATAGTTCGTATGTAATTTTTGAGGAAAAAAATTCTTTAAGTAGGATAGATTGTAATAACTGTAATTTTATCATAGTTAATTAATTTCTACATAAATATAATTTGTCAAAAAAATATAATTTATTCCAATTCCTATTATTAGCTATTTTTTAGACGTAAAATTTTAAATAAATATTTGAACGACATGTCGTTTCTCCATAAGTTTAACATGTATAATAGTGGACGTATATTTTTCTTAAAATAAAATTTATTGATTTGTATAAAAGAATGATATTATATTATTTTTATGTGCGTTGAATATAAAAGGGTGTAAAATTGTGAAGGTTCATAATGGCTAAATCCTTTAGCGTTCAGTGCATTTGTAAAGCTGGTTAGGTAGAGAAAAAAAATGGTTTCTTGAGGATAGATTAAGGTACTAGGTTTAGATTTTTCAATATTTATTTGGTTATATCTGAAGAGAATCATCGTTGCACGTTTCTAAATTTGAGGAGATAAAATATCGAGTACAACACTGAAACGACTCATGCGTTATAGCACTGTTCTAAAAAACCCGCCTAGGCTTGAGGCTTGGGAGAAACGCCCCGCCTTAAGATTTTGACGCCTTATGCTTGGTAAAACCATTTAGGCATACTTTTTCTCTAAAAACAACAATGCTTTAGTGAAACGATATCGCCTTTTAAAGATTTTTATACAAACCGGACCATTATCTCATCCAAAATAATCAAATAGTATTTTTATTTGCAAATATTCAGACATATTTTTATGATATGTACAATTTTAGTATTTTAATAGCCTTGTTATGGTTAAAAAATATTAAAATATATTAAAAAGACCTAAACGCCTTTTTACGCCAAGGCCCGCCTAGGCTTCTAAGGCTTAAGGCTTGGCCTCCACGCCTCGATCACGCCCCGCGTTTTTTAGAACCTTGCGTTATAGTTATCTTTTTTTGAAAATTCGTTTAGTATGGATCTTTTTTATATCATATGTGGGTTATATCACCTTATATATATATATATATATATAGAGAGAGAGAGAGAGATGAGGAAGAAACAAAATATTATTAGGATAAAAAGATAACAAGAACAACTTTAAAGTCTAATTTCATAATTCTTCACGGCAGCAGCCTTGTATTTTTATACACATAGAAAACATTCAAAAAGATTTAAAAAAAAGATATGGTATTTCCTACTGTTACGGAACAACATTATGGACTAACCGAGAGCCTAAGGAATAGCTCCTATACGGCAACAGATATGCTGGGAAATAATCAATCATGCACGTTTATGAAGGTGGGAAACTGTTGATGTGAAATGGAGCACGACACGTGGAAGAGATGGGTCGGGGTCAAATATCTCAACAATAATATAAATACTAGCTCGTGTTAATCAAGTGAGAGATAGAGATACCATTAAATGGGTCACCCATGGAAAAAAAGACATTGATCATACACATCGATGGGCTTTGAGTTTCGTTGAGACGATGAAAATTACAATCTGACTAGTAGTTAAGTATTATCACGTTGACAAATATGGTGACATTTTAGGTACGGGATTTACACAATATGATCCTTTAAATCCCTCAAGAGTATTCCTTTTGTTCCTCATTTATTTGTACTCATTTTGAATATGTTGTGATATTTATTGGAATCGCATGTGTTATTCCGTTGAATAATATGTATTTCATGATTTGGGCATGGTGCCATGAAATTTTAAAATGGCACTGAGAATGGGCACCTGCCAAAAGTCCAAAAGTCTAATATCCAGATTAAGTCCTTGAGATGCTTAGCCGAAGTGGGTGAGGTTCGGTGACCCATTGATGTGTTATTGAGAAATAAATCGGTACAATGCTTGAGTGTCACATCGAGCTCGTATATGTTGTTCATATTTGTTGCAGCTTGGTTTACCATTATTGTATTGAGCATCCTATTCTTGTCATATTGTGTACTTCCCATCTTTTTTTTATTTTTAGGGGAAGGTAATAATGGATTTGGGAGAATATCAGTGGTGAAGATATTTAAGTGATGCGTGAGATACAAATTATTATTGGCAAAACAAAATTGTTTTTTTATGGAGCTTTTTATTATTTTTAGTATAGCAAAAATTGTGTAATTATTTGGAGATGAACAATGTTGAGAGGCACTGGAATTTGGAGTAATTAATTTCTTTTATATTGTTTTGGTGACTTGCTTTAGTTTATTGGTGAAATTTAGATGCTTTGTTTACATATTGAAGATTTTAGTCTAGTTTTAATAAAAGTACCGAGTCGAAATTTTTTCGGGTTGTTACAGCATAGTAACGTAATTTATTCTTATCTCTATTTGGGTAACGTAAAATATTTCTTACGGTTGGCTTCACTAATGTTAATTAACTAATATTTTTAGGTTCTGTTGTGAGGACCAAAGATTATGCTTAACAATGTTGATTCTTTAGTACGAGTCGTAGTTGAGGATATTCGTATTGTAAAGATATTTCTATTTTATTGTTATAGTAATTTTTATACTTAGTTGTATAATTTGATTTCATGTAGAGGATTTTTTTTATCATTCGGTAGATTAGTTTGTATTCAAATGAGTATAATGATATTTGGGTTGTATCACTTTATTAATTTTCGGTTTCATATTGCATATGTTTAGATATTCAGGCTTTTATTTATCATCATATTCGTATGGTTTGAGATTATATGTATTTGTTTTCACTCTTATACTAGTCCACATGTTTAAAATATTATTAATTGTGTGACTCTCGTAAATTGGGTATTTATGGTTGATCATCTTAAATATGAAATTTATGAGGTGTCGCAACATTCACCAATAATTTAATTAATGAAGATCATTCATCCATGTGACATATTTTTTTATTTCTAAAATATGAAATTTAACAATGATCTTGGTATAGTTCTACCTAAATCTACAATCCACATGTATAAAAAAATCAACCAATATACGTTTCCAATTTCTTAAAATTAAGCACATAAGAGAATAATATGTATGCAATAATAAATGGAGAATAAAATACAACTAAATCTTATATAAATTCAACACATATCAGGAAATACACATATACACATAAGGGTAAACATATGCATGGCACTGAATAACCATGGGGGATAAACCCACCTAAAATCGCTAAAAAGTCCCAACTTTGAATTAAAGCTCCAAAATCCTTGAAAATATTGAGTTGTGAATATTTATAGTCTTCTTCTTATTCAAAAATCCTTTTATATCCTTCTAAATTTTTCTATTAAGTTTCATTTATTATCTCACATTTTATCTCTTATTTTCTCTCCAAATTCTCTAAAACATTCTCTTTATAGGTGGTCTCAAGACACTAACCCTAACACACACTTATATGTTAGTAGGGAGATTTATTATACTCATATAAACAATCAAAAAGTGTGAAGACTTGCCCCCCACTCTTCCTCACTTCATTTTCCCTTATAACCCTTCGTATTTCCTTATAAATATCCCACTAAATGGGATCAAAACTCATCTATTGATTATCTTACAACTAATAATATTCATAGTTTCATTGTATTTATTTTCAATAAAACTAAACTCATGAAATACATATAAATTTTATTAATATAAAAATCCTCTAATCCTCCTCCCTTAATCTCGCCATAAAGCCATATTAGCTAGCATAATAACCTTAATTAATTACGCAATAACTAATGTAAAATTATAATTTATCATATTCGTATTCTATATTTATAGATAACTCTTAATATTTTAACCCTCTCTAGTGTAGTAATACCATATCCAAAAATTAAAATAAAACGCGCATAACTCTATCACGACACATATTAACTAATCAAATAGAATTTAGTTAATTAAAACATGTACATGTAAATATATTTCACACTTGATTTTTTGAATTCATATATTATACAAATTCACCTAAATTTATGGGGCATTACATAGTCGTCTTGACCATCAAAATAATAAATGGCGAAAAAGTTAAAAATTTCACCTAATGAATCAAAACAAAAACGGTTAAAACAAAATCACCACATCAATCATTCACCTTTTATTTTTACTAAAGGTAAAATATATCTGTAATACCCCATGTTTTCGGAATAAAATATTATGATAAAAATAAATTTAATAAATTAGAAAATAAATTAAATCTGTGGGATTTAAATTAAATGGGTAAAATTCAAATTGAGAATAAATACTTAGTCGTGATTACATAATTATTTACCTCAATTGGGCATGATGGGTTCACTCATAGATAATAAATCAAATAGTAATTTACTTATGATTGCGTGTTATTTAAAATAATAATAATGGGTATGTCGAGTAAAAATAATTTAGGCACGTTTCGGGTGTTTTGGGAACTCGTTTAGATGTTTTAGACCTTTAAAAATGATCCCAGGGTATAGGTGTATTAGTTGGGAGGCTATTGGTCCATTCTAATTAGGGATCCGGACTCCTTTGGTGGCCCAAAAATGAGGGTAAAGGCCTAAATCGGAATTTGGGAGTTTATAAGTAAATTAATAAGATTAATAAACTCACATCTAAGAAAAATCATAGCAGCTCCACCCATAGAGAGGAGATACCAAAGTAAGAAAGATGGAGGAATTTGGAGATTCAAGAAAAGGATTCAAAAAGAGGAACTTCCACCTTCATCCTAAGGCGAGAATTTTCTTGCTTAAATCAATTTCCATGTTATTTCTTAATTTAAATTGTGTAGTTCCTCATGTAGATTTTTGTATTTAATTTATAATTGATGATATGGAATAACTTTCACTATATGCATGTAGAGGATCTCACTTTAATTATTAGAAAATTGTAGAATTGAGATATTGATTAGAAAATCTAGAGAGAAAAAAATAAATAAATAAATAAATAATAATAATAATAATAATAATAATAATAATAATAATAATAATAATAATAATAATAATAATAATAATAATAATAATGGTCTGGAGATGGATCTTGTTATATTATGATGTACTTATGTAGATCTAATGTATACTGATAGACAGGGTTTCGCCGCGGCGCGAGAGTCACCTACGCGCCGGTCGTTTTGAATTCGGCGCACCTGAACTATACAAAAACCTAAATTACGACTACACTCAACTGGTGAGTATAGCGGTAAGTCGGGTATCGAAAATCCACATAGACGAGATGCTAGAATTCAAGTGATTTAATACTCCGAAATAAAAGTGTAAAAGATGATTACAAACTAAAAGGAAAAATATGCATAAAAGGAAATGTTAATCTAGGCAATGTATTCAAACTAGATTATGAAAGCGAGTAAAAACTATAGGTTGCGTCGAATATCCCTCACTCGAGTTAATTAGTATAAAATGGTTACATGGGTCGATGAGTTATTACAAATGCGTCTAGTTTCGACAGTTAATTAAATCAAGGGTTGTTACGCCCTAAATCATCATAAAAGCCTAATAAGATTTGGGTGTCAAAAAATATTCCGAAAATTACGCGCGAAAAGTCATAAGCACGGGACATACTTGATATGCCCCATCAAATCTCTTAGGCATAATAACTAGGACAACGTACCCGAAATAGACCCGTAAACATCATCACCAAAGCAAAGCAACGCATCAACTCGAGTGAGTTCCATTCAAACACAACCTAATTTAAATTAGCTAGAAAGCATGTTAAAAATGCGGTAAATGAAAGCGTGTAAATAAACGCGATAAAACTATACTAGAAAGCACGAGATCAAAGCATGTAACTAAAGTATGTAAACCTAAATTAGAAAGCTTGTAAATGATCTAGAAAGCAAGAAATGAAGAAATACAACTATATTAATTGGTAGGGGAGATGAATAGTCAACTTACATAACAAATGGGGTGTCAAACCAAGTATAAATGAAGAAGAACCATCCAAAAACCCAAACCATAACCTATTATATCTTCTAAAACTATCTAAAAACGTTCACCCTGAATATTACAACAAAATTGGTATATATACCAAGTTAGAATAAAAGAAAAGAAGAAAGAAAATGAAAAGAAAATATCTGCAGAAAAAAACAGGGGATCGATCGATCGACCCCTGTGGTCAATCGATCGACTGTTAAATTCATGGAAAAAATATGGAGGGTCGATCGATCGACCCCCAGGCTCGATCGACAGATCAAGCAGGGCAGTCTGCAGAATCCCCTGTTTTGGCATGCAATTCATCTCCGCTCAAATCACCGTAACTTTGTCATACGGACTTAGAATCGCGCACCGTTCACGGTCACGCGAACCTAGCGAAGAGGGATACAACTTCCGTGAGATGTCGGGCCAGGTACCCAAGCTATTAAATGACCGAATTGCCCTTGAACGTGCGATTATGTACGAAAATTGAGCAAAATGCATCCGAATCCCATACTTGGTACCTAAATACCTACAAAAGCCCAATTATACCTCATATAGCATCTTAACAATATAAAGAGAGGTTGTCTAGTTAACGGGCTTAAATATAGAGATTAAGGCACCTGAGGTGGCTAAATTGGGTAGGTTCGACGGATAAAATACGCAATATTTGCGTATTATCACACCCCCTAACTTACACATTGCTAGTCCCTAGCAATGAAGTAGGATGCAACAAGAACAACAAGCACCAAAAGCAGGTACAAAAATATGGTATAAAAGCATAAAGCCACTTTTGCGGGCGATTCGATTGCATTTAGCGTATGTAATAAGTCGTTAAACCCTTAGGTACCCCTAGTGGATGAGTGTCGTCTCGTGAGGGTTTTCAGTGATGGTACCCACAAACATCATAAAGTGTCCTCAAAATATGCCCAATCAAGCATGACAAACTCATCAATGCGAACAAGATTTCAACATGTTATTAGCATAGCAAACGAATTTGCGTGAAAAGTCCGTAGTTATTAACATTATCGAATGCACCTCAATAAATTGAAACTCTAACATGTGGGAGGGGAGTGAGCATATGCAAAGTATGACTTGGAGAAAAACTTAAATAACTTGGATACTAAACATCGAAGCATGCATAAAAGTTAATCCACATGGGCATTACACTCGTCAAATGAATTCACTTGCTACAAGGAGGTAACACACGGGACATGCGGGCATAAGGAGTAAATGTAAAGGGAAACTAGGCCGCGCACATGTCACAATTGAAGAACGCTATATAGGAAATAAAAATTGCAATCTCAGTGAAAGGATACCACACATATAAAAGAGGCGAAATGCATTTTCACAGATTATCAAAACTATTTAAACCTTTGAATTACATCTACTTAAGATCACATAGGACTTTGATAGGGTTGTAATGTAGTCTAGGTTAAGGGACGAAATGAAAGGGATGTATATACGGATTCAAAATGTTTGAAGATGAAACTCGGGAAAATGGGAAAAAGTGGGCAATTTCAAAATTGGACAAATGATTTCCAAACGAGCATTAGATATAGCAATCGAGAGAGTAACAAGGATTATTGAATCACATACAAACACTATAAACAATTTTCTATTTTTCACTCTTTTTCTTTTTCTCACTTTTTTTCTTTTGTTTTCTTTTGTTTTCAATTTTCTCCTTTTCACTCTTTTTCTTTTCACTTCTTACTATTTTCATACTCAAATTGCAACCACAACACAATAATAACATTTAATCCCAAGTAACATTCCAAACAAAGGTATGGAAAGTGTATGCATGGGCTAAAACTCCAATTTAGAGTTGGTTATGGGATTTGGGTTATGAAACGGAAGGTTATATTTAGGCTCAATGAGGTTAACGAGAGTAAACATATAAGGGTGAGGTCAAGGCTAATATGGGTGATATAACAAATAACGCCTATGATCATTTCACAAAGTTTACGCAATTCTCGAGTCAAAACAATATATGAAAATTATGATCAAGTAACACATTTTAAGAATGAACTCAATTAATGAACGATCAAATGAAAGCATAGTGAGATTACCAACGAATTCAACGTTTTCAATGAGAAAAGAATAGTGTATACACTCACAAACGACGAAAGGTACAAAGCTTAATCAGTGTAAGTATCTACAATGCAACAAAAGATTACCGAGTTATAAAAATCTTAAACCAAATTAATAGAACAATAAAAGTGCATGTGCTCATGGGATTAAAGTTTAATTCATGAAGTTATTCATAATATCAATGATCGAGACTAAAGTCTAATAACTTCAAAAATCGAGAACATGAATCATTGCGTTGTCTATTGGATCGGGCAATTATTAAAATTTATCATTGGAAACAAAGGTAAAATGCCCAATAAAGGAGAAAAAATAAAGAAAATCTTTTTGAAATTTTTGAATTTTTCTAAGAAAAGCATACTAAGTAACTAACATGTGAGAAAAAAATGGACTAAATAAAGAAATGGATAGAATATCCCACACCCCCTAACTTAAAACTTGACATTGTCCTCAATATAAATTAAGAACCAAGTCAAAGAGAGGAAAATAGCGATATTACCCAAAATTGGAGCGATCCCCATAAGAACAAGTCCAAAGAATTTACAAAACAAGTTAGTACTGAGCATAGCAAAAACAAATAACAAAAAGTTAACTAATTACACTAAACTAAATTAAAAAGGAAAGAAAAAATAAAAAGCTAACTATATACAACCTACTATTTAGGCTTCACACTAACTATACACTAGAAGACTAAATAGCTGAGGGTCCACCGTGAAAATGATTTGACTTTGGAGGATAACCGGTGTAACCTCACATACAAGCATGCCTTCCAAAAAAAATGAATTTCGTTTGAACAACGGAAGGCATGTGTAAGGCGGAAGAAACGAACGATCGCCAATTAAAAGTTTTGGAGGGACGATGGGGGGTTTGGATTGAATGGGTGACAAAAATAAGTGGGGATCGAGAAAAGTCAAAAATCCTCCCAATGATTTTGAAATTGGAATGGGAGGTGGCGCACACAAAGGCACGAATGCGATCGTGGAGGGCGACTCGTGCAAGTACTCCTCATCGGCGATAGGGTTTAAAACATTAAAGTTTGAAACCGAATCATCTGGTACTTGTTCCAGTGGGGTAATAGAGAATGAAAATGGGGATGAATGAAATTCAAACTCATGAGATGAGTCATCATCGCATGAAATTTGAGTTTCAAATGAAATAATATCATTTTCAATGAAATGTTCTTCTTTGGGGGCCAAAGAAGAAATCATTTCATTGCAAATAGATATTACGTCATTTTCATCCTCGCTTTCAATATCTATTACGCGATGGGGAAAGTCTAGAATGGCTTGTTCAAAAGTAGGCACAAGTACCTCATATGGTTCAAAACATTCCTCGACCTCAAAAGTCTCGAAAGAAAAATCGTCGCCGAACTCAAAATATAAATCCAACTCATGTTCCCACGAATGATTTTCTTCCCGATAACGAGTTTCAATTTTCTCATTCTCATACATACACAAACCCTCACCGAATGTCATAGGTCGAGGTGCGGATGCATTAGAATGGGAACTTTGAAAATTGCCATCGAACTTAAATGAAAACTCATTATTATAGGAATTTTGAAAACTATTGCAATTCGTTTCAAAATTCCTATTATAAGGAGGTAAAGGCTCAAAATCATTATCATCATCATCAAAATTCCAATAACCTAAGTTTTGACTTTCGTTATACTCGCCCAAAGTAATATTTGAATTTGCAAATTTTTGGGATTCTAAGTATTCACCGAAAGTCATAGGTTTCCGAGAATTTTGAGAATTATAACAAGGATTACTGAAAGAATTGGAATAAGACCTGCTTACGCCAAAAATGGCTCGAAGTGGCGGATTCCACAAAGTAGGTGCGTGCGGGAAAAATTCGAGCATTTCTAAGTGCTCACATGTGAAAGTCCTGCAAAAAGGTTAGCAAATTATAAAAATAGAAAGAAAATGCTATGAAATACTAAATCAAATAAAGTCCAAAACAAACTAGTACCCGGCAACGGCGCCATTTTGATAGAAAGGGTTTCGCCGCGACGCGAGAGTCACCTAAGCGCTGGTCGTTTTGAATTCGGCTCACTTGAACTATACAAAAACCTAAATTATGACTACACTCAACTGATAAGTATAGTGGTAAGTCGGGTATCAAAAATCCACATAGACGAGATGATAGAATTCAAGTGATTTAATACTCCGAAATAAAATTGTAAAAGATGATTACAAACTAAAAGAAAAAATATGCATAAAAGGAAATGTTAGGCAATGTATTGAAACTAGATTATGAAAGCGAGTAAAAACTATAGGTTGCGTCGAATATCCCTCACTCGAATTAATTAGTATTAAATGGTTACATGGGTCGACGAGTTATTACAAATGCTTCTCGTTTCAATAGTTAATTAAATCAAGAGTTGTTACGCCCTAAATCATCATAAAAGCCTAATAAGATTTTGGCGTCAACAAATATCCCGGAAATTACGCGCAAAAGGTCGTTAGCACGGGACATACTTGATATGCCCCACCAAATCTCCTAGGCGTAATAAATAGGACAACGCACCCAAAATAGACCCGTAAACATCATCACCAAAGCAAAGCAACGCATCAACTCGAGTGAGTTCCATTCAAACACAACCTAATTTAAATTAGCTAGAAAGCATGTTAAAAATGCGATAAATGAAAGCGTGTAAATAAACGCGATAAAACTATACTAGAAAGCACGAGATCAAAGCATGTAAACCTAAATTAGAAAGCTTGTAAATGATCTAGAAAGCAAGAAATGAAGAAATACAACTCTATTAATTGGTAGGGGAGATGAATAGTCAACGTACATAACAAATGGGGTGTCAAACCAAGTATAAATGAAGAAGAACCATCCAAAAACCCAAACCATAACCTATTCTATCTTCTAAAACTATCTAAAAACGTTCACCATGAATATTACAACAAAATTGGTATATATACCAAGTTAGAATAAAAGAAAAGAAGAAAGAAAATGAAAAGAAAATATTTGCAGGTAAAAACAGGGGATCGATCGATCGAACCCTGTGGTCAATCGATCGACTGTTAAATTCGTGGAAAAAATATGGAGGGTCGATCGATCGACCCCCAGTCTCGATCGACCGATCAAACAGGGCAGCCTGTAGAATCCCCTGTTTTAGCATGCAATTCATCTCTGCTCAAATTATCATAACTTTGTCATACGGACTAGGAATCACGCACCATTTGTGGCCATGCGAAGCTAGCGAGGAGGAATACAACTTCCGTGTAGATGTCGGGCCAGGTACACAAGCTTTGAAATGACCAGATTGCCTTTGAACGTGCGATTATGTACGGAAATTGTGTGGAATGCGTTCGAATCCCATACTTGGTACCTAAATACCTACAAAAGCCCAATTATACCTCATATAGCATGTTAACAATATAAACATAAGTTGTGTGGTTAACGGGCTTAAATATAGAGATTGAAGCACTCGAGAGGGCTAAAATGCGTAAGTTCGACGGATGAAATACGCGATATTTGCGTATTACCATATACCCCTAAGAAAGATTATTTGTTTACACAAATTTATGAAAAATATATGGATCTTTAAAACTAGGAATCACCCACTTTATAGTTTCTAGGGAAAATTTTATCCTTATGAATTGATGATGTTATAAAAATTTAGCGTACTTAAGAGAGAACGATGAATTAAGGCGATTGTGGGGATTTTAATGAAAGATTTTGGGGGGTTGATTTGAAAGTAGCAAATTAGTGTTATGCTTAGATTGGGCAAGAATTATTGTGTTAATTAAACCCTTTCGTTATTCTGGTGAGAATAAGGTGCGAATGGATGGACTTAGGAGTAGGATCACCTTGTGATTTCAGAATGTGAGGAATGATGACTCGATTATAAATTTGGCAGGGGGACAATGTGATTGGTGCATCATAACCATGTGTTTATAGATGCATCGATGATGGGTGAAGTTTAAGGATAAGAAGGTTGTCCGATAGTGAAATCTTAGAGATAGTATCTTAGGACCAATGATAGCTCGAAGGAATTATAAACCCTATATAGTTAGAGGTTATACAGGCACTGAGACATTAGCTGTGAGATCTGCATAAATCGGGAGGTGTCGTCTTATAAAGAACAAGCACAATAATATGAAATTTCACTATTGGTTACTAATGTATTTCTTGAAATTTGAGATACAATTAATGTTCGACTCGGGGTACGAACATAGACTAGATGCTAATGGTGGCATACTTTGAGGAATAAATAAATGCAATGTGTTATCTGGAGATGCATCTATTTTCATAGGTGAGGAAATGCAAAAAGAAAATCATTCGTATTACAGAAATAGCTATTTACTTTGGGAATGTGTATAGTCATGAATAGTGTCATATGATGAAGTCGTCATTGAAAATGGGCGGTAGTAGACTTTTATTGGAATAAGTAGGTCTCAGAGGCTTAGAAACAATTAAGAACTCTACTAGTGGATAGAGGATGTCTTATCGTATGTGTAAAAAGGAACATGTTGTTCTTGGTATTATCGAATGGATAGTTTATCGGTATTTAGTGTATACCTTGGGAGTGATAAGCCTTTTATTAAAATGGGCACAAGTTGAAATCTATGAAGTTAGCATAAAATTTTTGCTTTTCTTTGTTGGATCGAAGGATTTTAATAACTCACTAAGCTATGTAGTAGTGTATGGATTTTACTTGTAAGATGTCCCACGCATGAAATTGACAAATGTCGAGAGTTGAGAGATGTTGGGTTCTAGGATGTTTTGTTACTAGAGTTTACATGTGCGGAGGTATAACACATCGGGTGATGTTATGTTATATGAGTTAAGACTAGTGGGGCTAAGGAGTCCATTGATGAGAGAACTTAGTAATGTTTACACCACTAGTGGAATAAATGTGACAATCTCTAGACAAATGGAATCACGGTCAGCAGGTTATTTGAATATACTTTTCTTTATAGATATACATGGTATGTATGGTTCAGGTGGGATGTATGGGTGCCATCTATACTTGATGTTTGTGTGTGTGTGTGCATGTGATATGTGATGTATGTGCATCCCAGTAATATTATAATAGGCATAGATGAGCTTTTTTCTTTTGTCTCAAGGGATATAAGTATGGACTTCTTCAGTATAAACTCATCATAATTGTGCGGATTAAAATATGATGCTATGATTTAATAAATTCCTAGTACGGAATTCCGTTGTTAGGGGAGAAGAATGTAATACTCCGTGTTTTCGGAATAAAATATTGTGAAAGAAATAAATTTAATAATTTGGTATAAATTCGAGAATAAATTGAATTGGTTGAATTTAAATTAAATGGATAAAATTTAAATAGAGAATAAATGCTTATTCGTGATTTCATAATTATTGGACTCAATTGGGCATGATGGTTTCACTCGTAGATTATAAATCATATAGCAATTTACTTATGGTTACGTGTTATTTAAACATAATGAAAATGGGTATGTCGAGTAAAAATAATTTGAGTGCGTTTCGGTATGTTTTGGGAACTCGTTTAGGTGTTTTAGACCTTTAAAATGGTCCCGGGGTACAAGTGTATTAGTTGGGAGGCTATTGGGCCATTTTAGTTAGGGATTCGGGCTCCTTCGGATTCCCAAAAGTGGAGTAAAAGCCTAACTCGAGATTTGGGAGTTTATAAGTAAAATAAAAATATTAATAAGCTCATTTCACTCATCTAAGAAAACCCTAGAAGCCCCACCTATAGAGAGGAGATACCAAGGTCAAAATAAGGAGGAAATTGGAGATTCAAGAAGAACAACTTCCACCTTCATCCTAAGGCAATAATTTTCTTGCTTAAATCCATTCTCAAGTTATTTCTTCTTTTAAATTGTGTAGTTTCCCATGTAGATTTTTGTATTTAATTTATAATTGATGATATGGAATAAGTTTAACTATATGCATGTAGAGGATCTCACTTTGAGGATTATAAAATTGTAGAAAGATTGATTCAAAAATCTAGAAAAAGTAATAATAATATTGATTTGGAGATAGATCTTGTGATATTATGATGTAATAATGTAGATTTAATGTGTACCCCTGAGAAAGATTGTTTCTTTTCACAATGTTATGAAAAAAATATGGATCTTGAAAACTAGGAATCTCCCACTTTATAGTTTTTGGAGAAAATTACATTCTAATAAATTGATTATGAATTAGGTGTTATTCTAATGTCAAAATTATTGGTAGCTACTATAAAACCATTTAATGATCATATGTGATGTTCGGGTAACTTTGGGGTGATGAATAATGAGTTGATTATGAAGAAAATTGTGAAAATTCTCTCTAAAACAGTAGTAGTCCTGCTTTCACCAAATCCAGGGGCAAATTGGTATAGCCCCGGGAGAGAACCGATTCGGTTTCCCTACTCATCCCAGGTTGGTATTTTTGTGTTTTAGGCAAGTCATTCGGAGTCCCATTTAATTTAGGTGTTTTGTAAAGATAATTTAACACTTCTGGAATTGGTAGAATATATATATATATATATATATATATTGGTGACAAAAATCACAACACAAATAATAATGAAAGAAAACAATCACCAAGAAAATAAGAACAACAAACAATCACAATCACAATCACAACACAAGGATTTACGTGGTTCGGCAACCTGCCTATGTCCACGCGGAGATCTACTGTTTTGTATTAATTAACTATCGAGATGGTGTTTCTCTATATGCCCCTATGCCCAAGGCCAGGGGTACAATATATATTCAATTCAAAGAAAGTAGTGGTAACTAACACATTGACCCTGTATCCCTTGAATATCTCTCCGAGATTTTTGGGGATAGACTCGGTCACATCTTTTATTCTAACTGTTATTCAAGGCTCATAATTTGGTTCGGGCACCTGATTCATCCATTTGGTCTTGTCTGGCTACTCTTATGGGCTTGGTCAACAATGGGTACCCATAACTGTCCCTAAAATTTCTAGGACCACAATTTGGGCTCATAAATTTTAAAATGTAACTCCTTATCCCTCAATGATGTAGTTGTTGCAATTCGTGCGATTAGAGGGTGTGTATAATCATTTGGCAGGGAGTTTAAGTGCCAAATATTCTTCGATCAGTGTGCGCAATCATTCAGGAGTTTAAACTGAAGTGTTGGATAATTATATCATCACTTCAACTCTTTGCTTCCTCCACTTTCAAGTTATCTCTTTCTCCCAAGTTGTCATTTTCTCTTCATCTTCCATATTTGTGGTTTTCCATCGTTTCAAGCTTCATTCTTTTCTCGTAAGTTCTCAGTCTCTTCTCTTTATGTATTTCCCATCATCATTTTTCTTTCTATTGTAGCTAGGGTTTTCTCATGGCAAGAATAGACAATAAGTCTGTGGTTGAATTCAGGAAATGCTACAATATCCCCAACTGGGTGGGTATTAAATGTGCCCCTATCCCCCGTAATTTCCGTGACATTAAGGATGGCTACTAGATTCATGTTCTTTTGTTGTCTCAAGGGGGTTTAACCATTCTCCTAAATTATCGGTTCTTATATTTCTTTTAATACTTCGATATAGTCCCAGCTCAGTGTTCTCCGAATGTTTGGAAAATTATAAATGGCATCCATAGAATAAACCAACTTTATGGCACCAACTTAGGGTTGGTTGAAATTTTCTCTTATTATACGTTTTCTCGTATGAGCTCTGGTCTTATTTATTTGAAAGTAAGGAGTCCAGACAGGGTATTGGTAGTGAACCTACCTGATTCCCAGAAGGGGTACTGGTCTAAGGGGTTATTGTTAGGAACTATCAATTCCCTCCCCAAGTAGGGGGAGCAAGGTACAGGGGACCTCAGATCCCTACATATAGGGAGGAGTACATACATTGATGTTCAGTCTTGTTGTTTTTATTGTTTATCTAATGTTTTCTTCCTATAATATTTTCTTCTCTTTTTTAGCGAAGTCTAAAAATCAAGAGCCTGTTCCTGATAAGATTCGTGCTGCTGAGTAGATCAAAGATTGGAAGACAAGGGACTCTATTATAGAAGGTGATCATCCCAAGTCGGTTGCCTTATTGTTGGAATACAAGAACACTACCACCAGCTTCATAACTCATCCAGTTGATTACATTCCCCATCCTGATATCCCAGAGGAAGAATAAGAGGAAGAAGGTGCTCTTGAACCCATCGAACTAGAAGATAAGGAGGACAGCAGCTCAGAGTCTGGTGTTGTTGTAGGTGGCAGAATCGGGGGTAGAAAGGTCCAGTGAGGAAGGTTCTAGTTGGGGATATTCCAGGTCAAAAAGTTCTAGTGAGGAAGATACAGCTCCCCTTATAAGAAAGAACCTGATCCATTATGATGATGATGATGATGTCCTATTGTCCAATAGGCTGAAGATCCAGAAGCCAAGGTATTGGGATACTGCTAGTGGTTTCCAAACAGTAGCTCATGAGACAAAGGTGGAGAGGAAGAGGAAAGAAGAAGAGAAGAAATAGAGAGAGAAAAACAAAGAGGAAGAGAGAAGAGGAGAAGAATAAGAGGAAAAACGAGTAGAGGAGGAGAGCAGAAGAGAGGACGAAGAAAGCATAGGCTTCTCCAGTGCATGTGGTTGTCCCAACTGAGGAGGACTCTGTGGCCCAGACCCCTTATCTCGCTCTGATGATGCTCGGGAGAGCTATGCTCATGGAGGACCGTGAGCGGTCTTTGAACATGGGCCCAGACCAGTTATCCCTGAAAGAAGATTAAGATTGCTTTGGTAAGGCTCCTTTCCTTCTCTCTATTACTTTAATTTATACTTTCTCCACACTCTGTTTACTAACCTCTGTCTATTTCTATAGTTTGTGTCTGACTATACCGTCCTTTGTTGCAGTCAAAATGTGTTGGAAAGGAAGAACTTTGAGCTCGATGGGAGCCTAAAGACTGCCCAAGAGGCCCAAAAGTCCTCCGAGAAGGACCTCATAGAGGCCGAGGCTTCTTTGGCTAAGGAAAGGGCAGAAGAGACCAAGGAGCTAAGGGAGATCCATGAGGCCTACGAGCTAGTCATGGCGAGCAAACTAGCCATCACAGATGAAAATAAAGGGCTTGATAAGAAGGTGAATGACTTGGAAGCTGAGGTGGCTACTGTTAGAAAGAGTGACTACAATGAAGGCTGGGAGGCAGCGTGTGAAGATGCCGAAAATCGAATAGATGACATCAGTCGAGAAAACTGTAAGAAAGGCTTAGATTGAGCCTTATTTACTACTGGAGTTGCCATTGACTCATCTTTGTTCGGCGAGCACAATCTTATTCCTAAGTCGATCATTGATGAAGAAGTCCCTATTACTCAGACTACTGTAGATCCTGATGCTCCTACTACTGATGTCCCTACTGGCGACCAGGGAGTGAATCTTACCTCGAGTGAGTAGGTGTACTTATGGCTAAGATGAGCAAGGCTAATGCCAACAAGGGGAAGGAGCCGACCCTACCAAGCAGGTTGAAGTCGCCCAATATACTTCTAGGGTTTTTTCCTTTACTTGTGTATTTTTTGTTCTTTCTTTTTGTCATTCCATGTATCTATACCTGGATAGTGCCATTTTTCAATGAAATGAAGGAATTTTGTTTTCGCACTCACTGGTATACCTGTCATTTATGTTCCATGTCTTGTCATTTTTCAATCTTAATGATTATGTTCCTACCACCTCTCCCTTAGGCTAAATCCCTAGTTCGAATGTAAGCGACCAAGTTCGCCGAGCATTTGTCAAGATTTGTAAATCCCTTAGGGCAAGGAACCAGAACTATAAACATCAGTCTAAAATAGTTTCCAGGGTGAAGGATAGGCTTACAGAGATGGAGGAGGTTGGTGCCTCCATTTAATAAGAGATGGATGCTCAGAAAGCTAGGTTGATGGACGCATCCGAGATATATTAGGTTGGCGAGGTTCTGCACTAGTAAAATGATACCTTAAGGATGGAAATTGCATGCCTTAAGTTAAATTATCCAAGCAGTGCTCCCCAAGTTATTCAAGGTTCCTCGTAGTCATCCACGTGATGAGCTTGGAGAGATGACGATAGTTTTGAGAGGTAGACTATCGAGCTGAAGGGGGACATTCAGTGAACATACATAATCGTTGTCGGACTACAAAGGGACGTCAAAAATCTACCGCATTTATTTCAAAAGGTTCCTCGACAGATGTGGGTTGATGGTTATGATCAAGGCTTGATAGATGCCCTCACTAAGATGAAATAAAGGGAGGGGCTGGCCTCTATTAGAGGGTGGTTAAGTGACCTTAGGGAGTTGATGGTCCCTAAAAACTCTACCTTGTGGTATAGGTATGAGATCACTCCCCCAATATTTGAGTCGAATCCCTTTCTAATGAATGATCGTTGGATCCCATAGATGTTAAGCCAAGGCAGCTATTGGAGCCGAGCTCAGAAGAGGCTCTGGAGAACTTTGCCCCTCACCCTGATGATGGTCGGAGAGCTCGAGTAGCGGACTACCTTGCCCAGCGACCTAGATCCTCTTAGGGTTGATTTATTTCATTATTGTTGTACATGTAACTATGTAATTCTTAGTGAGAAATATAATATTTATGTTTTGGGCATAGGCCGACTAAATATGTGTTGCCTGCTTTTGACTTATTAATAAACTCTAGTTATTTTAGCCACTTCTGCCGACTAAATTTCATTTAGAGCTTAATTTCTATTGAGCATTCCCCCAGTCCAGTATGCCTTAGCCATACCATTCTGCCCACTTTACCTTTTTGGTCAAGTCGTCACGCTACCTTATGCCTAAGTAGAGTAATGGCAAGAATACCCTTGATTAATGGGCGATCCACTCGAGTAGGATTGTGGATCCAAACTATATTAGTGACCAACCTGAGTTAGTCATATTGCCTGAGGATCCCCTATAGATCTTTTTTTTTGTCTGAGCAACCTAGGAATCCAATTTTGTTTTGGAACAAAGGCCTGAGGAGGGTTATCACCTGTTGACCCTACTAATTATACTTTAAACAAGTTTATCTAGGATAGTCCTAAGCATTATATTGCAACCATAAGAGGTTAGTTCAAAAGATCCTTTGACTAAAGTAAGTTAACCTTACTGTAATCTAGGAATTCTATTATGCTCATAAAAAGAGTGAAGCTTGTAACTTGGAAAGGTTGCATATAACCAAAAATATTCGAGACAGCCAATACATGTAGAATGACAAAGGCAATCAAGCTTTATTAATCGAAACCATAAATAAATAGCAACATTAGTTTGTAAAGTAAAAATTTGCCTAAATAAATGGTGCATAGATAAAGAAATCTAGAAGTAGAATTTCTTCAGGTTAGCTATATTCCAAGCCTTTGGTATCTCCCTGACCTCCAGCGTTTGAAAGTGATAAGCTCCTTGTAAGCCATCCCTCACTACCTTGATAGGCCCTTCCTAGTTTAGTCCCAGTTTTCCATTAGATGGTTTTATAGCACTGCCAATGACTTTCCTCAGGACATAGTACCCAACTTGAAATTTCCTTGGGTTGACTTTATGGTTATACTGTTTGGCTAGTTGTTGCTAATAGGATGCCAGTTTAACTAGATCCAATTCTCTCCGCTCATCGGCTAAGTCAAGTTCAGTGAGAAATGCTTCAACATTGTGGCCTTAGTCGACCAACATAGACCTCATGGTAGGTAAACCAGCTTCAAGTGGAATAACTTCTTCCATTCCATATGTGAGTACAAAGGGTGTTTCCCCAGTTTCTCGACTTGGGGTGGTGCGATAGGCCCAGAGGATGTGGGCAATTCATTCTCCCAGGTTCATTTGGCCCGTTCCAGTCATTTTTTTAGTCCATCGATCACTGTCTTATTAAAAGCCTCAGCTTGACCATTACTCTGGGGATATGCTACAAAGCTGAAGTAAATGCCTAATTCCATGATCGTTGTAAAAACTTTGGAAGGGGCCACTCTCAAACTGGGTCCCATTGTCAGTAATGATCGTTCTGGGTATGGTAAAGTGGGTAATGATGTTTCTCCATATAAACATTATCATGTCTACGTCCATGATGTTCTCTAGTAGTTATGCATCTATCCACTTAGTGAAGTAGTCTGTAGTGAGCAAAAAATACTTTCGAGTGCCAGTCACAGTAGGCAGAGGACTTATAATGTCCAAACCCCACTAGGCGAAGGGCCATGGGCTGGTTAATGACTTTAGGTCACCGAAGGGCTGGTAGACTATGGGTGAGTGTTTTTGGCATTTTTCGCACTTACAAACGAAGACTCTAACATCCTTCTTCATGTATGACCACCAATACCCTTCCTTCATTTCTTGAAAGGCTAGCGACCTTCCTCCTGCGTGACTTCTATAAATTCCCTCATGAAGTTCATGCAGAACTTACTCGATGTCTTATAGATGAATGCACTAGAGTTAGGGGCCGATGAAGGATCTCTTATATAACTTCCCATGAGGAGATAAGTGAAAGCGAGCAGTTTTGAATCTTATCTGATGAGCCAACCTCTTATCACTTGGCAGTATATCACTTCGTAAGTAGTCTGCAATGGGGTCTATCCAACTCTAAGCCTTTTCAATGTGGAGAACCTGCTCGGGATTCAGTGACTCAGTAGTTTGATCACTGCTGTGATTCACGAGGAAATCTATTTGGATTGTTCTTCTTAAGTCAGAGTCTATTGCTGAACTCAGAGTTGTTAGGGCATCTGCATGGCTATTCTTTCCCCTGGGGAACTATTGAAAATCCACTTAATTGAAGTTGTCTATTACTCCCCTCACAACGGTGAGATAAGCTACCATTCTCTCATTCTTTGCATTAAACTCACTGTTTAACTGGTTGGATACCAGCTGAGAGTTGCTAAAGACTTGAAGGTGCCTTGCCCCTAATAGTTGTGCTTTGTATAATCCAGTGATCAGTGCCTCGTATTCTACCTCGTTATTGGATGCTTCAAATCCTAGTCTGATGCCTTGATCGAGCACTATATTTTCAGGAGTTACTAATACGATACCTACTCCTACCCCCTTGAGTTAGAGGCTCCATTAACGTACAATGTCTAAATGCTTGGTTCTCGTAAGATCTCCCTTGGTCGACTGGTTTTCAGCCGATCAGCAAGTTGTTCTATTTTGAACTTAGCGATGAAATCACTTAGGACCTGGCCCTTGACGGCTGTTCTTAGTTGAATGTGAATATAAAATCTTTTGAGCTCGACTGCCAGAAAGGCCTGCTTTCTTTAGAAAACCTTTAAAGGGTGCGAAGTAACCACGAAAATGGAATGGGCCTCAAAATAATGCTTCAATTTCCTCGAGGTTATAACATATGCATAGGCGAGCTTCTCCAATGGCAGGTACCGCTAGTCGGCTTCCAAAAGAGTCTTACTTGCATAGTAGACTGGATGTTGGCTTCCCTCTCCTTTATACACCAAAGTGGAGCTTATAGAATGGTCTGACACATCGAGGTAGAGATATAAAGGATCGCCCTCTCTAGGAATAGCAAGTAGAAGGGGCCTGTCGAGATAGGCCTTGAGTTCATCTAAGGCCCTAGAGCAGTCCTCGTTCCATGTTATGCCCTTATTTCTTTTCAACAACTGAAAGAAGGGTTGACATCATTCTGAGAATTTAAAAATGAACTGGTTGAGCAGGGAGAGCATTTCGATGAGCTTATTTACATCTTTTACTATTTGATATGGATAAACTTTGTTGATTACATCAATATGGTCGGGGTTTTCCTTTATTCCTCTCTTTTGACCAAGTATCCAAGAAATTTTCCTGACTGGACATCGAAAGAACACTTACTTGCGTTAAGTTTCATTCGATATTTCCTAAGGATCTCGAAGGCCTTCGCCAAGTCAGAGAGGCGATCATCCTTAAACCTTATCTTGACGAGCATGTCGTCAATGTAAACCTCCATAGCATTCCCCATTTGCTCTTTAAACATATTTGTAACTAGCCGTTGATAAGTTTCTCCTACATTCTTAAGATTGAAGGGCATAACTTTATATTAATATAAACTAATAGTGGTTATAAAGGAGGTCTTATCTTAATCTGGCACGTGAAGGGGGATTTGGTGGAATCTAGAGTAGGAGTCTAAAAAGCGCATCCTCTCATGAGCTGCTATAGCGTCGACTAGTTGATCAATCTTCGAAAGAGGGAAACTATCTTTGGAACAGGACCTGTTAAGGTCAGTGAATTCGATACAAACTCTCTATTTTCCATTGCTCTTAGGAACTACTACCGAGTTGGATAATCATTTAGGGAACTGAACATCCTGTATGGAACCTATATCCAGTAGTTTTCCAACCTCTTTCTCTACTACTTTAGCTTTCTTTGGGGTTGTTTAGTGAGCCTTCTTGTGTGACTAGATTGAAGGTTGGGTCAATATGCAATCGATGATAAGCAATGATGGAATCAATCTCAGGCAGCTCGTAGGGTTCCCATGCAAAAACATTTAAATTTCTTCGAGGAGGTGAACAAATTCTTTCTTATAGCGATCGGTCAAAGATGTACCAACCAAAACCTTTTTCTTAATTGATCTATTTCCAACAGAGACTTGTTCCATGTCTTCAACGACCCTTTCGGAGGGATGGAGCCTGGTCTCCTCCACTCCCGATCGACCGTACATTAGTTGTTATTTGGAGGGTATCAACCCCTCCTGTGCTTTTTCCTTGCTTTTTGATTCATCAGTTTTCCTTTCTTACTTAGGGAGAATGGCCATGATAAAACATTTCCTAGCCTTAGCTTGGTCTCCATGTATCTCGACCACTCACTAATCTGTTATAAACTTCATCTTTTGATGATACATTAAGGGTACGACATTAATTTCATGGAGACACCTTCTGCTGAGGATAGCGTGATATAGAGATTAAATGTTAACTACTAGAAACTCGATCATTTTTTAAATTCTTCCTGCCCTAACTGGCAGGAAAATATTTTCCAAAGGAACTGTAATCTTTCCAGTGAAGCCAACCAACGGAACTATGGCTTCCTTGAGGTCGGTTATGGTTAGTTTAAGCTTTCTGAACAACTTCAGGTACATTACTTCGGACGAGATACCTTGGTTGATGAGTAACCTATCGACATCCAAATTGTGTATCCTAAGTGTGATGACCATTGCATCATGATGAGGGGTTCTCACCCCAACCAAGTATTCATCAGCGAACATAATGTTCTTATTATAATCAACGTCATTCGCTCGTCGATGCTTCCCGGACTGAGTTTTGGTTGGGTTAATCTGAAAGGCCTGCATGGCTGCAATAAGTTTCTTCACTTCAATTCGAGCTGCATTTCTTTGAATTTTCTTGAGTTCTGACGCCCTATGTATCATAGTGAACTCATGGACGATATCCTCTTCGAGTACATTATCAGGACTTTGCTTGTCATTTGCTGCTACCTTCGGTGCCTTCTTTTTTATGAACTGATTAAGATGGACGGCTTGGTCTAACTCCTCGAGATGAGATTTGAGGGCTTTACAATGCTCAATTTTATGGCCGCCCTCATTGCGAAAGGCGCACCGTAGTCCGTTATTTCTCTTAGAGGGGTATCCTCCGATCTTCTTTGACCACTTAATAAATGGCTCATCTTTGATCTTAGCAAGAATATTGTATATTGGCTCCTTGAAGATTGTATTCACAGCCTGAAATGCCTTCGAAGCGTTATTTTTATGTCCATTGTTGGAGCCATTTTTGTCCTCATTATGGTTCCCTTTCTTCTGAGGTTTATTCATTTCCACTCCTTTTCCAACATTCGCGTGACCATTATCCCCTGAATTAAGATGGGTCACATCCTTGAATTTGGCGTACTTCTCAATACAAGCCATCAAGTCATCGATAGATGTAGCCTCCTTCTTAGTTAAGGACTGATGCATGAGGTAGGAGCTCAACAAATCGATTTTGAAGGATGCTATGGTGACCTGCTCCGAGCAATCCTTGATTTCATTAAATACTTCCCAATATCTCTTCGTGTACTCTATGAGGTTCTCCTACGGCTTCTTCTTCATAGTAAGCAGTGCATCCACCCTCTTTGGGTGGGAGCTGCTTATTATAAAGCGAGTTATAAATTGCTCAGCCAGGGATTTGATATTTCGGATGGGCCTATAAGACAACTTCTCAAACCACTTTTTAGGCCACATCGTGCAAGCTCTAAGGGAAGATTCGGCACATGAGCACATCATTATGACTCCATAGAGTCATAGCTTACTGGTACTGCTTGACATGATTAATGGGATCAGTCTTCCCATTATAGATTTTGAACCTGGGAATAACGAACTTCATCTGGGCTTTGAGAGCTCGCCTGGCTAGCTCTCTCATAGATTTGGCACCACGATGAGCTATGTGATGATCCATCTCCCTCTGGACCAAACTTCATATGTCATCGTTCTGCCGTCCATGACTCTTGTAATTGAGAACTAGTTACAGTCGTCAGAATGGTCATCATCTGACCAGTGACTTTCAATTCTTTTTTACCCACGCCTCGAGCTCCTTCCTCAGCTATGAGACTTGATCGCCTAAAGTCTAGGAGTCCGGTTATGGCATCGCCTTATGCTTCGACATAATTCTCTCTCCATCCTTTCCAGGTGCCTCTTAAGGTGAGCATCTTCATCTTTCTGTTGACGAGTAGCCTCCTCCTACTCATGGAGTCTGGCCTCATAGGCTTCTATCAATTTAGAGATCTGTATGGACCTGGGCGGCACCTGCCTTTCTTCAGAGACTTGCCTCTCCTAGCAAAGTCTTGGGTTCGAATGGTGAATCTAAGACCTTACCCTTGGAGGGTTAGGTTGGTGTTGGATGTCACCTGCTTGAGGGACGTTACTGCTGTGATGGGCATCGCTTGTTCTTATTGATGAAGGTTTTCGTAGGAATAACAATCGTTTCTCACAGACGGCGCCAATTGTAGTGACAAAAATCACAACATAATTAATAATGAAAGAAAACAATCACCAAGAAAATAAGAAGAACAAACGATCACAATCACCATACAAGGATTTACGTGGTTCAACAACTTACCTACGTCCACGGAGAGGTCTACTATTTTGAATTACGTAACTTTCTAGATGGTATTTTTCTATATGCCCCAATGCCCTAGGCCATGGGTATAATATATATTCAGTTAAGAGAGAGCATTGGAAACTAACACGTTGGGCATGTATCCCTTGAATATCTCTTCGAGATTTTTTGGGATAAACTCGGTCACATCTTTTATTCTAACTGTTATTCAAGATTCATAATTTGGGTCGGGCGACTAATTCATCCATTTCGGCTTGTTCGGGTGCTCTTATGGACTTGGTCGATAATGGGTACCCATATATATATATATATATATATATATATATATATATATATATATATATATAAAAGGATCTGGGATATAGGAATATGGGAGTTTACGGCATGACTCGGGAAGCTTTATGAATTACTTAAATAAAATAGAGAAATTCTGAATTGTTGAATAACTATTTAAAATGGAGAAATCTATAATTAACGGACTGATTAATTAAGTATAAAATTATTGATGGGAGAATCTAGGATATAATGTGGGATAATTATAGAGTAATTGCCTATATCTATTAAGTGATAAATATATGTATATAATAACTTATGTGCACGTACCTATGTTTGTGGATGGTCCTATCGATCGGGGTTATGCGCTTTCGATACCTTAACACACGTCCGTACAGGTGCGCTAGGCATTGTGAAGGTCATTACTTAGGTACTACGTAGTAGCACCACTTATGAGAGATAGGTGTAAATGTTGGGATCCACTGTCACCGCTGGGTATGGGTCGTGCAATAATGTAATGCGTAGGGACTTCCATATTTATGTGTGTTTTACGATGTCCAATTTGGATAAGGGACCCTTCATACTTACCGATAGAGCACGAACAAGACATAAATGGTAGATTCCATGTATATGTATATATACTAGCGGAATGCCCGTGCCTGAAGGCATGACGAAAATTTCGAAATCACGTAATTACAAAACGACAAAAATTTCTAAAGTACATAATTGCAAAATGGCAAAAATTTTGTTCCCAACAAAACAAAGTGTAATTTAAAAAAATTGGTCATAATCTCCTTTGGTTATAGAACTATTCACCCTGCTTAACAAACAACAAATAGTCCAACAACATTCAAATAGTCTAAATTCATCAAATAATTCACATATAATATGAAATATAAAATATTCAACACATGAATTCTCATCGTGTCTAAAAAAAGTATCAAATTTTTAAAAAAATTGGGCAGCATCTCCTTTGTTTATTGGACTATCCACCCTGCTTAAGGGATAATGACAAATCCAACAATATAAAAAAAATCCCAAATTCGTCTAACAAAAGCTTCAATGAACATGCCGTTGAGTGCTTCAATGAACACCCCAAATTTGTTTATTGGACTATCCACCCTTCTTACCGTTGATCTCGCTGGACATGCCTATCAGGAGTCCATAGGCTCAGATTCAAATGTCAAATGTGTCAAAACTCACCTCGTTGAGTGCTTTATATGAATCTCGTCTCTTTAGTATCATCAAGTAATTTGAAATGGTCCACGATGACCTTTTCAGTGGTTTGATACAATCATCTTCCTCGTCAAAAGAAAATGAAAATAGGTTGTATGCTACCCAAATAATGATGGCCCCTTGTACATGATTCCATGATTTAGAATAAATAGAGATGACCCCATTTTGGTCTCGATCGCTTTGGTTTTGTTGGAGCTGATTAAGTGCTGGAATTTTTGCCTTTTCAGTTTCATTTGTGATGATGTCATCTTTAATAGGATCATCACGAATTCCGCTCAACTCCACCAATTGCAACTACTAACTTCATCAAACAAAATAAAGAAAATAAAGCATTATAAGGGCAGATCTGTCCATACATAATGTGTAAAAAAATCCAATATTCATCCATCAAAGCATTTTAGATATCTAACACTTTAGATATGTCAATATTATAAATCATCCTAAGAAAAAACATAAACACACCTGAATGTTAGGGTGCATTCGATAGCCTTTGTATTCTATGGAAAATAAGGCATCTTTGGTGTTTTACAGTTTTGCTAAAGTTTGATAGCAATGTTATTTATGGAAAACATTTTCCAACTTGATTTTTAGTTTTCCAAGGTTTATTTTCCTACGTTTAATGTAATAATCAAATAAATTTCTGAAGAAAAACATTTTCCAAGTACTAATTATCAAAGAAGACTCATCAAGGGAGTGATACCCTACCTTTAATGAGAAATATACTGGAACTGATGATAAATTTGAAATGCAAACCTATTTGGCAGCCATAATAGTACCAGCAGAAATGACATTAGCAAGCATGTAAGTGTAACAAAGGACACCCAACACGATATTCCAATTGAGTTCAACCCTATATGTGATACCATCAATATTGAACCATCACTTTCTGGTTTACCTATTCTCGTCCACTTCTTGAAATATTTGGGCAAGATTTATCCTACTCGGACACATAAAACATTTTGCATCTCAAAATCTGTTAAAGACCATTGCATACAAATCGATCAGCCCCATTTTGAACCCAATGATATGTTGGATCACCCTGTAAAATAGAGTGGAATGAATTAATAATGTGAGGTAAATTGACAATTGGAACTCAAGAGCAAGAACAAAAAAATAACTCAAGAAACATCATTTATTGGGATAACACTACATGCCCAATGTTGTGTCCAACTCATAGTTCAATGTCCATCACCGTATACACAGTAATGAAGTCCATTGATTAAGTTGATAATCATACAATTGCATTAAGATCCATATCAATATCAATGGATCAAACTTTGAATATGAAACAATGTCGTAAACCACAGGTGTCGTTGTCACAAACTGTGCATTTAGATCCATATCAATATCAATGGATATATATCAAATTTCAAATATGAAATAATGTCATAAACCACAGGTATCACTGTCACGAACTGTCACATGTATCGCTGTCACAGACCGTTTTCTCAAAAGCTAATGGGTATGCCTCTTAGCATTGCAAACGAGTAGGGGAAATTAATATTTATTTAGGGTAAACATACTCTAATGTAAGAAGCTTTAGATCATAGTGTTTCAATGACTTGTAAGAGATTATAAACCTACTTTTTTAGAAATATGGAAGATAACGTACATTAAAGGAAAGCGAAGTACTAGATGTTGTGTAGAGGATATAAAAGCACGGTTAATAACAGCTATTCTACATTATCTTGGGAGTCCAAGTAATCCATAACTAAATACTGTAACAACCCATTTTCTAGACTTGTCCACCTTTACTAAAATGGTCGCCTTGCAACCTTCTTGTGTGCTGAGTTGAGGTTTCTAATTCAAAACAAACATGCCCTTCTGTTTTGAAGAAGATCGCTGCTTGTAACATCCAAGTCGATGGGAAAGAGTGTTCCAATCAGTCTCTGAACGACGACTTTGGATAACACGGACTACAAATCTCACCCAGCTCGTATATTCGGTACATAACTTTTTTGCAGCATCTTCTGATTCAAATTCACAGATGTTCCAATTTCGACAACTTAGTGTGTGCATGCACCTGATGTAAATGAATAAACCAAAGTTATTATACATTTTCTAACACAATCATAGTAATTAAACCATAACAAAATAACTGGTGTAAATTAATGAAACTACAATGGGCTTAATTTGAGATAGAAAAAAATGAAACTCCATGATCTGAGATGGTAAATAAAAAGAAATGTTAGATCTACAAATTTCATAACCAAATACTTATAAAATAAACTTTCAAGTCTTTGAGTAATTTCATGATTGAGGTACCCCTTTTCGCACAAATATAGCATGCAACACTACCATTATATGTCACAAATCATTAACTCAAGACAATATGCTAAGAAAGGTACAGAAATCTTCCAAGACACTACCATTATATGTCACAATATGCTAAGAAAGGTCACAAATCACTAACTCGACACACTGCCATTATATGTCATAAATTTTCATACATTTGATTTCATTCCACTCAGTGTTGGTACAAAGAACAATTTACTGCTGTCAATTTTAGTATAGTAAACATAGGTGTTATTCTTAAACATGTATGGAATCTTCACCAATCCTCTTCCATATGTGTTGCCTTTCTTAAAGTCATATTCAATTTCAAAGAACCCTCCTGCTCAAAGCTATAAACTGTCTTCTTTATGGTCTGGATTTAAGGAAGCTTTAAATGTTATTTGGATTCACTCTCCATGGTATGTTGGATAAGGTCAGAGTATTCAATTCTGGATTGATAATTGGCTAGGACTTCCTCTTGCTTCTGAGGTTGAAGTTATGAATCATGATAATTTTCTAATTTTTTCATATATATCCTAATTTTCTGAGATAGAACAACTTATTATAGTATTTAGGATACATATATAACACCAGTACATCAGATTCTAGTATTTAACGTACCCTCTAAATAGATTTGGCAACCTATTTCTCAAACCCAACCGAGATTCGGCTTGAAAATGATCGCATCTAAAACATGTACTCAAATAATAAATCAAATAACGTAAATATTATATATATATATATATATATAAAGATTTATGAAGATTGGGGAGACTCGAGGAAAATATAAATCAAACAACTGGGAAGTATTGGCATGCCTCGAGGAAAATATATATGAAGATTTATGAACATGTCATTGAAGAACAACAAACAGGTATTAGTACATGACTCATAAGCTAAAAGAGAATAATATATGACATGGAAATACATATGAACATTCTAATAATGGTAATACACACCCCCTTTGACATATCAAAATGAATGCAGGTTTATTATAGCAATAACAAAATAGAAAATATCTAACAAAAATATATAATTGTACATGACCATACTTGTTTTGTACTCAAAAAAATAGTACACATGAACATACTTTTCATTAGACCTAACCCGTGGTTGTCTTAAATATCAGTGTTATCAAAGAGGTTAGGACTTAATACTATGGAAATTGTTGGTGGATAACTCTAATATCAGAATTATAATAAAGGGGTAAATAAAAAATGATAAAAGATGGAAATTAAAAAGAATTTACAAAACGTTCCCCCATTCCATACCATTTTGTCCAAATCTGGAGGGTAGAAATTTGCACCATGTGGTTTTCGCATAGGAAATGCAGTTCAATATGCAAGACCCTTCCACCCAATTACTGCCTTTGTAGCTTCTGGAAGAAACACAACAGCTAAGTCAGCAGACGTCAAAAAAGCCTCATTTTCATCAAGGCAAGGCCATTGGCATCTATTTATCAAATAATACATCCATTTTAACTTTTTCAAATGAGATATGCCAGCATGCTCTTTTAACTAATTCTTTAAAGATGGATTGATGTACCTTAGCTGCAGTTGAAAAATGTTATCCATTATTCTCGCAGCTCTAATAAGTAACACCATATCTTCCTTGTATGAATTGGTGAGACCCGTCAACTATGAAGTTAGAGAAATATGAGCATAATGCCGAAGATTTTTTTGGTAGATCTGAACTCCGTGCTTCCATATTTCCTTTGTACCTTTTTGAAGTAATATCAAAGAGTTGACCATATTGACCATGTACATCGTAGGGAACATAGTCATGGTCTTCATTAGTAAGTAATCTTCTATATTCTTCCACTGAAATATATTTAACAGCTGAGACTTCTGATTCTTGAAGAATAAAGGCCTCAAAAGGAATCGAATCTAATGTTATCACCGGATATACATCATTGATTTCATTATTTATGAATGTTTCGTCATTTATGACGCATTCTTGAAGAAAAATAAATATCAATGCATATACATCCTTTGGAAGGATTACACCAAGCTCTTCATGAATCTCTCTTAAGTCCCTCAATGGAGAATCACCAAAAATTGACCATACTTTAAAAGAGCCTAATTATGCACATTATTTTAAATAAGAATCCTTTTAAAAAACTAATCTATAACCATATAAAACATATTTCTAACGATAGTTTGGCAAATAAATTTTTGCGATACTTAATGATAGATAAATGAAAATAGTAAAAAGTCATTTCAACTCATCAATTGCAATACTTATGGTGGATGGATGAAAAATATGATGAAGAAGTTGAAAAATATGATGTAGTGCAACTTTAGTGTAGTAGTGTACATGGTCAACATGTTATGTGAATGGTTAGTAGGTTCTATCTAGCAGCGATGTATTAAAAACAATAGCTTAAACCTAGGCTATGCATTTCTAAGCATCAACAAACTAAAGATAAATGTTTTCAGTAGTAATAGGACCATGCTTGCAAGTCCCCAAACTAGCAGAATTTACTAATATAAACCCCACGTACAACCAATAAAGCATAATTACTATTAAACCAAAAGAAAATAACTTAGATTTACATATAAAAAGTTTGGACATTCCTGTTTAAAACTAAATTAGCAGACTCTATTTTGTTGTGATTTTAACTCAATAAAATCAATAGAATCTAAGCAAAAAAAATAGGACCAACCCCCCAAAAAACTATTAAGTAGATATATTCAATGATAAACAACAAAAAATTGAGATACAATAGTTCATGGCTAAGTGTTGCTAATAAGTACCTGTATTAGTACCTATTAAATTAAAATATTGATAATGTATCTTGAATCCGAATTATGTTGGCGAGGGGGTACCTGGAAGAAAAAAATTAATAATAAGGCTCAACCAAATGAATAGAGACCAAAGATTAAGAGAACCATACACGGTACTCCATACGGATTCAGAAGGCTATGAGTCTATACTTTTAAATCAATATACCTAAACCATGAGTTCCTACTTCTAACTAAATAAAAAAATAATATCAGTGTCAACATCAAACAATAAAAAAACAGTAATAAAATAATGGGTTAACATGTATTAGTAATAAAAAAGGAAAAAAAGACGCTCCTAATAATCTGAAAAGCAAACAAATATAATTAACATGGATGCTAAGTAGCACATAGTTGAAAGAGAGAGATAATTTCAATACAATTCTTTTAAGCATTTTAGCAAACACCAGCCTGGAATGGAGGGGTAAAATGATTAAGATCAAACGAAATAGGGAGGTAAAATGAGACAACAAACAAATGCAAAAATATAATACAAATTCTCATAAACAAAAAACTAATCAACATCACAGCCCAATAGCCGTTCACCTAAATCAACCAACAAACCCAAATCATAAATAGCCTAACCACCAAATGGTAGAAAACACAAGCCAATAAACACATAAACAGAGTAACAAAACAATGTCCAATAAAATATTTCGTAACTCAACAGCTCTTACCTTAAAAATATGACAATCCTTGAAGAGGAAGAAGGATATTGAGAAACGGTGGCCGAAGAGAGAGGATCGATGGGTTGCGTGTGAGAGGAGAGAGTATAGTCAGGGTAAGGGTTGAAAAGTGAGACACGAAAAGGTATAATACCCTTTTGCCTTTATTTTTGAATTTTGAGCATAGGGGGGGAATAAATTTGGCTCTATTAAAAGAGGGGGAAAACAAATATTTTAGGGGCAAAGATGGTAACATAGGTATTTTAATCTCAACTATTGGATCGTTACCTTGGTGGCTCAATCCTAACCTCTACTTAGCTTATCTTCTTATTGAATAGTAATAAAATTCTACTCCTTATTATTATTATTATTATTATTATTATTATTATTATTATTATTATTGTTATTATTATTATTATTATTATTATATATATATATATATATATATGTGTGTGTGTGTGTGTGTGTGTGTGTGTGTGTGTGTGTGTGTGTGTACAAACTTATATATATATAACCCTATGAATTAAACGACGTGTCACCGCACCGACTGAAAATGAGGGGGCTCAATAGGAGCCGCAGCTGCACCCATAGTCGCCACCAACCCCACCCACGGTTGGCCACGTAGATATTTCTACTATTATGACTCAAGCAGTCACCACAGCGATGGAATCTATGCTACAGTATTTGCAGTCTCCACAACTACAGTAGCCACCAACACTACCACAGATGGAGGTGCTACTAGTACAGACACCTAGTTTGATATGGAATAGATCTAAGGAGAAACAAATGTTAGCCTCATTTTGGCTGGTTGGGGAAACATTACAGTGGTGGGATTTCGTCGCCTCGATGGAAGAGAGCGGCAGTTTGACGATCAACGAGTTAGGGAACAAATTTGAGGGGAGTATTTTCCACAAGCAATGAAGTCTGAGATAAGTAGAAAATTCATGGACCTTAAGCAGGAAGGTCGCACAGTCATAGAGTATGAAGAAAATTTTACCGCACGGTCCTATTTTGCTGAGGACGAGGTAAACACTGAGGAGAATAGAGAAATTTGATTCGGGGATAGCCTGGCACATCAGATAGTCGTTATTGTGTAAATCGGCCTTCACCACGTATAATTAGATGTTGAACACAAATTTAATACATTACCAGGATCATAGGGCACTCTAAAAAATAAGGTAAAGAAGTGACACAACTCTGAGATATCGAACCAACAGGGTAAGATGAATGGAAATAATAGCGAGGGGACCCAGTAGTTTAGGGGTCCATAGTCTACTGATCAGAATAAGATATTCAAAGGTTTCGATGATTGGAATAGACAAGGACAATAGGGTTAGGGCTAGCAGGGCCAACAGAAAGAGGACACTAAGGCCAATGGAAGCAAAAACAACAGACGCAAAAACCAAATAGGCGTCAGTTTCATGGAAATTTTTATGTTTTTGGTGAGAAGGTATATTTTCAAAGGAAGTTCCCTCAGGGAAATCGGGCAGCACAGGAGCTAGGGGGACTGAAAAGGCACCAGGAACCTCAGGGGAAGCATCAGTCATTGTCGGCCAAGCGATTAGAGGTAGTGCCATCCTTTCCAGCACTACTAGCTCCACCTTAGGGACAACAGTCGTAGCTGTAGTATGAACATGTATATCACGTTGCACAGGGAGAGGGACTAGCACTAGCATAGACAGTGGATGGTATGTTCCCTATTTTTGATTATGTAAGACATGCTTAGTTTAGCACTAGTGCATTGCACTGAGTTGTTAATACTACCTTATAAGTGAATCGAGGATAGTAGACTTAGTCTTTTGACATAACACATTACGTTAATTCACCCATGAGTCGAGGGGCATGCACTTATATTGCTTCGTGTGTAGAGGGATAAGGACTGACTTTGGGAAAACTAAGGTTCTTAATGGACCTATTTGCATAAGAGACGTTATAGTATGATATTATAATAGGAATGCATCAACAGTACATTTATAGGACTTGCGTTGATTTTTGGACCATTTAGAGTTAATGGTCGAGTGTAGAATGACTAGTTGAAAAATGATGTTCACCATAACTGTGAGAACTATTATGGGAATTTTAATACTTTGGGTCTAAATATGGTAAAGTAAATGGAGATAGAAACTGGTAAATTATATGATGATGTTATAAAAATTTAGCTTACTTAAAAGAGAGCGATGTATTAAGGCGATTGTGAGGATTTTGAGGAAAGATTTTGGGGCTGAATAGATTCCGACTTAAGAACGTCAAATTAGGGTTACGCTCAAATTGGTCAAGGATATGTCGTGATGCGTGGTGAAAGGAGATGGCTTTCGATAAAATCCTGAAGCTGCCTTCGTCGCTTGATGATGATGCTATAGATAAATGCTTAGGCAAGGCTTATTGGGATAGGAAGAAGCAACTTATGTTGGACCATGCCGCGACTGGGATCCCATTTGACTTCGACGCTCGAATGTCAAATCTTTCGGAGGGCCTGGCCCATGTTCCACACCCGATGGGTCCGATGAGGGAGTTTACTGCTCGGATGGACTCATTGTAGGTTGATTTTGTTGTATATCAGGACGCTTCTCAAAGGAGCTTTGCTGACTTTCTTAGTGCTTACGAGCGTGACTTTCTGATGATGGTGAGGGTGCAAATGGACGTGTTTACTCATTTTCGTGGGGCCGAGGATGTTGTGCCTCCTTATGATCCATATCCCCCACATGATCCCTCTGTGCTCGAGTTTTCTATCCATCATCAGGACTTCCCTTAGGAGGCTGATCTTTATATATCTTATGTTGTTACTTATTACATGTTGAACACTAGTTTTTGAAGTTGTTTGGGTTGTTTTATTTTGGTTTTTCGTATGAAGCATTTTAGTTGTATATTTTGGTGGATTGAGAAAGTTAATTACTGTATTTTCTCGTTTTGGTTTTTTAATCCACATGTATGCAACTCGGTATTATTAATGAAATTACTCAGTTTCATTTTCTCATTTGCACTTGTATATATATCTCTTATGTATATATTGTTGTTTTTGGTACTAACATGTAGCAGGTACGTCGTTGCTCATTACTCCTTACGGGGTGACTATTTTCTAACCAATTTTCCCTTTTTATTCCTACTAACATGGGGGATAATGTTTCAAGCAAGTTAGGGGGTATGGATTATAGTTTCGTTACCGGTTATCATGTTAGTATTTATTTATTATAAAAAAAAATCTTCTTTTTCTCTCCCATATCTCCTATGATTACTTATATGATCGGCCTATCCTATTGTATAGCTATGAATCATGCTTTGATTTATTGATTTATTAGCCTTTAACCCATTATTATTTGCATAGTGAATAGCCTCATAAATTAAAACGTGAAACTTTGAGCACATACACAAATAATTATTTATGAATTGGTTTAAAGTGTTTCAAATTCGTAATCATAAGGCGCATGCTATACCTTAAAAAAGTGAGATTCTAGACCTATCGTCATTTGTGAGCATATACATATACTCTATCTCTTTCTTGATAAATGATCTTGCTGTCAATCTCATTTTCTTTTCATCGATTGCATATTAATTGATTTCGTCTTGAAATAGACGCTTGAACATGATTTTTCAATGGTGTTGAGTCCCGAGAATCACATGAAACTTTAGAAAAGGATCATAGGCCCTCTTTGTTGTTTATCCCATATGACCTTAACCTTACCTTTATACACCTCCCGTGCCTTGATTTGGGATTACTCATGGGATTGAATGATGTTTTTTATTTGTGGAATGTAAGAAAAGAAAAAAGAAAGAAAAAAGAAAAAAAAGCAAAAAGAAGAAAGAAAGAAAAATATAATAAATGGTTCCTAGTTGCGTGTATCCCATTTCACCAAGCGCGTGAAAATAAAAGTCTCACTCTCTTGCATTTCTTGCTTTTGGAATTCAAATTCAATTCCTTAATTTTCCCACTAATCCCATTATCCCGCGTGTTATTCCCGAATCCCATTTACCCCCATAAATAGACTTTCATTTCCTAACCCTATCCTAGCCCAAATTTTATACCCGAAAAGTCCTATTTGATCTTAGGGTAATTTGATATAAAGGTTTAACATTGGTAATAATCTGTTTAAGCGCATTTCACATCGGTTAATATGCGATATCCTTTCATGAGATTGTATTTTTCACTTTTATATTTCGTTCTTCATTAATGACATGTGCGCAGCCTTGTTTCCTTTAACATTAACTCCATATGCCTGCATGTCCTGAGTGTGTTACATCCTTTTTCGGAGCGTTTTCATTTGTTGAGTGTAACAATCGGAGAGAACTTGAATATGCATGTTTTAGAGTTTACATGGATTATGAAAGTTTTATCAAATCTAAGTTACTACATTTGTACGCTTAAATCGCATTTATATGGTTACAATTTCTATTGAAGTTATTTATTTAATGCCAAAAATTGTCATCTTTAGTGTGAGCTTTGCTCACTTTGTTGATAAATTATGCTTCTTTGACTATTGTTGAGTTTCGCATCGATTTTTGATTTATCATAGTATGAGTTGATTTGATGTTTGTGAACGTCATCCCTGGAAACCCTCACGAGACACCACTCGTCCCCTAGGGCCGCCTGGGGTTTTAACAGCTTATTGCATACACTAAATGCAATCATTCACTCACAAAAGTGACATTTTCCTTCTATGTCCATAATTCTTCTATTTTGGTTTTGTTGATGACCCTTATTTATTCATACTTCATTGATCGGGACTAGCAATGTATAAGTTAGGGGGTAATTTGTCACTTTTATTGTATTATTTACCTCGTTAAGTTGTACATTCTAGCATTCTCATGCATGTATTTCCCGATTCTTATGCTCGTTTATTGACTAACCTCTGATTTCATCATTTATATATTTTGTGTGTCTTAATTGAGCTTTTGTAGGACTCGAGAATACATGTTTGAAGTTTGGTTAATTCCCGAAGATGTTTCGTTGGCTGATGCAATGTCGGGGCATTTTAGTAAATTTAGCATTCGATGTTTGATCCCGATCTCTTCACGGAAGTTAAAGCATTCGGTGGCCTTCGACGGTGCTTGAATCCGATCTAGAATGCAGAAGTTATGAGCGATTTGGTGAAGCTTGGGGAACACAGAGACAAAGCATGGAAGCTGATTTTGATGGCAGGTGAAAATCAATTAGCACACCTGCGAATCGATTCGGATTCATACAGTGTGTCATCTTCTTATCAGCGAATCGATTCGCACTCCTGCAAATTGATTCAGGTATGCAGGATTTCAATTTTTCTTCCTAATTACTAGTTTGCCATGTAGATTTTTTGGGTTTTATCCTTGTTTTTTCCTTCATTTGTGGATATAGTTTGTGGCACCCCGCCCAATTAAATATCGGGTGATCAGTCCTTTATAAAATTTAAAACAGAATATTCGGTTGGTTTATTCTTAGCAACACCGTCGAAAACTTAAATCCAATTAATTACCTAATATTTAATCAAGATAGTGTCAAAACATTTTCCAATTAAACTTTAAATCAATTAATTTAATAAATTCTGAACATGTGAATATAAACCATACACAATAATTAAATGCTGACTGAACCAAATACTAAATAGATAAGACTGGATAAAACCTTCCAATTTACAATTACAAACCAAACCATAATAAATACTCAAACCAACTGAGAAGAACTACAAAGTAAACTGAGCACAACTCTGCTAATTAGGATGGGCGACACATGCCTTGACTGAGATATATGAACTAGGAACTGAATGAAATGAGAGAATCATCTAATCTCAAATAACCCGCAACTTCCACAACAGCTGCTGCTCGACAAACCATCCAAGTATCTAAAATCGGTATCCCTGTGGCTGGGCACCTGTACTAAAACATATATATATATATATATATATAGCAAAAGAGAAAAGAGATGCAAGAAATGGGTCAGAGCCCGAAGTGTAAAAATATTTGTTTTAGCAAGTATTTAAAATTGCATTAAAGAAAGTACTATATCCATGTTAGTTCAAACGCTCACAAGAGATTCTCACCTCTCAACTAGTGTGCACGCCTAACGTACATCTAATCCAACCTAGCCATCTGACACACTTCTAACTAGGTGAAAGGCTTATCCATCTAACTACCCCTTGTAGTATTATTACGATTTTAGATCTCAACCTTTATCATTTTAAACAAGTGTTATCACACTAAAGTCAAGTATTCACTTATTTGCATTACTGAAGATTTCACTATCTTAATTATCTGATATTTTCTCATTTTAGATATACCAAAAGCATACATATATATATATATATATATATATATATATATATATATATATATATATATATATATATATCTTTCACTATTATATATATGCATTAACCCAATCTTAATAACCTATAATTATCACATTGTAAGTATAACACAAGTATATATAAATAACCACCACTATTTATATATATACTAATACAGCACCCCAAGGCTATACCTGTAGTGCATTGCATACTCTTCTATCATGTCTCGATACCTCTCGTACACAAACAAGGACTATCGGTTCGAAAGTCTCCCATGAACCATATATACAAAACACACATAATGGAGGGGAACATAGCTCACATACCTATGGGTCACGCACATACCTACGCTCACATAGTCAGCAACTTACCAACTCACAAGTAAGCCTTCACAGTCCTATGTTCTGAGATACAAGTCAAAACCCACTCAGGATAAGACTGTCTCTACACCACCTCTCGTGATAGCAAGCAGTTAGGTATGTCATACGCATAATACTAGCAAGTAATAGGTATTCACACAACCCATCCAATTAAACGGTATACACACAACCAATTGTCATATTCCATACGTAGTCTTATTATCAGTAAATACTATCCACGTATATTAATTTACCATATTCCCTCTCTCGTAATATATTTCCAAGGATAATATGTCACTCAAAAATCCTTAATACAAAATCATAAGAACTCCCAACCATAATTACAAACTTTTATTCTTATAAGTTCCATTTCTTCGGAACTAATTTCGTAAGTATTTATCACTTAATACTCTCGGCTAATTTACAATTACGATTATCAATCTCTCATAATCTCTAAGGTAATCTCACCCTCCTGGATATCTAAATCAATACACCTAAACAACTCCCAATAATTTTGCACTATTTTGGGTTCATCGAACACTAATTTTCCTCACTCAAATCAACCATTTACTAACTTAGGGAAAATAGGTAATTTCTTAAAAATCAGAAATTTTGCTCAAACCAGAATGGATCTCGCTCGAATGACTTCCACGTGTCGCTTGAACGACTTCGCGCGACTTCCCTATCTCGCGCAAACGACTTCACACGACTTCGTGCAAGATGTCACTGTTCGTCTTCTTTCCCAAAATTCTACGATTTTCCCACCATTTATGAACCTAAAACCTCTAAGATTCAACACCCAATACCTCATCATCAATACCCATCAACCCATAATAGATTATAAGTCATTCCTAACATCCTAGGATCCTTAATTCGTTATTAATCATCATAATTACCTAAAACCCCCAAATTAATTCAAATGAACCCTAGTTTCCATAATTTCAATTAAAGAATCCAACCAACCCAGATTCGTTAATCCATATATGACTCAATTTAGTAGGTTTACCTCTACATACATGAAGGAATATCAACAACTAATTTGTCTAGTCTCTAATCATCATTTAACTCCAATTTTCACCCAATTATTATGTAAATAAAGGATTAAATGCACCTACACTAACATTAGTATGATTACTTCTAAATAAACCAAGTAATAAACACTTGCCTTGATTTCGATGGTCTGATCCATTGATGTTGTTGGTATGGTTGTGTTCCTCTCATTCCGATCTACACGATGGTGGTGGTGGTGGTTGTGCAAGGTGGTGAACATGGCTTCTCCACCCTTGGAAACTGCTCTCCCTCACCCACTGTGGCTCTCTCTTGATTTTGGTATATTCTAACCCTAATTGTCCCAATTAGCTGATATAATTTATCTCTAATTTTCATCCGTTTAATTTCTCCAAAATTACAAATTACAAAACTACCCCTACCGGGTGTCGGCTTGACCTAAAATGTCCCGAAGTCCAAATAAAATACCCGGGTAAAGTTTTCTGACTATCTCGACCCCTACGGACTCAGCGGTGCACTAAAAATGATCATACGAGTTACTTAAAAATAATTTACTCTATTACTTCACTTCATTAGTTCTGACACGACTCACACGCGCGTCCCAACTTACTATACCAAACTGTCGCATTTCTCTATCGTGACAAATTATATGAAAATCTTCATTCCATATTACTTATTCTCACAGTAATATTAATAGTTACTAACTTCTCGTCACGCTAGTAAATCTTCAATTTAAATCCGGATTAAATAATTAATTCTCATATTTTAATTTAATTAATCCCACAATGATAATAAATCATGTAATTATTTACGTCTTCGAAAATACGGGGTATTACATACTTCCCCCTAATAATGGAATTTTGTCCCGAAATTTGGAAAATAAGGCATTTCTGGTAAGGAAAACTCTGTGTATTTACCTCACATATCATGAATTTACGCAGTAGTGGCCATACATTACATTACCAAATACCCTTAATAATGAACACCTCACTGATTAATTACTCTCCAAGCCTTACCATTTAAGTTTGACCACTTAACTTATATATAGTCACTATCTAGCCTCCTACTACTCGCCCTAGTAGGTTAATTGATATTTAGATATATACAAATTTGTCTTACACATGATACATACTATAATTGTTAACAAATTTTCGCCATACTTCCTCCACATAGGAATATGGAACCTAGGCTTGTATGCTATCGGCTCAACTTAACAATAATAGGAAAATATCCCACCTCACTCGGTACCAATTTCCTCGTTCCAACATGCAATAATGCAACTCCCAATCATTTCCACCTTGGTTAATGGGCCCTAAAAATTTCTCTGGGCCTAGTAGATTATTGTCCTCCCTTCTATCCAATAAGCACAAGGATAACAAGGATTTATATATATAACGCTTCGAATGGGATTCTATCGATAATAAATTTAAGGGAGTCGTCTTACGCTAACTCCACCAGTGGAAGATATTACACTAAACCTTCCCATAATTGGAATTACAACATACTTCGCAATGTGAAACTAAAACTCTTAGACTTATCGCCGGCCTGCGAGTTGTTAGGCCGAATATGTTCGCATCTTGATATTCGTGGCCTCGCGGCAACTCTTCCCAATAATCTAGTCATAATTATCTTGAATCTTTCGGACAAAAACTCTATTTGTACCCCCTATAACCTTACTATCCCAGGAATAATGGTTAGGGTTTACTGTTACACCTTATGATTTGTCCTAACTTTGCATAACGTGAGCTACTTTAATTACCCGCCCCACTTTCACCCACATAGGGTTGTGATCCCATTGTGAAGTAATTAACTCTGTAATTGTTCAGGAATTCACTCTACCATTACCACCAAGGAATTCCTAATGCTGAAGGAACTCTATTATTTCCTGATGGTCCACTTTCAATTGGAGCTCAGAAATGTCTTTCTTTGCTTAAGCCATCACTACTACGACTTTATATCATTATGCATTTTACCTTTCTCATAACCACATCCATATCTATGGCTCAGGCGACAGTGTCATCACTGCATGTCGCAAGTCCTTCCCCTTCTCTCTAAGCTTCAGATTCTTATGAAACATTTTCTCTCCTTATCCTAACAAGTAAGTCTCAAGTTTCCCCAGTTAAACTTTATTGGATTCTTCCCATACCATCCTCGTGGCAAAGCTAGAAATTAACGGTTGTAACTTCCCTAACCCATCAAATAGCTAAATCTTATAGTCGCACACTTCTACATTTAGTTACCTCTCGCAACAAGCGTTGTCTAAGAATCTTTCACTTAAGGAAGAAAAATTTATTACCAAAATATCTAGGGTGCCCATACACCCTATGCTTTGTGCATTGCAGCACCACTGTACAAGCCGTGTTATAAATATCAATGTATGCCCCACATATTTGGCATAGCAATATGGTAAGGTCCTACTCAGTCACCCTACCCTTTTCCACCTAATCATATCTTAGGTTGTCCCACCGGTCTGCTCGTGGTGTCAACAATTTGTAACATTATCACATGTTAATCTTATACGGCCCTATCGGCCTTAGTTTGTAATATAACCATTATCTTACAATTATAACCACGTACATGGGTAATCATTACGATACTAAATCCATGAATTAAAGGCAAATTTCTCCCAAACTCCAAAGTTTGCTAAGTTTCATGCGTAGGATGTCTCGCAAAGCGAAATCCAAACAAGGACCCCCCCCCCCCCCCCCGATACACTACTACCTAACACTGTTGGTCGTCGGGATCCATTAAGTCCTTAATCCATAACATATATACCTGAATTCCCATCTACGATCGTAAACGTCTACTCGTCCACTCTCATGTTACTAAAGACAGTATAAAATGCAAGTCTCTCACTATCACGAGTTATTAGCGCTATATAATTTACGAGCTATATCTCTCCGCTCTACAATAATTCAATATACCCTGAATCACATCTGTAAAACATCCCTGTTCACCGGGATCAACCTAGTAAGACAACATACTCACTGAAGTCTACAATACAATACAACACATGTACAGGCTCAACCGTCTTTTAGGTGATGCCTCTCTAAAACCATATGTTTAAAATTTGAAATTTTTAGTACAATAGTCTTATCACACAATTTACTACTGTTCAAACCCTCGGTAACCAATAACTATAAAATATAATAATAATGCACTCTACTATCATAACACTCAAAGGAGCACGAATCGTTACATAATACCATATACAAATTTCTCTTAGTGTCCACACCTGCTCCTCCTCGCAGGTGGTATGAAAAATCTCGCTACCAAATGTTAGTCACCTACGTAATAAGGTTGTTGTCACCAGCATATCCACTAAACCGAATGCACACTCAAATTCTTAGTGTTAACTATTCACATATGTTGTGACACACCCACGTCACTTGAACTCATCATTTATTCAAAAGGATGAAACAAAACTCCATCAGTTTATCCTGATCATTGGGTCCCCGTGCGCACGTTTGCAAACCATAATTATTTATAATTGTTATCCTATTCGGATTCCACTCATTTTTGTTCCCCTTCTTATTCCATTTTATGGCTTATTCACCCCACATTGATACATTGGCCCAATATCTCTAGGCCTCAAATATGGCCTCACTGGCCTTCCTTTGATTTCCTTGGGCCCCGTCGACCCCAAAATACGGTAAGCTAAATTTATTGAAGACTACGCTGGTCCTGCCTAGACCCATTTACTCTCAGGTTATTAGTTCCTGGGCCCAATTCTCCTCACCCGATTTCTACACTGGATACTTCACTTCTCCAACTATTATGTCTTACAGGCATGGTTTATTATTCCTGATACTATAAATTTCACTTCCCATTTGAACACATTCAATACCGGTAACCCTTATCTCTACATACAGGGTAATTCCCTTTTTATTGACCCTCCTGGACTTCTTGGGATGTCCTTATCTCGGACCTGGTAGTCTTAACTCCTAGTTGTTAGTTTCGTTGTTCCTTGCGCTCTACAGGGCATATAGAACACATGATCGACCCACTGGTCTTGACTAAATCCATCACCATTACATTAATATTTAATCATATCATTTAAATGGGTTTCCCCTCACTGGATATACTTTTTGGTGATGCTCTACTAACACTATTGAATTCATCCTTGACCTTCGGCTAGGTATTACAACTCGACTGGCTTCCTTTCTCCTAGAGCGTTGACATATTCTAGTAAACATATACTTGGATGACATTGACACTAGTCACCTTATTCACACCTCCATTCACACTAGGTGTCACCCCCTAACCCTATTAGGATATAATCAACTAAATAGTTCACAAACCACATTTACTATTTATTTATTTATTTAGTAATACATATTAAAACAACTTCAAGGTTAAAAGGCGGAATACTAAAAATCCAATCATTTTAAGGAGACATAATTTAAACAGAACTCAAATACCATTTGACTTAATTACAACTAGTACAATGTATAAAACAAAAATAAAAAGACCCCACTATTATTTACTCAACCTCCTAGACGTGGAAGTGGCAGCTTGAGAACCTAAAAATATAAACATATAAAACCATGAGTTTAAAAACTCAGTGAATGTACTACATCTCTATATAGTAAAAGAACTATTTTAACATCACAACATATCAATATATATCCATCTTTGTGCCAAATTAGGCCATATACATATCCGGGGTTAATAAACTCCACATCTCCTGCCCGTAGGAAATAATCATAACCATAGGTTTTAATAACATAACATCTCCTGAATTGCATAGCAACTCAACATATCTTGACTTTTATAAAGCCATAACATCTCAACCTCTCTTGACTTTTAACAAGACATAACATCTCAACATCTCATGACTTTTAATAAGCCATATCATCTCAATATATAATGCATACACATCATATCCATAATCAACTCAGTAAGTACACTCACATTGGGTTGTTAACTATGTATTCCCGTTTCCTTCTGGTGGAGATGAACTGGGTTGTTTTGACCTTACACCTGTTAATCCAACAAAATCAATACTGAATCTCAATAATAAGTATTATTTTAATATATCTACGTAACTTTCAATGACTATACAACACCAATACAATTCTACTCAAGACATATTCCATAAAACATGTGTAATGACAAAATAGTGGTATACATGTTGATAAAGTTATGGACATTCAACCGTAGGAAATACCTCATAAGGAATTTATACCTAAACCCAAATAAATATTAGCACAAAATTCTCAATGTATATACACATGAAACATGTACTCAAAATACTTTTTGAAAAGAGAATATAAAAACATTCTTTCATGGGGTATCCAATATGGCCTCAAATTATTGTCCTCCATACTTAACCATCTCATATTCATAAATAGTACACATACAGGTGTCCAAGCTTATCAATATGAAAACATATCTGAATATACTTTCCGTTACAAGTGAAGGTGTAATTTTTCAAGCTTCCTAGACCAAGTTATGGCCATTTCTTTACAACACAAGAAATCTTCCCTACAAACTCCTCTATTGTTCCTTCAACTTCCAAGAATTTTCACAATTTTTCTCCTGCATAAATTTTCATGATTTTCAACCCATATTCATTAAACATACTTAATAGTACATAATTAAAGTTTCATAATCTTTTGACTTCATTTTCTATGTCAAAAGCTTTACCAAACTCAGGGTATACCGAAATTAAATATCAAAACAACAACTATGTACCAACTTGAAACCATCACCAAGGCCCAACCACAAAGAGTTAAATTATAATTCTCGAATAAGATATGAATATATGAGTCTAGTTTCATATCCAATTGGAATTTTTGAATTCCAGTGATCACACAAAAATATATGTAAGTTTGAATACAAGTGGTTTCAATACAAACCAATATGGCCTATAAACACCACCTACCTCACATATGAACCAATACATATTATCACAAAGGGTGATGAATTTTAATCCCTAATTCATGATTTATATATTTTGAAATAAGCATAATACAAGATTAAAACAATATTAATCACAAACTTATACCTTGGAAACACTTTAAGGATTTTCTTGGAATTTCCCTAGCTTTTCTTATAATCTTTCTTCCTTAAACTTCCACGTTCTCTTTCCTTAAGATTAAATCTCTCAAAACTGAACCTAGGGTTATATTTTCTGAAGAAATAAGTTAAAGGGAGAGGTTTAAGTAGGCCAAGTCTTCCTCCCATGACCACCAACCAAATTAAACTACTTGGTTTACTAAAAGATAATTTTCCACTTAAAGGGAATGGACAGATTTACCCCTTGTTCGTAAATTCGGCCTAACTTCTTACTCGGACATCCGTTTGATGCACCGTTTATTGTGTTACAACTCTAACTCAAATGTATACAACTATATAGCTTTCATCTCAAGTCATTTTTATTGTTATAGGGGTCAAAACTAGTCTTAAACAGGAACATTTCTATCGAAAATAACAAAATTTTGTGTTTGTACATAACTCGACATTTCACGATTTATTAAAGTAGGATTAGACTAAACATAATCACTTAACATTAGATATAATAATAACACATTATTCATATCAAATAATATAAGCATGATTAAAATATAATTTATCATAATTATATATGGGTTGTCACAACTTCCCCCCTTAGAAAATTTCATCCCCGAAATTTAATATAAAGGTCACTTACCAAACAAATGGGGATATTGTTTCTTCATGCTATCCTGCGTTTCCCAAGTTGCTTCTTTTATTCCATGGCTTATCCACATAACTTTGACTAAGGGAATAACTTTATTTCTCAATACTTGCTCCTTACGATCAATAATTTCCATTGGTTCCTCAATGTATGACAAGTCTTCCTTCAGTTCAATTGGTTGAATTTTGAACTGATGAGATGGATCCGCCAAATACTTACAAAGCATCGATACGTGAAACACATCATGTGAATGAGATAAATCTGGAGGTAATGCTAATCTATATTCCAGGTTCCCAATTCTTTCCAACACCTCATATGGTCCAATGTATCTTGGACTTAGTTTCCCCTTCTTCCCAAATCTCATAATGCCTTTCCATGGTGAAGTACGTAGGAATACAAAATCCACCTTTTTAAATTCCAATGGATACTTCCTCTTATCTGCATAAAATTTATGCCTGCTTTGCGCTATCTTTATCCGTTCTCGAATCATTTTGATATTTTCAGTCGCCATATCTATTAATTCAGAACCCAAAAGTTTTCTTTCACCTACTTCATCCCAACACAAAGGCGTTCTACATCTCCTCCCATATAAAGCTTCATACAGAGCCATACCAATGGTGGACTGATAACTATTATTATACGAGAATTACATCAATGGAAAATGATCATCCCGACTACCCTTGAAGTTAAATACACAGGCTCATAACATGTCTTCTAATATTTGAATCGTCCTTTCAGATTACCCATCGATATGTGGATGAAATGCAGTGCTAAACTTCAAACTTGTGACTATGGCATTCTGTAAATGAGGCAAAAACTTATAAGTGAACGTTGGATCTCTATGTGATACAATTGACATCGATACCCCATGTAAATGGATAATCTCATCAATGTACATACGTGCATACTTGTCAACAATGTAAGTGGTCTTAACTGGAAGGAAATGGGCCGACTTTGTCAATCGGTCTACAATCACCCAAATAGAATCATTACCATTTGGTGAAATCCTGTAACAAAATCCATCGCTATATGCTCCCACTTCCATTCTGGAATAGGCAATCACTACAATAATCCTACCAGCTTCTGATGCTCGGCTTTCACTTGCTGACATACTAAACATTTAGCTACAAATTATGCAATCTCACGTTTCATATTGCTCCACCAGTAATACTCTTTCAAATCTCTGTACATTTTGGTACCTCCCGGATGCATAGAGTAAATAGAACTATGTGCCTCTTCCAATATATCCTTCTTTAAGGGTGGATCATTCGGTACACAAATCCTGTTTTTATAACACAACGATTCATCATTCTTAATTTCAAAGTCACTCTCTTTACCATCTAAGACATCTTGTTTCTTCTTCTCAAGGAATGGATCACTAACCTGCAAATTTCTTATGCGTGCTGCCAATAAAGGTCTCACTATGACATGTGCTAATAAGCCTCCCCTTTTTGAAAAACTTAATTCAGTGCCCATCGATGACAAGTCAAGGATATTTCCCACACGTGCACACTGTATGCAACCTAGAATCCCAGATGATTTTCGACTCAAAGAATATTCTACTACATTGGCCTTTCCTGGATGATGATGAATGGTACTGTCATAGTCTTTAATCAACTCTATCCAACACCTCTGCCTTAAATTCAAGTCTATATGTGTAAATAAATACTTTAAACTTTGATGGTTAGTGAAAATTTCACACGTCTCTCCATATAAATGATGTCTCCATAATTTCAAGGCAAAAATAATAGCTGCAAGTTCTAAATCGTGTGTAGGATAATTACGTTCATGCGTCTTCAACTGTCTAGACGCATAAGAAATTAACTTTCCATGTTGCATGAAAACACAACCCAGACCCTGATGGGAAGCGTCAGTATAAATAACAAAACCTTCTCCACTAGATGGAACAGTGAGAACTGGAGCTGATACTAGCCTATTTTTTAACTTTTCAAAGTTCTGCTGACATTCATCACTCCACACAAATTTCACTTCCTTTCAGGTTAATTGAGTCAACAGTAAGGCTATAGATGAAAACCCCTTTATGAATCTTCTATAATATCCATCCAATCCTAGGAAACTCCTTATCTCCGTTACATTTCTTGGTCTCTCCCATTGCACAATAGCCTCTACCTTCTTAGGGTCAACATAAATTCCATCTCCCGAAACAACATGACCCATAAATACTACTTGATTTAACCAAAACTCACATTTGCTAAACTTAGCAAACAATTGACTATCTCGCAAAACTTACAATACAACTCTTAGATTCTTCTCATGTTCCTCTTGGCTAGGTGAGTATATCAAAATATCATCGCTAAAGACAATCACAAACGAATCTATGAAAGGATGAAATACCCGATTCATTAAATCCATAAACACTGTAGGAGCATTTGTTAACTCAAATGGCATTACCAAAAATTCATAATGACCATAGCGGGAACGAAAAGCTGTCTTAGAAATGTCACAATGTCTCACCCTTAATTGATGATAACCTGATCTCAAATCATTTTTTGAAAACACTTTAGCACCCTATAATTGATAAAACAAATCATCAATACGAGGCAATGGATATTTATTTTGAATTGTTACCTTGTTCAACCGTCGATAATCAATGCAAAGTCGCATGGTTCCGTCTTTCTTTTTCACAAATAATATCGGAGCACCCCATGGTGATACACTGGGTCGAATAAAACCTATATCTATCAAATCTTACATTTGAACCTTTAACTCCTTTAGTTCCACAGGTTCCATTCTATATGTTGAAATAAAAACTGGAGCTGTACTAGGCACTAAATCGATAGTAAACTCTACCTCTCTGCTAGGTGGCAATCCTGGTAATTCATCTGGGAACACATCTACAAAATCCCTAACGATTGGGATATCTTCTAATTTTTACAATTCCCTATTTGTATCCACAATATATGCTAAAAATCCTTGACAACCCTTATTTAATAATTTCCTCGCCCGAAGGGCAGAAGTAAGACAGTTCGGAACCACATTTCTTTCCCCAGTAAATTTGAATTCTTCCTCCCCCGGCATATTAAATGTAACCTCCTTATGAAAATAGTCAATTGATGCATGGTAGGAAGATAACCAATCCAAACCCAAGATAATATCAAAATATCGAATATCTATTGTAATTAAATTAATGGTCAACTCCCTCTCCCCACATACAAAACACAACTTTTATACACAAGCTCCACTAACATCACATCCCCCATAGGTGTAGAAGTATATAAACCATAATCTAGATAAGAACATGGTCTACCCAAATTCATGATAAATGATAGTGCTACAAATGAATGAGTAGAACCTGGATCAATAAGCACGTAAGCATGTTTGTTCATGACAGAAAATGTACCTGTCACCACCTCTTGAGTATCCTGAGAATCATGTAAAATCATAGCAAATATTATTCCCGGAGCCCTGGAACCACTAGCATGTCATCTACCTCCTCCTCTCCCTATGCCTCCAGGTGATGAACCTCGACTAGTAGTAGTTGATTGAATCCCTCCCAATAACATAGGATAGTTCTTTTGGGTATGACTAATTTGATGACAGTGATAACACTATATACCCTTTAACATGGGACAATCTGGACTGAAATGAACCTCAGCTTTGCAAAAATATCATGTAACAGTCTTAGATTACCCATTGTCATTCTCCTGTTGTCTATTATATTGGCCCATCGATCCTGCACCCCTAAAACTACTCGGTGTCCTATTCTAAACATAATTTCCAGTCCCTCTATTGCGCTGAAATCTTTGACTCCCCTATTTTGAGTATTCTACATTGCTTTCCTTTTGCTGAGACGGATCAAATCTACTCTTCTTTCCCCTTTGTTCCCTATTCTTTATTGCATCGTTAACATCTCCTTAAACCATCATCGCTTTGTTAACTAAAGAAGTATAATCTACCATTTCAAGTACAGTGAGTCTAGACTTGATAACCAAATTCAACCCATCCTGAAATCTGGTGCATTTGTCCTCCTCATTGTGTAAGAAACGTAATGAAAATCGAGAAAAAGATATAAATTTAGTTTCATACTCCCTGATCGACATATTCCCCTGAGTCAATGATAAAAATTATCTCTCTCTTTGCTTCTGATACATGTGAGGAAAATACTTTTCATATAAGGCTTTAATAAAGGAATCCCAAGTAATTACCTCACCTCCCTCCGGAGTAAGCAATAAATATTTGGAAGATTTAACATGAAAGTAGCCAAAATCACCTTCTGCGCGCCAAGTACATTCATCACCCCAAAGATAGTTTCTGTGTCTCTAACCCAAGACTCAACTTCTAAAGGATCTACAAAACCTGAGAATGCTGGGGGGGTCAATTTGATAAACTTCTCGTATAGAGTATTCTTCTCCTGTCGTTGTATTTCTCTTTCTCTTCTAGACAAAGTTTGCTCCTCCAAGTATTTGGCTTGTTGTTCTGCTATTTGCATCATAAACATGTTTTGTTGTTCTGCCATTAAAGTCATGGCATGAGCCATTTTCTACATATTTGTAAGTTGTTCAGGTGCCCCTCTACATTATTTGGATTTTGCTGGTTTACTGTATTTGAAGACTCACCATCCACCCTCTCATGAACATTTTCTCCTTTCATATCTTACTATCTGTCATAAACCACAATTACAGAAACAAGAATACAACATTTACTTCTAACATAATGGTTAGTATTTCTCACAAATTAATATAAATGACCCACACCACACTATTTATGCCACTGCCACATCTAGACTCTCTAACCCCAGAATATAAAAACCAAAAGCTCTGATACCAAGTTGTCACACCCTAACCCCATGAGGATATAATTAACTAAATAGTTCACAAACCACATTTATTATTTATTTATTTATTTAGTAATACATATTGAAACAACTTCAAGGTTAAAAGGCGGAATACTAAAAATCCAATCATTTTAAGGAGAAATAATTTAAATAGACCTCAAATACCATTTGACTTAATTACAACCAGTAAAATGTATAAAATAAAACTAACAAGACCCCACTATTATTTACTCAACCTCCTAGATGTGGCAGTGGCAGCTTCAGAAGCTGAAAATGTAAACATATAAAACCATGAGTTTAAAAACTCAGTGAATGTACTACATCTATATATAGTAAAAGTACTATTTTAACGTCTCAACATATCAATATATATCCATCTCTGTGCCAAATTAGGCCATATACATATCCGGAGTTAATAAAGTCCACATCTCCTGCCCATAGGCAATAATCATATCCATAGGTTTTAATAACCTAACATCTCCTGAATTGCATAGCAACTCAACATATATTGACTTTTATAAAGCCATAACATCTCAACCTATCATGAATTTTAAGAAGCCATAACATCTCAACATCTCATGACATTTAATAAGCCATATCATCTCAATATATAAAACATACACATCATATCCATAATCAACTCAGTAAGTACACTCACATTGGGTTGTTAGCTATGTATTCCCGTTTCCTTCTGGTGGAGCTGAACTGGGTTGTTTTGACTTTACACCTGTTAATCCAACAAAATCAATACTGAATCTCAATCATAAGTATTATTTTGATATATCTATGTAACTTTCAATGACTATACAACACCAATATAATACTACTCAAGTAACATTCCATAAAACATGTGTAACGACAAAACAGTGGTATACATGTTGATAAAGTTATGGACATTCAACCATAGGTAATACCTCATAAGGAATTTATAACTAAACCCAAGTAAATATTAAAGCATACTTCTCAATTTATATACACATGAAACATGTACTCAAAATACTCTTTCAAAAGAGTAGATAAAAACATTCTTTCATGGGGTATCCAATATGGCCTCAAATTATTGTCCTCCATACTTAACCATCTCATATTCATAAATAGTACACATACAGGTGTCCAAGCTTATCAATATGAAAACATATCTGAATATAATTTCCGTTACAAGTGACAGTGTAATTTTTCAAGCTTCCTAGAGCAAGTTATGGCTATTTCTTTATAACATAAGAAATCTACCCTACAAACTCCTTTAGTGTTCCTTCAACTTCCAAGAATTTTCATAATTTTTCTCCAGTATAAATTTTCATGATTTTCAACCCATTTTCATTAAACATACTGAATAGTATATAATTAAAGTTTCATAATCTTTTGACTTCATTTTCTATGTCAAAAGCTTTACCAAACTCAGGGTATACCTAAATTAAATATCCAAACAGCAACTATGTACCAACTTGAAACCATCACCAAGGCCCAACCACAAAGAGTTAAATTCTAATTTTCGGATAAGATATGAATATATGAGTCTACTTTCATATACAATTGGAATTTCTTAATTCCAGTAAGCACACAAAAATATATGTAAGTTTGAATACAAGGGATTTCAATACAAACCAATATGGCCTATAAACACCACCTACCTCACATATGAACCAATAGATATTATCACAAAGGGTGATGGAATTTTAATACCTAATTCACGATTTATATACTTTGAAATAATTATAATACCATATTAAAACAATATTAATCACAAACTTATACCTTGAAAACACTTTAAGGATTTTCTTCGAATTTCCTTAGCTTTTCTTGTAATCTCTCTTCCTTAAACTTCCACTTTCTCTTTCCTTAAGCTTAAATCTCTCAAAACTGAACCTAGGGTTATATTTTCTGAATAAATAAGTTAAATGGAGGGGTTTAAGTCGGCCAAGGCTGCCTCCCATTCCCACCAATCAAATTAAACCACTTGGTTTACAAAAAGACAATTTTCCACTTAAAGGGAATGGACATATTTGCCTATTGTTCGTAAATTCGGCCTAACTTCTTACTCGGACATCCGTTTGATGTACCGTTTATTGTGTTACAACTCTAACCCACATTTATACAACTATCTAGCTTTCACCTCAAGTCATTTGTAATGTTATAGGGGTCAAAACTAGTCTTAAACAGGAACATTTCTATCGAAAATAACAAAATTTTGTGTTCATACATAACTCGACATTTCACGATCTATTAAAGTAGGATTAGACTAAACATAATCACTTAACATTAGATATAGTAATAACACATTTTTCATATCACATAATATAAGCATGATTAGAATATAATTTATCATAATTATATCGAGGTTGTCACACTAGGGCATTCAACCCATGTATCCATTTTCAACTTACGGACCCTTTTTATCTTCCGTGACTTCTACTTCGATCATGAAGTTAGCTTACCAAGTTAACTCATTCTTTATGGTCGGTATCTACCCAACCTACTGGTGATAAGTTCAACTTCTCTTCCATCTTTTTGTCTGACCAGAAGATGGAAAATTTTAAATGGTCAACCCGAACCCAATATCTCGATTCGATAAACTATTTTTACTCCTTGTTGTTTCTCTGAGCTAGAAAATTTCTTATGAATTTAAAATTATGAGTGTCACTACACTCTACTTTACATTATTGCCTTTGGATTATCTTCCTCCATTGGCCCATCATACTTAGATACTACCGTTGGTGACTTCTACCGCGATAACCGTTCCCCGAATGCTTTACAACTCTCAATTATTTTTCCTCCTCCTGCAGTCCCGCTAACAGCCTTCGCTGGTCGTCCCATATTTCTCAAAGTGCGCAAATCACATACACAGTGGAATACAACAATCCTAGAATAAGGCTCTACATCAAAGAACACTAAGCTGAAACGTAATAAGTCGTACAGATCCTAAAGGACACTAGAACCTGATGCTCCGATACCACCGGCGACACCCCGCCCAATTAAATATCGGGTGATCAGTCCTTTATAAAATTTAAAATATAATGTTCGGTTGGTTCATTCTTACCATCACTATCGAAAACTTAAATCCAATTAATTACCTAACATTTAATTAAGTTAGTGTCAAAACATTTTCCAATTAAACTTTAAACCAATTAATTTAATAAATTTTGAACATGTAAATATAAACCATACACATGAATTAAATGCTCGCTGAATCAAATACTAAATAGATAAGACTAGATAAAACCTTCCAGTTTACAATTACAAACCAAACCATAATACATAGTCAAACCAACTGAGAAGAACTACAAAGTAAACTGAGCACAACGCTGCTAATGATGATGGGTGACACATGCCCTGACTGAGATATCTGAACTAGGAACTGAATGAAATGAGAGAAGCGTCAAATCTAAAATAACCCATAACTTCCACAACAGCTGCAGCTCGGCAAACCATCCAAGTATCTAAAACCGGTATCCCTGTGGCTGGGCACCTGTACTAATACATATATATATAGCAAAAAAGAAAAGAGATGCAAGAAATGGGTCAGAGCCCGATGTGTGAAAATATTTATTTTAGCAAGTATTTAAAACTTCATTAAAGCAATTACTATATGCATGTTAGTTCGAACTCTCACATGATATTCTCACCTCTCGACTAGTGTGCACGCCTAACGTACATCTAATCCAACCTAGCCATCTGACACGCTTCTAACTATGTGAAAGGATTATCCATCTAACTACCCCTCATAGTATTATTCCGATTTTAGATCACAACCTTTATCATTTTAAACAAGTGTTATCACACTAAAGTCAAGTATTCACTTATTTGCATTAGTGAAGATTTCACTATCTTAATTATCTGATATTTTCTCATTTTAGATATACCAAAAGCATACATATTTATATCTTTCACTATTATATATATGCATTAACCCAATCTTAATAGCCTACAATTATCACATTGTAAGTATAACACAAGTATATATAAATAACCACCACTATTTATATATATACTAATAGAGCACCCCAAGGCTATACCTATAGTGCATTGCATACTCTGTTATCATGTCCTGGTACCTCTCATACTCAAACAAGGACTATCGGTTCGGAAGTCTCCCATGAACCATATATACAAAACACACATAATGGAGGGGAACATATCTCACATACCTATGGGTCACGCGCATACCTACGCTCCCAGAGTCAGCAACTTACCAACTCACAAGTAAGCCTTCACACTCCAATGTTCTGAGATACAAGTCAAAATCCCCTCAGAAAAAGACTGTCTCTACACCACCTTCCGTGATAGCAAGCAGCTCGGTTTGTCATACACATAATACTAGCAAGTAATAGGTATTCACACAACCCATCCAATTAAACAGTATACACATAACCAATTGTCATATTCCATACGTAGTATTATTATCACTAAATACTATCCACGTATTTTAATTTACGATATTCCCTCTCTCATAAAATATTTCTAAGGATAATATGTCGCTCGAAAATCCTTAATACAAAATCATAAGAAGTCCCAACCATAATTACTAACTTTTATTCTTATAAGTTCCATTTCTTCAGAACTAATTTCATAAGTATTTATCACTTAATACTCTCGACGCATTTACAGTTATTATTATCTCTCTCTTGTAATCTCTAAGGTAACCTCACCCTCCCGGATATCTAAATCAATACACCTAAACAACTCCCAATAATTCTGCATTATTTTGGGTTCATCGAACACTGATTTTCCTCACTCAAATCAACCATTTACTAACTTAGGGGAAAATAGGTAATTTCTTAAAAATCAGAAATCTCGCTCGAACCAGAATGGATCTCACTCGAACGACTTCCACGTGTCGCTCGAACGACTTCGCGTGACTTCCCTATCTCGCGCGAACGACTTCGCCCGACGTCGCGCAAGATGTCACTGTTCGTCTTCTTTCCCAGAATTCTGCGTTTTCCCACCATTTATGAACCTAAAACCTCTAAGATTCAACACCCAACACCTCATCATCAATACCCATCAACCCATAACAGATTATAAGTCGTTCCTAACATCCTAGGATCCTTAATTCTTCATTAATCATCATAATTACATAAAAACCCCCAAATTAATTCATATGAACCCTAGTTTCCATAATTTCACTTAAAGAATTCAACCAACCCAGATTCGTTAATCTATATATGATTCAATTTCGTAGTTTCACCTCTACATACATGAAGGAATATCGACAACTAATTTGTCCAGTCTCTAATCATCATTTAACTCCAATTTTCACCCAATTATCTTGTAAATCAAGGATTAAATCCACCTACACTAACATGAGTATGATTATTGCTAAATAAAGCAAGTAATAAACACTTTCCTTGATTTCGACGGTCTGATCCGTTAATGTTATTGGTATGGATGCGTTCCTCGTGTTCCGATCTACACGATGGTAGTGGTGGTGGTTGTGCAAGGTGGTGAACATGGCTTATCCACCCTTGGAAACTGCTCTCCCTCACCCACTGTGTCTCTCTCTTGATTTTGGTTTATTGTAACCCTAATTGTCCCAATTAGCTGATATAATTTATCTCTAATTTTCATCCATTTAATTTCTCCAAAATTCTAAATTACAAAACTACCCCTACCGGGTGTCGGCTTGCCCTAAAATGTCTCGGAGTCCAAATAAAATACTCGTGTAGAGTTTTCTGACTATCTCGACCCCTCCGAACTCATCGACACAATCGAAATTTTCATACGAGTTACTTACAAAAAATTACTTTATTACTTCACTTCATTAGTTCTGACATGACTCACACGCGCGTCCCTACTTACTATACCAAACTATCGCATTTCTCTATCACAACAAATTATATGAAAATCGTCATTCCATATTACTTATTATCACAGTAATATTAATAGTTACTAACTTCTCGTCACGCTAGTAAATCTTCAATTTAAATCCGAATTAAATAATTAATTCTCACATTTTAATTTAATTAATCCCACAATAATAATAAATCACGTAATTATTTAAGTCTTCGAAAATATGGGGTATTACATAGTTTTACTTGGGATATTTGTTGGATATAGAAAACACTCTCTTATCCCTTCTAGGTCAAGAATATTATTGCTTTCAACCACATGTAAAGATTTGGATACTACAAGTTAGTTGTGTTTAATGCAATCTTTGTTCACCCATATCTTCCTTAATTACTTTATTAGCTTTAAATTTCTTTTATTACCACATCTTATATTGTTGTGTGTTTAAAATAGATTACTTGTTTAAGTAAGATGTTCCTTTGCATGTGTAGATTAGTTTCCACGATGTGTAGCTAAATTTAAGGTTGAGGATCATAATCCCACCTAGGACACTTGAACAACATATTATGGGTTTGGTTTATAATTGCTTTAATTGAAGTTCATGTGTTTGTATTGGATTATCCTAGTTTCTTAACTTTCCTTGTCATGCAAGGGGTAGTATTTGATGCTTTACTACAACCACAACCCATATTAGCAATAACTAATTAACCCTAATCCTCCATCGATGAGTTTAGACTCTACATGGTCGATATCCGGATCTAATTAGTTGGGCTCGATTAGAATCAATTGGAACCAAGTCCTATAATCTTCATTAGTGAATCCAAGGTAGGAGAATGATCCTCAATCCCTTATTATCTTGAACTTAAGCTTAACTTTGTAAGAAACTTGTTAATGGTTAAGTACTAAGCATGATAGTTTAGAGTTTAATCACTATCAAATTTCCAAATAGTTAAATCATCTTTTATACTTTCCTTTTGTGATGTTTAGGGAATATCCTTTAGCCTAATCTTGTCCTCGTAGGAGTGTTCAATCCCTGAGGAATATGATCTTGGTCTTTCTCGGTTACTACTTATTGCGATTGATTTGCACTTGAATCAAATACACTCTTTGGAGGCAACCACATTTAGTCTAGGATAGGTATGTTTCATATAAATATCATACACACATATATTATTCACATTTTTATATATACTATCTCTATACCCGTATATATAAATTAAATCATAAAATTCGACGAACCCGTGCCTATCGCTCAAGCACTGTCCTATAAATCCCGAGTCTGTCTCATGGCTCTTAATTAATAAATTTATCATCCATTGATTAATTATAATAGCATCACCCTGTTAACATGCCCGAACTTACCCAACCGTATAGTCGTATAATCATTCAAGTTTATCAAGTAACATCATTCTGATAAAACACCCGGACTAAACCCAACCAGCCCCTTCATTTATTTTCGAATTTAACTCATTAATTTGATACTTAAAATTTATCATCAATTATTTCACTCACGAATTCTAATTCGAATTTAATTACCCACTCACTCCAAGGAAATAAATCTCTTTAAATCACTCCACTAAACTCTTTTTGACCTTTAGGGCTTATAAATTTCATTTGGAATTCTTCGGAATTTACCGAATAACCAAACCCCAAAATTCTCCAAAAATAATTTTTCATCGATCGATAGATAATCCAAAACTACTCAAATTATGGTTCCAATAATTTATTTCAAGTTTTACACCTAAACTAACAAAATTACCACATTCTAAGCAACTGAATCGGGTCGTATACGATTTCTCCCTATATAAAACTCCTAATGATCCCATTCAAATCTCATTGGAAAGCTAAGAACTAGAAATTTACATACATCTATGAAACACTATAATTATAATCATAATTAAAATGACATGCCTTTAAAGTAACGTAAAAAATTCTGGCAGATTGATATGCTGGCAAATTAAACACCCTATAGTAAAATTGCGATTTCTCCCTCTATAGAACTCCAAATGAGCTCATTCAAATCTCATTGGAAAGATAATACCTATACCTTTCCATACGTCTATGGCATGAAATTTAATTCTAGTCATAATTAAAATGGCATAAGTTTAAAATAACGTCAAATATTCTGGCAGATTGTCATCTTATGCCCATCAACTAAGCCCTAAGTTATTTAAGATTTATGTTCTTCAACCAAGAATCCAATAAGATTCCATATTTATGTATCTTAAAACTCAAATTTCAAAATATAATCTAATTTCAGCAATCATAAATGGTTTTACTTCAATAATTGATCATTTAAACTATATATGATATCAATTTCCTAAAAAAAACATGTACAAGTGAGAACCCTTCCCCAAAATTTCTTTTATTATACACCTACCATGATATGAACATGAATACACCTAAATTTTATTTAAATCAAGTTAATTACTTGTCTTGTATTTTCTTAAGGTCTGATCTCTCTCTTGTGTGTGTTGATTTTATGTTAGATTCCTTGAATCTCCTCCCAAATTAGCCTCTTCTAGCTTTCACCTTTGATTTCTCTTTTTCCTCCTCTTTCCTTTATCTCTTAGGGTTTAGAATAAATATTATGGAAGCCTCAAATCTCTAACCCTTATATTTTAATTCACAAATTCTAAAATTAGGTTATTAGCCTACATTAAAATGACCCAAATACCCCTACGTGAGCCCAGACTAGTCTAAAAAGTCTTCGAAACCCAATTACTATCCCCGGGTATATAATTCGAACTATATCAACCTATTTCGAATCAATCGTGCACTTGAAATCATCATTCAAGTCACTAAAAATATTTATCCTATTTCGTTCCAAAAATAGCATGCACAAATGTTCCGGTTGTGATACCGTCAATTCCCGTCGTTTCTACTCACATACGACATACTACAATTGACTTAATTAAATTTACGTAAACACTCTAGTAAATTTAACACATATATTAATCTTATTCTCACAAATTAATATTTACTAATTTCACATTATTTCCCATTTAAATTAAATTATGTCATACATGCATTTTAACCGCAAAAATAAATTACTCAAAATTATGGGGTGTTACAAAGATGAGTCTTTTTCTTTTGTCTCGTGGGATGTTAGTATGGACTACTTGAGTAAAATTTATGATAATTATGTGTATTAAAATATGATGTTATGCTTCAGTGAATTCTGAGGACGGAATTTCGTTGGGGGGAAGAATGTAATACCCTGTGTTTTTTGGAATAAAATATTGTAACAAAAATAAATTTAATAATTTAGAATAAATTCGAGAATAAATTAAATCGATGGACTTTACATTAAAAGGGTAAAATTTAAATTGAGAATGAATGCTTATTTGTTATTACATAATTATTGGATTCAATTGGGCATGATGAGTTCACTTGTAGAAAATAAACCATATAGTAATTTACTTACGGTTACGTATTATTTAAACATAATACACATGGGTATGTCAAGTAAAAATAATTCGGGCAAGTTTTGGAATGTTTTGGGAACGCTTTTAGGTGTTTGAGACCTTTAAAAATGGTCTCGGGTTATAGGTGTATTAGTTGGGAGAGTAGTGGGTCATTCTAGTTAGGGATTCAGGCTTCTTTGGAGTTCCAAATGTGAGGGTAAAAGCCTAACTCGGGATTTTGGAGTTTATAAGTAAATTAAGAAGATTAATAAACTCATTTCACTCATCTAAGAAAACCCTAGTATGCCCACCCAAAGAGAGGAGATGCCAAGGTCAAAAAGAAGGAGGAAATTGGAGATTTAAGAAGAAGAACTTCCACATTCATCCTAAGGCAAGAATTTTCTTGCTTAAATTGATTTCCAAGTTATTTCTTAATTTAAATTGTGTAGTTTCCCATGTAGATTTCTAAATTTAATTTAAAATTGATGATATGGAATAGGTTTCACTATATGTATGTAGAGGATCTCACTTTGATGATTAGAAAATTGTAGATTCGAGAGATTCATTAGAAAATCCAGAAAAAGAAATAATAATATTGGTTTGTATTGTGATATTATGATGTAATAATGTAGATATAATGTATACCCCTGAGCAAGATTGTTTCTTGACACAAATTTATGAAAAAGATATGGATCTTGAAAACTAAGAATTACCCACTTTATAGTTTTTGAAGAAAATTGTCTTGTTATTTATTATTTTTCTCATGTAAAATTTATTGGTAGATGATATAAAACCAATTAATGACCATATGTGATGTTGAGGTAACTTTTGGGTGATGAATAATGGGTGTTTGTGAAGAAAATTATGGAAATTCTGTCCAAAACAGTAGTAGCTCCGCTTTCACTAAACCCGGGGGCGAACCAGTTCAGTTGCCCTCTCACCCCAGGTTAGTATCTTAGTGATTTAGGTCAGTCGTTCGAGGTCCCGTTTAATCTAGGTGTTCCGTACAGACAATTTAACACTTCTAGAATTGGTAGGATACATACACACACACACACACACACACACACACACACACACACACACACACACATATATATATATATATATATATATATATATATACGTTTGATTAGCCGGGAATTAACTCGGGATATGGGAATATGGGATTTTTACGGCATGACTCGGGAAGGTTGGTCAATTACCTAAATAAAAGATAGAAATTTTGAATTGTTGAATTACTATTTAAAATGGAGAAATCTATAATTAACAGGTTGGTTAACAAAGTATAAAATTATTGATGGGCGAATCAAGGATATAACGTGGGATAATTATAGAGTATTTGCCTATATCTATTAAGTGATAAAGATATGTATATTATTACTTGTGTCAACATACCTATGTTCTTGGATGGTCCAAACGGTCGGGATTATGCGAGTTTGGGACCATACTACACGTCGACAAGGTTGGGATAGGCATTTTGTAGATCATTACTTAGGTATTACGTAGCAGCATCACTTATGAGAGATAGGTGTAGATGCTGAGATCCATTATCACCATTGGGTACGACCACACCATTTATTTATATATATATATATATATATATATATATAGAGAGAGAGAGAGAGAGAGAGAGTCAGGCTCTCCAACATACCTCATTAAACATAACTATGAACGTACCTATTTATCTAAATAGTAAAAAAAATTGAGTTGATAATGGGTTCATGATATTCCAACGTGCCCTTGTAAAAACACTCAGCTCAAAATAATGTGTATTGTTATTTTTAAAAAATAGGTAAAAAAAATTGATAGTTCTAAAGGGTAAAATCTCAATTTTTTTACCTATTTTTTAAAAATAACAAAATACATTATTTTCATTTGATTTTTTTATAGGAGCACACTGACATATCATGAAATCATATAAAAAATATCATCTCAAAATTATTTTTTTTACTATTTTAAAAAATGGGTATGTTTATAGGTATGTTGCTAGGAGGTATGTTGGAGAGTCTCTCTATATATACATATATATATATATATATATATATATATATATATATATATATATATATATAGAGAGAGAGAGAGAGAGAGAGAGACTTATACATATATAACTGTGTGAATTAAATGAACATAGTTATCTAAGTCTAATGATGTGGACAAATTATTTTAGACCCAATACTACAGAATATCTATAAGTGATGGTTATGACACTATTGTAGGTAATATTACTAGAGTACTCGAGAAGTGGGGACAAGGGTGTAGACAATAATATGTCCAATACATGATTTATGCTAGAGGCATCACATGTTTAATAATTCTCTTGTTATCTATATTGCATTTGAGTTCTGGGGATATGATACAATAAGTATTGTATGTAGGTGAGAGGTGAGAAAATTATCACACGCGAGTATCGATGGGCGACATCTATTTAAATAAAGTGTAATCTTGTATTTCAACTTTAGTAAGTTAATTCTTGCACACTCTAGGGCGCTGAACCAAATTATAAATATTTTTCTCCCAAGTTTGTATCGACAAGGACAGCAGGATTAACAAGAGATCAGACTTACGATCATATTTGCACAGCAACTACTTCCTTACATTGGATGTAGTTTAGGATGCTACTCCTTTCAGTATTTTATTTTTTATTATTTTATGGGCATAATCCAGGAGTTTATTTTATTTCAGTCAATTGAGGCATTTATGTTATGTTGGAATTTTTATTTATTTGGATGTGGATGTTGTATTTATTATTATATCCTATTTATTAATTTAATTCAGTTTTAAATTTAAATGTGGTTTAAAAATATAAAGGTTTTATTATGGTTGATACTGAGAATGATATAAATTGGCAAGCAAGCCCCATCTTCGGCGTATCATGTTTGGCTAACCTTTATGTGATAAAATGGGGATTGCAATAATATCTAACCAAAAAATTGAAAACTAATAATTTAATTATGAAGTAACCACAATGGAGGTATAAAAACCTAAGGAATAAAAAAAGGTTAGAAAACAAGAGGTATACAATGGGTTGATAAATAATTGATATGTGGTAGTATAAAAGGTAGACATTCTCTAAATTTAGAGAATTCTTAACAAAATTTATTCTCGTAAATTTATACAAACAATTGAAATTTGTATGAGTGTAGTTTCAAATTCATACGATTAAATATAATTTACACAATTTAATACGAACACATGTTGTTCGTATCAACTTTTTTTAATATAGACAACATTTGTTAATAAGTATGGAGAATTAAAATAACTAACCATCCACCGCTATGGAGTCTATCACTAAAAAAAGGTTGGAGCACAAATATGAATGTAAATATAATTACCCTTAGGTCTTGTTTGGTACACTATGAAATTGAGTGAAATTTTATTCCAACCGAAAAATCGTAGAAAAGTTTAAGAATACTGCATTTGGTGAGAGTTTAAGTATCATGGGAACGTAAAACGCAATGGAATCAAATTTCCTCCTTAATGGAAAAATGGGTGGAAAAATCCAACCAATATAGATGGGGATATTAATTTCCCATGAAAATCGTTACAAATATCTTTTGTGAAGAGAAAAATGTCCATACAAATATTAGATTTATAGGTTAATTATACTTCCTCCACTTGAACTTTATCCCTCTTTTCGCTTCACTACCCGAACTTTAATTTCTGAGACTTACCCCCCCCCCCCCCCCAACTTATTAGAACACTTCATAATACAACCTGACAATGTTAAAAATATGGACGAAAAATGGACATGTGCCACCAACATGAGGGTATTTTTGTACATTCTAATGTAAATAGTCACTTTTGTAAATAGGTGTACCCCACTTTATCTTTTCCATGTCTCTCACTCACACTCTTACACGCTACCACATCAGCCATGGTCCCCCCCCCCCCTCCATTATCTCCATCTTTCCCTTTCTCTCCTCCTCTCTCTCTCTCTCTCTCTCACACATACACATATACACATACGTGCGCGCGCACACACACGAATACACAGACACGCATGAACACACACGTAAACACCTACACTCAATGTATGCATTAAATCGGTCCAGATTCTAAATGTGGTATAGATTTTTTGGAAGGTTTGGTCAGATCTATTTTTTTAATTAGGAGATTGTTGGTTTAAAATTTTCACATTTTTTAATTTGGAGTTTTATTTGGACATTGTTAGTTTGAAATTTCCAAATTTGTTTTTTTGGAGATTTCTAGTTTAAAATTTCCAAATTAAATTTTTTATATTTATTAAATATTGTTGGTTTGAAACTTTCAGATTTTTTTATACTGTTGATTGGAAATTTCCAAAATTGGGAATTTTTGTTTGGATATTTGTTGTTTTAAACTTTTCAGTAAATCGGTTTGAGGATTTTTTTTTTTAGTTGAGGGTTTTAGTTGGGAGATTTGTTTTGTTGAAATTTTCTAGGTTTTAATATGTTTTGGGTATTTTATAGTTTTAAAGTTTTTTTCTGTAATTTTTAAATAAATTTTTCCTCACTTCCATATATTTAAAAATATTTTAAGTATTTTTCTAATTTTTAAAATGTATTTAGTGTTTTTCCAAATTTTTTTAAATTATTTTTCATAATATTTTGAATTTTTAAATATCTTTTTTATAATTTCAATATTTTTATTATTTTTAATATGTATTTAGTATATCGAGATTTTAAAGTTATTTTTCTGTAATTTTTAAATATATTTTTTGTCTTTTCTAGATTTTGATGTTTTTTCAATGTTTTCCAATTTTTTTGGATTTTTCAGTTTTTAAAAATAGTTTTCTCTAAATTTTATTTTTTTTAAAATATATTTTTTAATTTCCAAATTTGATAAATATTCTTTTGTCATTTTTTATTTTTTCCAATTTTTTTAAGTATTTTTAGTTATTTTTCTGTAGTTTATATAATATTTAGAATTTAAAATTCCCTTAGAAATGAACACAAATAACCTCATGTGCACATGAATTTTCATCCAAATTTTTAACACGGTTAGGTTTTGGGTGTATTATGAAGCGTTTGAATTAGTTCAGGGGATTAAGTTCAGAAAATAAAACTTCAGGTGGTGAAGTAAAAAGAGGGATAAAGTTTAGGGGCTAGTGTAATTAACCCTAAATTATAAGAAAATAAAAGTTCGAATGCGACGAGAAATACGCAAGGGTTCCTGTAACAATCTGGGCGTGTACGGGTAAAGAAACTAATCTAGGATGATAGACTTAAGTTAGTGACTTGGAATATAGGGACTATGACAAAAAAGGAATGGAGTTAGTAGATATAAGGATAAGAAGAAAAATTAACATATAGGGTTTAAATTATATTATACATGAACACATAGAAATAGTAATGGAGTTGGAATAGTAGTAGATAAGAAACTTAAAGATGATATCATAACCGTTATTAGGAAAGGTGATAGACGTATAGTTGTAAAACAGGAATTAGGTGAAAATAAAATTAATATTGTTAGTACTTATGCACCCCAAGTAGGATTAGATGAGGAGACTAAAGTACACTTTTGGAAACAAATGATGAATTAATTCAAGAAGTGCCTGTATGTGAGAAAATCTATATAGGGGGAGATTTTAATAGCCGTGTAGGAGAAGATCATGTAGGATATGAGATAGTGCATGAAGGAGATGGTTTTGGAGACAGGAACGACGGTGGGGAGTCTATCTTAGATTTTGCAATGGCTTATGATTTTGTACTAGTAAATACATGTTTTAAAAAGAGGCTTGAACACTTAACAACTTATAAAAGTGGAATGCATAAGAGCCAAATATATTTTTTCATTACTAGAAAAGGAGACCTATTAACATGTAAAGACTACAAGGTTATCTTGGGAGAGAGATTAACTTCACAACAAAGGATAATGATGTTAGATATAAATATTAAAAATCAATCACAAATGAAAAAAGAGAAGATTAACTCACGAACTAAGTATGGAAACTTAAAAGGAGAGAAATTATAACTATTTAAAGGTAAAGTATTAAATGAAGCATTATGGAATAATGAATAAGAGAGTAAGATAATGTGGGATAAGATGCTCACATGTATTAGGAGAATATCAAAAGAAATTCTTATGGAATCAAAAGGCAACGGGCCACAATCTAAAGAAACTTGGTGGTGGAATGAAGAAGTACAAAATATAGTAAAAATCAAAAGGAAGTGATTTAAAACATAGAAGACAACTAGAAATGAAGAAAATTTTGAGAAATATAAATAGGTTAAAAAGGAAGTTCAGAAAATGATAAGAGATGCTAAGTTAAACGCATATAATGACTGTAAGATGTGAGTGCAGATTTGAGGAGGCACCGCGTCGAGCGTGTTTTAGACTTGAGCAACGTGGTTGCGCCTACGTATCCGTCTTTGCGGAATCAAAGTTTGCATAGTTCGTGAGAGCTCCATTTTTTGTGGTTTTGGTGCGTGGGGGGTGCCTAAGCCGATGATCCGCCTCTCGAACGCCCAGTTTTGGTAGTTTTGGTGCGTGGGGGTGCCAAATCTAACTATATGCCTCTCAAATTCCCATATACCGTATAATGAAATTATAAAAATCCGCTCGTCACTATCAAACCCATGACGGAGCTCCAAAGGTGCATGGGGGAGGAGAGATATATTTCCTCTCCCTACTTTGCCCCCAAGACCATCATCCAACTAAATGAGAGGAAGCCTTTTTTTTTACAGCAAAAGTGCCTCAAGTGGGATTGACACATGTCATGTTCTCTATGGAACCAAGTGTCCAATATTTATGGTGCCACTTTTCACAATATATGTGGGGCATATCAAATAATTAATTAAATCATTACTAGAGTATTGTCTAGTGTAATTCATCAAATGCAGAGTATACGCAATATATTAAATTACGCATAATAATATTTCAGTCCGTGTAGGGTCTTGTTTGTCATAAAACTTGATAAATCATAATCAATATTTGATAAATATGTGGGGTTAATTTATTAGAGTATTGGTGGTTAATCCATTTAACCCCACTTTACATTTTCCCCCTCGTAGACATAGTTGGTGTGTTGATGCTTCAGCAGAGACATATTAACTATGTGTATGAAATAGAATCGTTTAGCCTGTTTGGATAGAAAATCATCACATAATCGTGTTCGATCTGTCATCATGTGTGCATATGGACATATCATTTTCGTATAGTTTTGAGGGCTATCTTTGTTTCCTCTGTTTTTCATTTTGGAGGATTATTTCGGGGGGTTGCCCCCATTCCTCTCGAATGAGCATGTCTCCAAAATTTTATTTTGGTTTAACACATTTCGAACAAAAAACTTTCTAGATGTACTCGCCCGAGCAACCAATTGGTGCTTATATAAGTATGGTGGATCTTTTGCGATCATAAGATCAAAACCTGTTTGAGCCTACTCGGTCGAGCAACCATTAGTTCCTCGAGTGAACTGGGTTTTTTAAACGAACATATTTTGTAACTGTGCCAAAAAATTAGGGTCTTTAAGTGTTCCTAGTAATATAAGACTTTTAGTCTCCTGTAAATCAAGCTTATGCCTAGTATTGTAGGGCTTTTAAATCTCCCTTAAGAGGGTCATGCATGCCAAGTAATATTGGACTTTGGTGCCTAGTAATAGGACTTTGAATCTCCCATGAGCGAGGGTCAGGCGCGCTAAGTCTTATTAGCATAAAATCTCCCATAATCGAGGGTGGAGGCGGGCCAAGTCATATTGGACTTAAATATCCCATAACCGAGGGTGGAGGCGGTCCAAGTCTTATTGGTATAAAATATCCCATAACTGAGGGTCGGGTGGGACAAGTCTTATTGGCATATAATCTCCGATAACCGAGGGTCAAGTGGGCCAAGTCTTATTAGCATAAAATCTCCTATAACCGTGGGTCAGGTGGGCCAAGTCTTATTGGCATAAAATCTCCCATAAATGAGGGTCAGGAGGGCCAAGTGATATAGGCAATAAATCTCCCATATTCGATGTGGGCGACTTGCCATAATACTAGCAAGGTTTGTGAGGACAATAATGCACCACTGTGGGCGACTTACCACAAGATTGTTAAGGTTTGTATGAAATATAATGCACCACTGTGGGAGATTTACCTCAAAACTGGTAAGGTTTGTGAGAAATCTAATGCACCTATATGGGCGACTTACCTAGAAACTGTTAAGGTTTGTGAGAAATATAATGCACCTCTATGGGCAACTTACCTCGAAATTGGTAAGGTTTATGAGAAATATGATACACCTCTGTGGGAGATTTACCTCGAAACTAGTAGGGTTTGCATACAAACTCTGTATCTATGCTCTAGGTTTTGCGGGAAATTTTGTTTACCCCCTGTCCCTTTGCTGGAAATAATGTAATGTATCCAATGTTATATATGAGCCATCCAGCGGCTATTCTGAATAATTTCGATATTTATTTTGGGGATGCTTCATCAATGATGGTCATTCTAGGACCAAATCCAAGCATGCTTGTCACCTGTGTTTATGCCTGACTACAAGTGGTACACTATACAGTAATTTTTCCTCTTTAATTTGCTTTGTCTTTTATCTCAAGATAAAGTAAAGTAAAGAAAAATAAACAATTGGTTTTAACACCATCTAAGATTTGAAAGCATTTAAATACATTTCACGGGGTGTTTGCCCCAATTAAAATAAAATCTCTTGAGCGTTTGGATTTGACATCTATAAGACCTGATGTAATTGCTCAAGCTCGATTTGATTATGTGCGTTTAATATTTGCAAGGATAAGAAATCAACTCGAATTCTTACGCAAAAATCATTAGTAACTCATAAGGCATATTAAAATGCCATATTAATCATGCGGGGTATATCTTCCATATTTCATGTGCATAGCTCGTGGCCCATATTTCAATGTTTTGTAGAACAAGTTCTGACAGTGATCTTTAATAAGATCTGTAATGTATTTTAAACTATTATTATGTACAGTTGTAAAAACATGTAGTATGCAGAATATTGTGTGGCTCAAAATCACTTTTTTGTATCAGATATTTTTTTACTTTCGGCTCTAATAGAGTGTAGTCAAGCTAATATAACTGACACACGCAAACTACTAAAATTTTCCCCATATTTTATTCTTGGACTACATACAAACAAACAATATCTTTATTTATGTGCCCAAAATTATGGCTGACAAAACTTTTAACCAAACTAATGCTGAAAATCAACATCAATAAAAAAAATTTCAGCAGAATCACTCATGCGTATATATATTTTTTCTGAATATTTTAAATATTCTGGTTGAAGATAAATGTTAACAGATTTTATCAATTTTTTCTAACAAATATGATTTGTGATATTCATCATAAAAAGGATATATGGGATATCTCAACAAAGCAAACAATAGAATAAAAAGCAATAATTCTTATCTTTATTGAAGGAAAATGTTCCACTGCTACCGAGTTCTCCGTGTGTGCGCATGAGGAGTTACACAACCGAAATCACGAATACCTCCCTAGCGGAGTCGCCAAATGTAAGATGTGAGTGCATATTTGAGGAGGCACCGCGTCGAGCGTGTTTTAGACTAGAGCAACGTGGTTGCACCTATGTATCTGTCTTTGCAGAATCAAAGTCCGCGTAGTTCATGGGCCCGTACGATGCGTCAGAGAGAGCTCGATTTTGGGTGGTTTTGGTGCGTGGGGGTGCCAAATTGGGCTATCCGCCTCTCAAACGCCCATATACCGTATAATAAAACTATAAAAATCCGCTCGTCGCTATCAAATCCGTGACGGAGCTCCAAAGGTGCGTGGCGGAGGAGAGCTATATTTACTCTCCTTACTTTGTCCCCAAGACCATCATCCAACTAAATGAGGGGAAGCCCTTTTTTATAGCAAAAGTGCCTTAAGTGGGCTTGACACATGTCATGCTCTATGGAACCAAGTGTCCAATATTTATGGTACCACTTGTCACAATATATGTGGTGGCATATCAAATAATTAATAAAATTATTGCTATAATATTGTCTCGTGTAATTCAACAAATCCAGAGTATACACAATATATTAAATTGTGTATAATAATATTTCATCCTGTGTAGGGTCTTGTTTGTCATAAAACTTGATAAATCATAAATCAATATTTGATTAAATATGTGGAATTAATTTATTAGAGTGTTGGTGGTTATTTTGGGATAAGATGGCCACATATATTAGGAGAATATCAAAAGAAATTCTTATAGAATCAAAAGGCAAGGGACCACAATCTAAAGGAACTTAGTGGTGGAATGAAGAAATACAAAATATAGTAAAAATCAAAATGGAGTGATTTAAAACATGGCAGACAAATAGAAATGAAGAAAATTTTGAGAAATATAAAAAGTCTAAAAAGAAAGTTAAAAAAATGATAAGAGATGCTAAGTTGAAGGCGTATAATGACTTGTATACAAAATTGGGAAAATAAGAAGGAAAAACAAGTATTTCTAAGCTTTCTAAACTTGGGGACAGAAGAACAAAAGATTTAATAACTTTAGGTATATTAAAAGTGATGATTCGAGAGTCATAGTCAAGGATGATGAGATTATGGGAAGATGGAAAAACTACTTTGAGAGGTTATTAAATGGAGATAATTGGATTAGATTAGATATAGTGGAACTTAAGGAGACTCGAGAAAATATATTTTTTCACATAGTTAGGACAATAGAGGTTAGGATTTCTCTGAGAAAAGATGAAAATAGGGAGGACTTTAGGACCAGATGGTATTCCTATTGAGGTTTAGAAGTTCTTAGGGGAGGAACGAGTATCTTAGCTTACAAAATTATTTAGTAGAATTATAATGACTAATAGGATGCCCGATGAATGGAGAAAGAGTATTTTAGTACCTATTTATAAAAATAAATGGACATACAAAGTTGTTCAAATTATCATGGTATTAAGTTAGTGGGTCATATAATAAAACTTTGGGGGGGACTGATTGAATATAGATTCAGATTGAAAACAACAGTATCTGAGAATCAATTTGGGTTTATGTCTAGGAGGTCAACAATGGAAGCAATCAGTGACGGACCTAGGATTTCTGGTCTTTACACATAGCAACCCTAATTTTTCTTTTTCTTTTTTGGAAAAATTAGGGGGAGCCTTTGTTCCCCCTAGTCCTCAAGTAGATCCTCCCATAGAAGCAATCTGTTTATTGAGGAGATTAATGGAGAGGTATAAGGAGAAAAATAAGAACCTTCATATGTTTTTTATAGATTCGGAGAAGGCATATGATAGGATACCCATATATATAATATGTGGGTTCTACATAAAAAAGAAGTGACTCGTGCATATATTGATGTGATCAAGGATATGCATGATGGGGCCATGACTATAGTAAGAACATCGATTGGAGAAAGTACTGAATTTTAAATTATTGTAGGTCTACTCCAAGGTTCAACATCAAGTCCTTATCTCTTTACTCTTGTTATGGATGAGTTGACTGGACAAATATAAGATAAGGTGTGTTGTGCATGTAATTTGTAGATAATATTATTTTAGTACATAAGACTAAGACAGAGATTAGTGCTAGATTGGAATTATGGAGAGAAAATCTAGAAATAATAGGATTTAAAATAAGCAGGACTAAAATAGAATATGTGGAATGCAATTTTAATAGTAATAGGAGGACAAACGGGGATGTGGTGAAATTGGAGGGTCAAGAGATATCTAGAAATGATGATTTTCATTATTTAGGCTCGATTATACAAAAAGATGGAGATATTAGTGATGATGTTACTCATAGGATTAAAGTAGGTTGCATCAAGTGGAGAATTCCTACTGACGTATTGTGTGTTAGGCATATACCTTTGAAGTTAAAAGGAAAATTTTATAGGATGCCCATTAAACCCGCCATGTTATATGGGACAGAAAGTGTTGGGCAACCAAAAAATAAAATGTACAGAAAATGAGTGTGGATAAGGTGTCAATGCTAAGATGAATTTGTGGTAAAACTCGAGAGGATAAAATTAGAAATGAAAATTTGTGAAATGATAAAAATAGCTCCCATAGAAGATAAATTGAGAGAACATCGACTTAAATGGTTTAGACACGTAAAGCGTAGACCAATGGATGTTGCTGTAAGGAAGGGTGATTTAATTAGTATTGATGGTAACGCAAGGGGTAAAGGTAGGCCAAAATTGACTTGGTGGAATATTATAAAAATGACATGATATTGCGTGGTTATACCGAAGATATTATGCTAGACAGAATGGAATGTAAAAATAAGATTCATGTAGCCGACACCAAATAATTGAGATATTGAGTTGAGTTGCGTTGAGTTGAAGGCAATTTGATTATAGTAGTTTGCATTAGAGTTAAAGCATCACAACAACTATTTAGCTATTTTTTGTATTTATTTTACTCATATGAAATAATTTGATTAATCTACTGTAAAATGCACTGGTTACAATGCATACGTATACTCCTGTTCAATTAATTCCCTAATAATTTGTAACTAACTCTAACAATATTTTCGGGATTATAAAATTTTTACATGACTTCAATCTTTGAGATCACCAAAGTTAGACTTCTCACTTTGGTTTATATAATACTCGATATGTATCTATAATAAATTATTATGTATTTAAAATATTAAATACTCTTTTTATAAAAAAAAAAAATATGGTTTCAAAAATAGAGAATGATATTATTATTGTCTAAAACTTGTATTTAGATATTTTCAAGTCTTAGCTATCAATTACCAATAATAAACTATAAAAAAAATGAATTTTACGGTTAGGACTTGAGAGAGGTGAGAGATATAGAATGAGATGATAGATTAATGTGGTAGAGCCTAATGAGGTGCCTACGTCCACAAGTGCAATGTAGTGTTATACCATGTATGGATACAAGCTCTCAAGAATCTCTCTAGAGTTTTGTGTACGTCATTTTCTTCATCTCCCTGCTATGTGATATGGGGTGCCATTTATAGAGGGAGAGAGAAGAGGAAGAGGTTGAATGTCTTTATAAGTCAAACAGTTACACCTTTCTACATTTTTTGTGACAACTAATGATGATCCAATCGTAGTTATTTGAAAATATTAACCCATGTGTGTATACAATAAGACTCTACATATTCCCATGTGTACATAAATTTATTTGATAGTATTAATCACTAGTAGTCGGCTAGACAGCCGACCAAGAGAAAACACTGAGTTGACTAAAGCAATGCCGTGATGATAATGCCTATTGAGCACTTTATAATGACAAGTGTCATAATTTCATTGGTCCATGTCACACTAAAATTTTACGGTACAACAAAATCCCCTAATACTTCATTCATGACTGGTGCGAGCAGTGGTAAGTGTTGATCAATTCCATGGAAACTTATTTGCAAGCCTTTGGTCATGGCTATATTTTATTAAGGTTACTTGGTCAACAGCCGATCTCTGAAAGTTGGAATTTCTTGGAAATGATTTTTATGCTTGATGCAGTGGCAATTTCATAAATAAGAGCAGAAAATGTGAAGCGCCCGGGGGTATGTCGGTATAAAAGCACATTGGGTAATGAACCGATGTGAAAATAAAATGGTAGATACTTTTAATCATACCATCAATGTGAAACTGGAGAAACATCATCTGATTTATAAAGTGTCATTTCCCTCCTCTTTTCATTTCATCCGTAATCCAAAATCTCTTTCTTCCTCTCCAAGCTTTCCCCTGCCATTCATGAGAGCCATTTCTTCCTTTTTGTTGTAAGTACTCTTTATCCTTACCCCTTTACAATTCTTTGTTGAATATATGGTTTATACTATAGATGACAGTTCATTAGATATTTTTAGGGTTACTCATAGGATCCATATGTAGGTAAAAACTGAGTTAATGAATGGGGCTTGTGACCTTTATGCATTAGTTGAGGACCACTGGCTACCCACTATTTTTATCACTGAGTGTGGGGTTAATTTTCTCCCCAATAATTTGTTTCTAGAGTTTGACCAGTACTTTGATGTAATTCTAGCCCCAAGTTACCCCAAACACATGAAGAATCATTAATGGGGTTCACAACATTAATGAGCAATATGGGTCACACGTTATAATAAAGGAGTTAATGTATTTCCACCACTGGGGTACTAATAACGAGAACATTTATTACTTGAAGACGAGGCAATTATATAAGTTTATAGTCATTAATCTACCTGATTCCAATAAGGATTATTGGGATAACGATCTAATTGTAATAAATTGGCAATTTGCCCCTCTTCCTAAGGGTGTTGTGTATGGCGGCCCGAGGTGCCTTTAGGAAGGCGAAGGAATACGTCAGCACGTGCACACACATTTCAAATTTTTTCCTTCTATTTTTAGCTTTACTTCTATAGCTTATTATACGTCTATGATTTATGTTTTATAGAGAAGAGTAAGAAAAAATCCCCCTCATTTTTGAATTAATTTTGCTAATTTGGAAGTTGTTTGGTCGATTTAGCAAATATTAAGTACTAAAGACCATCCTAGGTTGTCTTTGTTCTTGCTCGGTTACCAGAATTCTAACACTTTTTTTGTATCTAAACCAACTGAGGAAACACCCTTCAACCCCCATTAGTTTGGATGACCTTTGCCTCTTCCTCCTCTGATACATTAGGAGTTAGTTCAGAGTTCTCTCACAGATCAGAGGGTAATTTCTTGACAAAAATCATATTTTCCTCCTTTGCACAACATCTCTTTTCCAGATATAATGAAATGACAAATCACTAATCTCCTCGTCAGAACCAGGTCGCCTCCCCCAACGAGCAAAAAGCCTGAAGCTGGGGGTTCTAGTTACCCTATCCTTGTGGATACATCTCCTACCAATGACCATGAACCTCTATTTAAGAGGTTAAGGAAGGATCCCACTCCTCCTATGGAGATGGATGGAAAGAAACCTGTCGAAAAGGGCAAGGTTACTTCTCAATCTATTCTAGTAAACCCTGAGCTTGCTCGCAAGCTGATAAGTGCTGGAGTTTTTCCCTGTCGATGAAGTGGATGCATTTTCTCTCCATCACTTAAGATTGGTTGATCGGGCAAATCACAACTTGTCCTATGTAAGATGGTTGTTCCAGTACATAATTGTTACTTTATTTCCTCAATTCTCTTTGTTAACTTCTTTTTCAGAACATTTATCTTGCATTTCTTAATTAATTATGACCAACTTCTCAGGAGGAATGATAAAATGAAAGAATCTTCTTTTGATATTAAGGCGACCTTTAAATTAATGCACAAATCTTTGTAAGTCGTTGGTCACGCTCATGAGGATGAGAAGAAGATGGAAAATAAGGTCATATTGTTAAGGTAGGAGAAACTTTATGCGGACTATGCTGCGACCATCGCCAAAAAGGAGGCTAAGGATGCCAGGAGGGCTGCCGAGTAGGATAAAATTCAGGTGGCAGAGGCAAAGTCAAAGGCTACCAAGGATAAGGAGGATACCTTCACAAGGGTCTGGGATAAGGCATTCTCCAATGCCTTTATGCAAATAGAGTGTTAGAAAAATTCATCCTTTAAATATTATTAGGATGCAGCCCTTGCCGAGGTCAGCACCACTGAAGGGGATGATCTTTTTAACTTGCACAATCCTGGAAATCCTCCTCAAATCGATGAGGGGTGGATGATGATGAGGATATTGGTAAGTCTACAGTCAATGAGTAGCTGGTAGTTGCCAAATGTGCAGAGGATGAGGCTGAGGTTAAAAATAAGAAGTTAGGAGGTAGATCTCTATAGTTTAGGAGTTTTATGCTTTATCTTATTTTTTACATCTTCCAATGTAGTACCTTAATGTAACTCCTATCATTCTTATAATAAAATGAATTTATATTCCCCATACTGTCGTCATGGTCAAATTCTTGCACATGTCTTTTCTCGATAAATACTAATATTCGACCACCTATTTTTCAGTTTAACACCAGGCTAGCATATTTGATCATCGTCGAGAGTGACCTTCAAGAAACGCATAATGTAAGGACATATTTTTCATAGTCCCTAGTTTACATTGGTCATGTCGTATCCCGTTACACCGTCAAGGAAGTTCACATTCATAAGTTCAAGAAGACGGATCCAACTATCACGCATCTTCAACATCGATGCGATATGAGGTATACTTTGGTATAGATTTTGTTTTGAGTTTCTTAGATTTTTTACTAAGTATTGGGACACTTTTTATAAAATGTTTTTTCATCAAACTGAGGAGTTTTTCAAACTTAAAATGTTTTCTGAAAGACCTGTAGGTGGACTTTCACTACACCAAAATGGGAGATTTGTGAGTGCTGTTAGGAGTCACAATTAACCTTTATAACTGCTATTTACCGTCATAATTTAGGGGGTGATAAAAACAAAATTGTAACTCCTAACAGCAGTCACAAAATTTTATAACCCCTACGGGGTTATAACTGGTGACCCCAATTTGTAACTGCTATTTATAACCGCTCTCAGCTCGTAACTGCTGACAGCAGTCACGAATATTAGATTCGTAACTACTCACAGCAGTTACGAATGTTATATTTGTAACTGCTGATAGCAGTTACGAATCTTATATTTATGACTGCTGTTAGCAGTTACAAAATTGATAGTAGTGAGAAATTTGTGACTGCTATTAGCAGTTACAAAATTGAATTTGTTAAATGTGGTAAAAGTTATTACAAATATCTTTATATTTTCACAAAATGATGAAATAATGAAAGTAAAATAAATATCATGATAACAAGTCTAAAAATTTTGACAACATTTCATTTATATTTCCCATGTTCCAAATATCCAGTACATATAAAAACTTGTTTATACTTAATTTAACATCAAACAATCCCTTCGTGGGCGCCAAGTACAAAATGAACATAGAATAAAAAATAAAATAAAAAAATAACGACACAACACTTCAATGACATGAAATGTCATGAACATGTAACAAATCATTCTAAATCTAGACCAGGAGTCACCACGCAGGGGATACGCTTCGTGAAATCTAGGTATATCAGCCGTGGGGGGTATTGATGTGGTGACATCCTCCCTCGTGTACTCAGAGTATGTCTGTAGAGCAAGTTTAATGGACTCAAATTTTGTGAATTCGGTGCCTCGGTACCATTGACTTATGCTTGTGTTTCTTGCCACAAAGTGTAAACATCTGGATTTAGGCCTTTGAATACTACGTATGCCACGTGTATGCTTGCAAATTATAAAATGTAACTATGTTAGTTACAATAAAGAATGTGGGGCAAAATATCAAAACAGAATATCAAGAAAGTGTCAAAAGCAAACTCATTCTGCAGAATAAGATTGCCTATCTATATAAAGAAAGTGTAAGCACTTTAGGATCATCTAGTTAACCAACATAAAAATTGGGACATATATTTTCTGAGGCAACAAAAAATTACAGTCAGGCATTCTAGTTAAAATAAAATTGACAATACTGATTAATGTATGTAGTATTCAGCCACAACATAAATGTCAAAATGCTTGCAATTGTGCCCCCACACTTTTCATTCATTACTTCATAATGTAAATTCAGATTTGTGATAAATTAGCAACCACATACAAACAATAGCAAGGATTTAATTGATGCTATTGAGTAGTGTATCTAATCATCCATAAGATGAAATTAGCAACCATGTAAAAACAATAGCAAGGATTGTAGAATCCATGAAGAAATGGAATGTGGTCCTCTCTCGATAACAGCAAATACTGAATTTTCCATTAATAAGCAGATAATACCCAAATTTTATGCATTATTGTGTGATGTTACGAGAAATCATCCACTAGTCATTCTCGTACCAGCAAATCATGTGTAAAATAAGTAAAGAGTAAATAAAGCAAGTAAAGAGAGAGATAAGACAAGATATAGAGTGGTTCAACCCCTAAAATGGGCCTACATCTACTTTGGTTCTCTACTCTCATTAGATACGTTACATGGTACAGTATTATCAAGCCGTATGAGGCGTACAAGTATAAGAATAAAGGAGAATACATGGTTGTTGCGGTTTCGGACGTGCCGGAGATCTGGCCACTATGTAGATGAGTAACCCCCAAGTTATATGTTGAGGTTTTATAGAGATAATATGGCAAGGTTTCGCTAAGTATTATAAAAACTGCCTCGAGGGAGAGGAATCGATCCGATATCTCGAGGTGTGGACCTCTATTTATAGAAGGTATGTGAGTCGTGCCCCGTGCTTTGAGCACGTGACATTTATCAAGTCCGAAGTTGTTGTAATAGAGAGGGATGCAGCCTACAAGGCAAGTATAAACGAGTGTTGCATCACGAGGCTATAGCCAAAGGTGTCGCGCCCTATCCTTGATAGGGCCGCGGCCTGTATATAAGGAAAATGATAAGTGCCGCACCCTGTACTTGGTAGGGTCGCACCCTATGTTGAGTAGGGTCGTGGCCCATAAACTTCTACACGTGCCTGATTAACTTCCACGGCAGGATGCTATATTTGTACTATCAATAAGCCCCCAAGTCGTAGAGCCTAAAGATTTTGATTGGGGCTGCGGCTTAGTTCAGTCTTCTTAGGTGCCATGGTACTTTCAAGGCGACGCTTCATCTTCCCATGCCCCCTTATATAAATTGTTCCGGTCATGGACTTCATTACGTTTTCCAAATCTTAGAGAGCATTTTGAGAGCTGAACTATGTTCATACTTCATCTTGGGTTTTCCAACGACCTTTCTAGCCAATGTGTGGTGGTTCTGAGATTCTTCGTGGTGGTTTGAGGTTAAGCACCGCCGAATTCTTCCTTTCTAGGTAATTTTTCAACCAACAACCTCTCTAATAGCTTTTTTAGTTCATAATTTATCCTCTGGACTTTTGAATTTGTGAACCTCTCCTTAAATCATGTTAGGAATGCTTGATAGAAACATAGGGTTTTGATTGAATAATCTCCTAATTTCCAAGAATCGAACGCATCTGAATTATAAATATTTGAAATTATTGCCAATTTGTTCTTTAAATCAATCTTCATATGATGAAATGAAACCTTAAATCTTCTAATGCTTAAATCATGTGAACTGTATTTGTGTCGAATCAAATAACTATTCTTGATGTTCTTGAATAAACTCTTTGCATTCTGATTCTTCGATCTTTAAGTGAATCAACATTAAGATACTAAACTATTTAAGTGAGAAGTCGCGGAAAGGTATAATACCCTTTCAGTAATTTAGGTGATGGTTGCGGCTGGTAGACTCTGAGGGTAATTCGCGGCGGTTAAGCCCATAGATCGATGACTACGGCCTTAGGTTCCCTGATTAGAGTCGACGGTGTTTTAGCCCATAGTAACCGCGGTATGCAAGGTGATGAAACCTATCAAATCAACATGCCGCAGTGTCAATTGTCTTTTTAGGGCTTGAGAACCCCACACTTGGCATACTTATCCTATATTGATGATCACATCCATTCACTTTAATCTTCATATACTGCCGCGGCTTCTTAGGGATTTTTAGAATCATAATGGTTGTAGCGCCTAACTACGAACTCTATTTTTTAGGTACTGCTGCAGCCATATGAACTTTGACCTAGACAAATTTCTGATAGGCTTTTGGGCGAAGCATTTCAGAGCCTCTCCCCCTGAGCTTCCTTTCGTGCCTCCTCTGAAGTCAATAGGGTTGATTCAACTGAAGGATTTCCCCAACTGCGTAGTACTAGACTCAGACTCCGTGGATTCTACTTGTAGGAAGGATTTCGATTCCAAGCTAATGGAAGAGGAAGATAATTCTAGTAACCAACCATTGGACGTAGAAGATGATGCCGCGGCAAGGGATTCCAATGATGTTAGCGACGAACTAGCCAAACCACTTGGGAGGGCTGAAAGGCCTCTTGCTGCGCTTGATATCCGTAGCATTATGACCCAAGAGTGGGTTGACTAGGTAGCTAAGGCCTTCGAGTTTCCAAAAAACTTGATGTGCTCAGCACCTGTCGCGGGAACAAAGACCCTGTACGGCCCTTGCTGATGATGGGGGTATGTTTTCCTTTGCATGCTTTCATCTACGGTTTGTGGCTGCCCATTCCTGTTCCCATCAGAAGAATTTTTCAAATAATGAAATTAGCACCAGCCCAGTTAGATCCCAATGGCTGGAGGGACATTCTTGCCGCAGTCATGCTTTCGAAGAATCAATTCAGAAAAGATATTAATCCCGCGAAGTTTTTCCACTTCTACCGCCCGAAGGAAAACTCTGTAAAGTTTGCTGGCTATTACTACTTCACCATTCGCGGCAAGGATGAGAACCTTTACTCTATGAGGCCGATCAGTGTAAAGGACTGGAAGGGGAAGTATTTATATATCTCTAGAGAAGGTTGGGAGTTTCACCCTCAGGAGAACGAGAGGGAGGAGTCGTTTAGGATTCCACGGCAATGGGGGTGTCCCTACAAGCTAGGAATTTTAATTATAGCTGTGTCCCATCTTTATAGTTTCTTATTACTCTATACTAACCTTTGAAGTGTTTTCTGCAGTTCTCGACAACTTGCAATTGAGCAAGCGGCAAGAGAAGAGAGTTTCCAAGGTCGCGGCCATTCCTGCTGTGGAGAAGAAATTCAGTGACCTTGTAACTTCTACCACTATTTGAGGCAGGTTACTTCCCCAATAAGTCCATACCAAAAGAAATGGTTGCAAAAGGTAATAACCCGATTAATCAGTTTTGTTCTGCGGCAATTTATATTTAAATCATCAATTATTTACTATTTCTTTTCTTCTTTCTGGTGAGGAAGTTGATAAGGAGCTTTTGGTTGCCCAATTGGCAGAAATGGACGAGGACGCGATCATTCTCAATAACGATGTGCGGCACAGAAAAGGGAAGAGGGGCAATACGAAAGCTCCAGCCGCAGCAACTTCAAGCGACAAAAATCCATCTATCGCGACCCAAAATCAAGCCGCGGAAAAAACTGTCCCTGCTACGCCCCCACTCCAAGTTAAGGAGTTTGACGATGATATTGGGGCCAATTTGACTGCGGCAGGTCTGATGTCAACATCTGATGCCACCATCCATTCAACTTCTCCGCCGCCACCACCTACTATTGTGATTAATGCCAACTTGGTGACTCCTCTGTGTCGCGCCGGAGTTGGTCCTGATGGTCGATCGCGACCACAGCTAAGACAGGCTGACTCTGAATCCTCATGGGACACAACTGCGAGGATTTCTCGCAGGATAAAGAGGGTTGTGACACTCCGCCTAATTAAATACCGGGCGATCACTCCTTTATTAAATTAAATCAAGGTAAACAGTTGGTTCATTCTCAGCATCACTGTCGATAAAAAAAAAATTCCAACTTAACACCCTAATTAATTAAGCTAAGTGTCAAACCATATTCATACATACTTTCCAAATTTTAATTAAGGAAAAAGATTTATTTATATAAAAACAACATTTCTACAATTAAGAATCACACCACAGTAAACCAATTAATATAATACATTTGACAATCGAATGTCAACATATGAAAACTAAAGTCACAAATCCAAATAAATGTCCCAACAACAACGAAATAATGGAAAGAGCTACACATGCTCAACTAAATGAAAGTACTAAGAGTGGATCCGAATGAACGAAGTCATCTAATCAAGAGACCTGCAACTCCCACCTAAGCTGCAGCGCGTTCCTTCCAAGAGATCCTAAGCAAGACGCCCCTGTGGCTGGGCACCTGTAATACATACATATATATACAAGAGAGAGAGAGAAAAAGAAAACGGGTCAGAGCCCGAAAGTGTGTTTGATTTAAAATACAATTAGCAAGTATTTAAGTTGATACAGGCCAATGCAACAACATATTAGTGCGACACTCCCTTGATAAATTCTCCCCTCTCTTCTAATGTGCACACCTATCGCACTAACCTTCCCAATGGTCTATCTCATCATATAACATGTTATCCTTTCCCAATAGTTTAACTTATCTTGTATTACTTCGAAAGATACAAAATTTAACGATTCAATTGTTTGAAGATACTATTTCAATTAGTAACCAAAGTTCTCATTTTAACTTTATAAATCAATAAAGTTTTCCAGTGTCATATTATACTTTCTCAACACAAGTATTTATAATTTGAGTTATCAACCACGTCCTACATATTACATCACAGTAAACAGTTCCAGATTTCAGACTTTCATATATATATATATATATATATATATATATATATATATATATATATATATATATATATATATATATATATTAACCACTTGTAAAATATATATAAACCATAATAGCACCCCAAATAAAACTATGGTGCGGGCATACTCTACTATCCAAACCCCATATCACTCACATTAAGGGGACTACAAATTCGGAATCACTCTCGAATTGTATTAACACATACACAAACTATAGGTTCCAAGTCCTTTGGGACCGTCTGAACTATCGCTGCGATAGCCTGTACCAAGGATACCTATACACAAACAAAATGAGGCGAAGCATAGATTCCAAGTCTCTAAGAGTATGGCACATGCATGCGTCTCTTAGGACCGTCTGAACTATCACATCACTAGCCTGTACCAAGGATATCTATCTTCTAGGGTACGAGTCAATATCCCCCATAAGGCAACACAGGATAAGATCGTCCCAGCGCGGCAACCTCAGGGATAGTAAGTAGCGTGGGCATGATTTTCACAAGTATATAATATATGTACACACAATCATATAAATATACCACTTTATCATATTAATATAGGTTCTTCTCGTCACCCATAATTATACCATTTATCCTTAATTTCACATTTATAGAATTACGTATAAGGTTTCATCTCTAACCTTAACTCGAAGGGTTTTCTCACTTATTACCTAACACTCGTGGCTATATCCTCACAAATCTGAAATTCAGTAAGTGTCTTTATTAGGTTTCAACGTAACTCTCTTACGCAACTCATCCTTAAATTTATAGGTTTACCAACCCTAAAGTAAAAGTCCCATAAATACCATTCTCGTTGAAGATTAAAGGTCACAACATTCATTCATATGCCCTACTGGTCCTCAATGTCTCCCAAATCATTTTATCACGAATGCCCAAGAATTATTTCACGAAAATTTGAATTTAACTCATTTAAAGAGGGAATTAGGAGTCTGCCAGGAGGGGTCGATCGATCGAAGCTTGGGTCTCGATCGATCGAACCTTCGATCAATCGATCGATCAAGCAGGTCTGGGAAAAATTCTGCGAAATGCAGTTACGGGTTTCATCACCAAAATTACACCAAATCCATATTTTCAAGTTCCAATCGTCCCAGAATTCTACTACTAGCATTATATCAATATACTAGATGATTCTAACGTAAGGCATGTACATATTCATCATTTAAACATGGATTTTCAACCTAAAATTATGTCCAATTATCAAGAAACCTAGAATTTTCTTAAACAGATTTCTAACAAATCTTTCTCCAGAATTTCTTTCTTATGATTCATCAAAATTTCATGGTTTAATACCTCTACATGGCAAGGGTTTCCAGAATCAACATATACATCAACACTATATGGATTTTCCTATCAAAAATTGGGTTTTCTTCCATAGTTTTCATCACAAATCATTCCTAAACTAATATGAAGATTGCACCAACGAAAATAGCAAGTTAAACACTTGCCTGGGATTTTTGGTATTCTGATTCACGGCTGATTTTGGTATGGCTGCGTTCCTCGTCTCGCGATCTACGCGGTGGTGGTGGCGGCGGCGGGGCAAACCGGTGACTTTTTGGCCTTGAATTACCTTGGAGCTCTCTCCTCTCTTCTCCAATGGCCATCATTTGATTTCTGGATATTCTAACCCTAAAAGCTAACCTAAATGGCTGATATAGGTTGCTAAATTTCGTGGGTTTAATTACCCAATTATGTAAAATGACTAAAATGCCCTCCCGGGGTACCAATTAGGCCTAAAAACGCTCCGAGACCCAAACTACACCCCCGGGTACACTTTTTTGACTATCTCGACCCTTTCGGATGCGTTGGCGCACTCAAAAGGACCATCCGAACAACTTATAAAATATTCACTTTTATTAATTCTCATTTAGTCCCGACACGACACAGGCGCGTCCTGACTTAAATTTCCAAAATTGTCAATTTATTCACACGTGACAATATTATAAAAATAAATCTCATATATTACTATACTCATCCAGTAATATTCAACGAAGAACAAATTTCTAATAATTACTAACTCTCGTCACGCTAGTAAATATTTAAAGCAACATTCCGGATTAAAATTAAATTAATTTATCTCAATTAAATTTAATAAATCCCATAGTTTAAAAGCTATAAAAATACGGGGTATTACAAGGGTTCCCAATGCCACGGACCTTGACAGGTTGGTGGACGAAGGCCATGACGACCTGTAGGATTATAGTCTTCATAGTGTTTTGAGCGTAAGTGCAAGTACTTCTGAATTTTAATTTTGCATTCCATACCTTACTCTTAGCTTTCTCTTTTCAGGCCGCGAAAGTCGTGGTAGCTCAAAAGAGGAAGTACGAGGCCATTTACAAGCTAAAAGAGGCTGCGAAGAGGGTACACGCTGCTGACTTGGAAAATGCATGGAATTCTTCCTTCGAGGCTAAAAAGTAGTCCTCTGTCGTGGCTCTTCAGTCAGCTCAGATGAACTTAGAAGCTAATATTAAGGCCAAAGAAGAGGCGAAGGAAAATTTTAAGCAAGCCACGGAAGCTGTCCAAGTTGCTGAGTCCTCTAATAATAAGCTCAGATTCCTTCAAAATAGGTATGAGGAGTTGGAGGCCAAGGCCGATCATGATGCCAAAGCCCATGTTGCGAAAATTAAGAAAATGGAGGTGGATCACGGCGAAGCCCTTCAACTAGCCATCGACAATACTGTGGAGTCGTTCAAGGGATCCAGATATTTTTACCTTATAAAAAATAAGGCCTACCTTCGAGGTTACCAAGAACTCAGGCATAGAATCATAAAGAACTTCCCTGAGACTAAAGAGACCGTTCTTGTCTGGGGACTTGGTGATGTTGAGCATCAGTAATGCATAACAGAGATCAAGGCCGCGACCGAGGAGAATGCTAGGTTGAGGGCGGAGGCTGAGGCTGAGGCAACAGAGGCGTATGAAGAGACCTAAAAATCTACGGAAGGTGGTGAAGGGGATGTCAATGATGACGCGGCCTCCTAATCCTGTAGCCATTATAATCTCAATTTTTTAAACTGCTCATCCATATAGGGTTGCATCCCTTCCAATTTTTGAATTTTGCATATATGGGCTGCATCCTTCCTTACTTTTTATCTAATATTAACATTAACATCTGTCAAGATTTTTAGCACCCTTTATTATTAAGGCTGCAGCCACCTTTGATGTTGACTGCGATTTCTTTTCTAGTAGATTTTTATTCTTTCTTTTTTCTTGTTGCAACATGGATTGTGAAGAATGAACAAGGCCGCGGCCTATTTACTATCAAGGCTGCAATCACCTTTAAAAGCTAGTGTTTTTAGTATAACATTTGCATTATTTTTCTTCCAATGCCTTGACACTTCAACTGACACTTTTACATTTCACTTGCTTGCTTGAATAAAACTTGATATAGTTTAAGGCTGCAGCACTGTAACGTAGTTAGCCGCATAATTGTTCTTCATATAGTCTGTGGCACCTTATAACTAGATAATCACCATGTCGCTTTTTGAACATGGCTGCAGCAGGTTGACAATCCTTCTTGCCTTTTTCTACCGCGTCTTCTGAATGAATTCACTTAATGTTCACATCCATATATTTAGCCTTTTAGGAGATTAAGGTCATCCTTTTGTAGCTTTGGAATGCTTTGTGATCACAACAAAACAGCCTCATTTAGTCGCTTCAATTACCTTTCACATCTTTCCTTTAGTCGCTTCAATTGGGTTATTATCACCCCCCCCCCCCCCCCGGGCTAGGTGTTATGAAGCTTCCCCAAGCTTATGTGGATATATATAAAACCTTTCCAGGCTACAATAGAATTATCTGTAGAAAATAAAGTCTCTGGACCCTGTGGGTTATTTTCAAGCCTTCTCGGGCTAGGTATTATGAAGATTCCCCAAGCTAACATGAGATCACCAAGTTAATGATGTTTAGTCTCATATCCACCAAGTTAATGAAGTTTGCTAGGGGAGTAACCTCCCCAAGCTAATGACGCATCCCGAAAGCTAAGAACGGGCGTTGGAATCCCTTGTGATTGATGTTGCAAACCAACATAGGTAGTTTCTCTCCTTATTTTCAGTTTTCACTTGCTTTCAGAAAATCAGGCGCCTTGATGGGCATTTTGTGCTCATCTATATGTTCTCATTTCCGATATAACATATTATTTCGAAGCAAGATCTGTTTAAGACAAAATGATATTTTATAAGATAACATTTATTAGAATTAAGAAATCAAAATATGGCACTATAGAGTGAACTTGATTTCATGTATCTATTCATATATATATGTGTATGACTTTGTAAGGACAATACAAAGTTTAATTTAAAATAGCATAGGAATATTTTTCACTGTAAAGTAAAAACATATGAAATATAAGACATAAGCATGAAAAATGGGCATGTGGTATGTGAGACTAGACTTCATCCCCTAAACATCTCTGAGGAACCTCTGCAGCATCCCTTGCCCAATCATCCTTTCAATTTCATCCTTTAGTTCATAACACTACTCAGTGTCGTGGCCATGGTCCAGATGGAACTTGCACCACTTAGCTTTGTTCTTCTTGTGGAGTGGAGCTTTAAGCTTCCCTGGCCACCTCAACACCTTGTCCTCCTTAATGGACTCAAAGATGTCTTCAATTGGGAAGGCCAATTGGATGTAGGCCTTAGAGCTCCCTTATGTCTTCTCTGATTTCCTTTTCTGACTCCTGCTGATTGCTTCTACGGACGGACCCTCTGGTACTGCCGCGGCAGCGAAGGCTATTAAAGCAATGTTCCTAGGTGCCACCTCCACATTGGCTGAGGCCGCAACCTCTAGCATGAGGACCCTCTGAGTCAAATAGTTGGCATGGGTCTAGAGTGAGGCATGACTGTCGTAGAGATGGTTGAGGTGATTGTATAGCTGCACAATCTCATCTTGGACTTCTTTTCTCTTGATGGATTGTCCTTCCATTTTCTGCTTTTCTTAGTCTTTACAAAGTATATATAATCTGAGACAAAACTAACATACGTGAGTAATCTCAAAAATATTGGAATAACCAAGTAGGAAATGGGGATGCAGCATTTGCACTGCTACATTGCATTACTATTGAGGCCGCGACCAGTAAGGCACATAGGTGCACTGCCTTGGCCTTTGTATGATATTCACCAAGGTTGTTCTAGAGACCCTCTGAGTCCGTTCCTCGATGTTATAAAGCTTCTGTAACACAGCCGCACTAGTAGAGGTTGCGGCTATAAGGCATTTGAACGGCCTGGCTGCATCCTCCTTGCGTAGCAAAGGGAGCAATCCCAAAATTTTGAGCCCAAACTGAGTTTTTCTCTCCCAACATGTGGGGAGCATACCCACTAAGGTCTATAAATGAGAGGACATTCTCACGGTGCACAAAACGACATGGTTTCATTGATAACCCCCAGATCATTGGTCGAGAACAGACAAAATGAGAGTAAATACAATCATTCCTTAATCATTTACCTTTTCGGGGCCAAGGCCTATCGTGCTTTTCAGCTCTATCTAGATGAAATGATATCACAGGGGTATGTAAAATAGATCTAAGCTTATAAAATGATGGCCTAAGAACAGATCTGACTATAAGTAATACCCACTTAAGGGTGTGAATATAAAACAGAGCTCAATAACCAACATCTACCCATGAGATGACGATCCAAAGGACCCCTAGGGATCGAATAAGGTGTTTAAGAACTCAAAAATAGAGAAATAAGATTGAAATATCTCGTTCCCACAGACGGCGCCAGATTGATGATACGAGAAATCGTCCACTAGTCATTCTCCTACCAGCAAATCTTGTGTAAAATAAGTAAAGAGCAAATAAAGCAAGTAACGAGAGAGATAAGTCCAAATATATAGTGGTTCAACCCCTAAAATAAGCCTACGTCCACTTTGGTGCTCTACTCTCATTAGATGCATTACATGGTACAGTATTATCAAGTCGTATGAGGCGTACAAGTATAAGAATAAAGGAGAATACATGTTGTTGCGGTTCCGGTCTTGTCAGAGATCCGGCCACGATGTAGATGAGTAACTCCCAAGCTATATATTGAGGTTGTAAAGAGAGAATATGGTAAGGTTTCGCTAAGTGTTATAGAAACTGCCCCATGGGAGAGGAATCGATCCGATATCTCGAGGTGTGGACCTCTATTTATAGGAGGTATGTGAGTCGTGCCACGTGCTCTGAGCACGTGACGTTTATCAAGTTCGAAGTTGTTGTAATAGAGAGGGATGGAGCCTGCAAGGCAAGTATAAATGAGTGTTGCATCACGAGGCTATAGCCAAAGGTTTCACGCCCTGTCCTTGATAGGTCCTCGGCCTGTACAAAAGGAAAATGATAAGTGCCACAACCTGTACTTGGTAGGGCCGCACCCTCTGCTGAGTAGGGCCACGACCCATAAGCTTTTATGCATGCCTGATTAACTTCCGCTGCAAGATGCTATATTTGTACTATCACTGTGGGCGCAGAAAGAGGCACGGGGGGGGGGGGGGCATTTTAGCTATATATGAGCATACATATATAGAGAGACAACAAAGAGAGAGAGAGGACCATCATGAAATGCAGACCAACCACATTTTATGAATTGCTCACTCTAAGTTATTTCTATTCAAAGACAACCTGATTAATCATTATCTGATGCCCACACTTGTTTCCAATCTGATTTAATCGACTGATCCACATTATGGATTTTAGGCCTACGGGATAAACTCATATCATTTAGCAAATTTGTATATATGTATTCGTCTATCAACTTTGGAATTTCATTATCTGTATCCGTCTATCAGCTTTGGAATTTTATTATCTGTATCCGTCTATTAGCTTTGGAATGTTAACTCTGTGTTGTGACATCTCTAAGAATTGTCAAAATGGAATGTTAAGTTATCAAGTATATCAGGTATCAGTTATCAAGTATATCAGATCAGGTATCAGTTATCAACTATATCAAGTTATCAGGTATCAGTTATCAAGTTATCAGGTATCAGTTATCAAGCTATCAAATCTACTGCGCCATGTTTACTGTCCCAATCATATATCAGCTATCAAGTTATCAAGTCTACTATCCCAATCATATATTAGTTATCAGTTATCAGTGCTCAATCAATTTAATATATCAGTTATCAACCAGTCTATTGTCCCATGTTTATCAGGTATCAAGTATCAAGGTATTAGTTGATAAATTTAAGTTATTAGTTATATATTAGGTATCAGGTATCAATCAATTCAATATATCAGTTATGAAGCAAGTCTATTGTCCCATGTCTACAATATCAGGTATCAGGTATCAGTTATGAAGTTATTGAAAATATATCAATCAAATCCAACTGAATATATCAAGCATATCAGGTATCAGGTATCAGTTGAATCCAACTGATATATCAAACATATATCAGTTATTATATCAATCATATATCAACCCAATCATATATCAGTAATTAATGCTCAATCAATTCATTATATCAGTTATCAAGCAATGATATATATGTTCTCTCAATCACTGGTCAAATATACATCAGGTATCAATTCAATTCAATATATCACTGCTCAAATATCAATTCAATATATCACTGCTCAATTATATATCAGTTATCTCAATCACTTCTCAAATATACATCAGGTATATCAAGCAGTTGAATACCAATAGATCAGTTATCAAGTAGTGCTTAATCATATATCAAGCATTGCTCAATCAGTTATCAAACAGTGGCCTATCAATGCTCAAATACAAAATGGTTGGTTCCATTAGTCGGCATATTTAATGGTATGCAATGCAAATCATATATCAACCCAATCATATATCAGTTATCAGTGCTCAATCAATTCATTATATCAGTTATCAAGCAATGATATATTTGTTCTCTCAATCACTGGTCAAATATACATCAGGTACCAATTTAATTCAATATATCACTGCTCAAATATCAATTCAATATATCATTTCTCAATCGTATATCAGTTATCTCAATCACTGATCAAATATACATCAGGTATATCAAACATTTGAATACCAATATATCAGCTATCAAGTAGTCATCAATTATAGATCAAGTAGTGCTCAATCAGTTATGAAGTTATTGAAAACATATCAATCGAATCCAATTGAATATATCAAGCATATCAGGTATCAGGTATCAGTTGAATCCAACTGATATATCAAACATATATCAGTTATTATATCAATTATATATCAATCCAATCATATATCAAGTAGTGCTCAATCAGTTATGAAGTTATTAAAAATATATAAATCGAATCCAACTGAATATACCAAGCATATCAGGTATCAGGTATCAGTTGAATCTAACTAATATATCAAACATATATCAATCACTGCTCAAATATACATCAAGTATATCAAGCATTTGAACACCAATATATCAGTTATCATATATCAAACAGTGCTCAATCAGTTATCAAGCAGTGATCAATTAATGCTCAAATACAAAATGGTTGGTACAAAATAATTGAAACATGCTATTATACATAATTTTCAAGTCAATATTTAAAAGAACATAACATGCTACAATTAAACATCTACTCCTCTATTGTGTTTAATAATTTCTTTATTTCTGGGTAGTCATCTAGAATAGACTGAATCTAGATAGGTGCCTCTATGTCGTCTACCGATGTAGTCAAGCACTTAGGAGAATGTAAAACAACAGACCATGGATCATTATTGGGGCTCTTTGCATAAAACACTTGCTTTAAGTTTTGTAATTCATAAATGAATGGCTCATCATTCACATTATCTTTACTCTTCAACTTCGCCAAATCAACCTTCACTATGTGGGTGTCAGGGTCAACCATACATGCATTCTTGTCCTCCACTCTCACCCAATCACAGTAAAATATAGGTATGCTGAAAGATATATAATCTAATAGGACAATTTGTTTTATAATCCCATAATACGTCATCTCAGCTTCTATCAAGTTTTTATCTTTTGCGCTTGCCCTGAAATGAGTTAATGCTTTATATGAAATGCCGCTAATTTATTTCCTAATGAGTTTTAACTCGTGAGTGATTGAAGAGAACACAAAACCATTGACACGATACTGTCCAAACTCCTTAGCTACAAAACTAGGCCCATTTTCTAGACATGCAAGCCCCATCGATACTTCATCGGCTTTCAATAACTGAAACAAAGAAAGCATTTGCATTGTGAATATGTTTCAAAGATAGTAAATAAAAGTGTGTTATTACTGTAGTCACCTCGGAAGCTACCCAATGCCTAAAGTCATTGTCTACGCTCGTGCCTCCCTTCCTCCTCTTGTCAGGCCCGCACTCATTATATTGCTTAGGTTAAAACACTAAAAATATTAGTTTCTAATGAATATAACATCGAACATATTACATTATTTTACAAAACATTTTAAATAAACTCACATTTTCCATTTATCTATGCTTCACGCGTCTCGAATACATATCGAGCCCCCTGGTTATATTGTGTACTTGTTAGCTTCACTACCTTACCTTTCCCCAGGGCCTCCTCATCCGCAAACTCTTCTAATTCATCAATAAAGCATTCATGACCTCCAATGTTTGGGTTAGGCATATATTACTTTGCATACAACAAAGCCTGTTCCATAATGTACTCCTCAGCAATGGACCCATTAACGTACTGTGTATTCTTAATGTAATCTGCAAAAGTTTTCAATAATTGTTCAAATGGATACATCCATTGGTACCTTACTGGTCCACATAAAACTGCTTCATCGCACAAATGCACTAAAAGGTGGATGTTTATCTCAAAGAATGAGGGAGTAAAGTGCTTCTCCAAAACACATATAGCCTCGGCCAAAGTTTCTTTCACTGCCATTATGTGCGTCATGTTGACAACTTTCTTGCACGATAGGGAGAAACATAAGCTAATTTGTAGAATGGCCCTTCGAAGATCCTTGTATTCCAAAAAACAGTGTCCGAACAACAAAGGGACAAGTTGCATTATCACATGCCAATCGTGAGTCTTGCACTTTTTCAAATATTTTATTGCGTCGCAGACAATCCTGCGTAAGTTGGATGAGAAATTAGAAAGGACCTTCAAGCCCTTTAATGTTTCTAAGAACATATTTCTTCCTTCAATGCTGCAACTGGCATATGCTTTTTTCCAGTGTTTGGATCTTATTTCAACAATATTGATCTTTTAATCTTCAAATCACGAAGATCTTCACGGGCTTTTTCTACATCCTTGGAATGAGAACCACCAATGCATGTGCTTACGAGATGCTCAATAATATTTTTCTCAGCGTGCATTATGTATATCACATGTCGTACAGGATATTCCTTCCAGTATGGAAAATAAAACATTATTGATCTCCTCGACCACGCCGTTTTCACATTAACATCCTTTTTTTACGCTTTTAGGCCAAAATTATAGGGTGTTTTCCCCTCAACTTTGGGTCAGCCTTTAATGACCTTTCTTTAATTTCCAAACCAGAAAGTCTTGGTGGAGGTGGCCGCGTCTCGGTGCCTTCTGGGAGAAAATTGCTTCGTATTGACCTGAATTTGTGACTTTGGGCAGAAATCTCCGATGACTATGATAAAAAAGTTTACCATTTTTCTTAAGCCAGCTGGCTTCAGTCTCCTCTCCACATATAGAACAACCTAGGTAACCATGTAGATTGTACCCAGATAAGGTCCCATAAGCAGGAAAATCATGAATTGCCCATATCAACATAGCTCTCAAAATGAATTTCGCCTTTTTGTACGAGTCGAACGCTCTCACACCTTCAACCCATAACTCATTTAATTCAACTATTAGTGGCACTAAGAAAACATCAATGTCACTACCCGGTGCTTTTGGACTAGGTATCAACAATGAAAAAATTGAAAACTCCTTTCTCATGCACAGCGATAGGGGGAAATTTAAAGGCAAATATAGGCCATGTACTCTTATCTATGCTCAATTTGCCAAACGGGTTAAACCCATCAGTTGATATTCCGAGGTGAATGTTGCGTATTTCTTTAGAAAAGTTTGGGTATCACTGATTTACAGATTTCCACATAGATGAATCAATCGGATGTCGCATGATATTCTCACCCACCTCCGCTCGACCATGCCAAGTCATTGCCTCAGTTATCCAAGGTATAGTGTAAAGTCTCTTCAATCGAGGACCTAAAGGGAAATACTTTAACACCTTCTTAGGTATTTACGTATCTACTTTCAATTGACTTTGGGGGCCACTTTGTTCTAGGCGCAGGTCCTGTGGGTCGTAGTTAGCCTAAGCAATATGACTCTAACCTTCTATTGGCCTCGTACCTTTGACGTATATCGAACAGTTCCCCCCGCATCATACCACTTGACCAAACTCATGACGGGAGGTATATATCAAGGAACTCATTCATGTGCGTCGAGTATAATGAATTCGCTCTCATACATATTATCCCCATGAGGTATCTAGTGAGGCAATTCACGTACACTCAAGTATATCAAATGGCTTGTCCACATGTACCGATGAATAATTGCCCTTAAAGGCAAGAGCTATATCGCGAAAGTCATGCCAAAGGAGGAACCCTTCCACTAACCCAATAATTGCATAAACCTCATGTAGGTGCCAAATCTAGGACACTCATATTTAGTTTGCCTGTTACCGTGCGAAAATCTTCCAAAATTTCAGATCGACATACCGCCTGAATTTTCTTACGATTTTGCCATTTTTTTTCAAAATAGGATCCCGTTTGTGAGACTCGAAACAAGTCAAACCCTGTCTTACACATTTTCAAACCCTATTTTCCCAATCTCGAGTCATGCCTATCATTTTTTTTCATCTAGACAAACCTAATACAAGTGACAACTTAATAATAACATTAATAAAAATCATGCTGAGATTCCTCTACTTTTTCCTTCCTTTTTTGAAAATCAAAAATGCCAAAAACACTTTTCTCCTCCTTTCGAAATACCAAAAACAAATTCCATTCTTCTTTCAAAAATAAATTCGAACCATTTTCCATCTCAGGTCGATCGCATACCTAATTTTGGCCTGGCTCCTTATTGGCTTCGATCTTTCGTAAAATTGCCCTGAAACTCATCGGTTCTTCCGCTGCCTCATCCATATTTTGATTCACCTTCATGAGTTCTTCATGGACAACACTAACTAAGCACCGAATGTACAGCCCGTTCTGATGACCATCTTAGTCCAACTTAGTGCTAAGATTCACAACCTTCAAATAAAGGTCTATGAGATGCACCATCACCTGGACCAGATTCCCGAAGAACTCAAGGTTCTCTTCTCTCGTGCCATGGTTCCACTCGCACCCAAGCTTGTTTGGTTCCTATAATATTATAATCATGATCTATGTGCCCCTCATTTTAATGGGCCACCGCCAGCTCAACTCCCTATTCCGAACCTTGCCCAACCAGGGGATAACTCATCTATACCCATGAATCCAAAAGAGGAGGAGTTGAACAAGGTCATGGAAGACCTCAAGATGCTAACAATAAAGTTCAACCAAGTAAAAATATTTGGTAACTACATGGACTACACCCATATGTCTCCCTATCCTAAAGTCAGACTACTACAGAAGTTCAAGATGTTAAACATTGAGAAGTTAGGGAGAAGCAAACCCCCAATTATTCACTTTCAAAGATATCACCGAGCCATGAACCTCCTTGGTGCCTCTGAAGAGATAATAGACCATATTCTCTAGCAGACATTAAAAGAAAGTGACCTCCATTGGTTTTTACCCCTCAAAGAATCTATAATTCATAGTTGGGAGAATGTTGCACGAGAATTCATGTCTCAATACAAGTACAATGAGGTTCTTGAGGTTATGCATCAAGATATAAAGCTTCTTAAGTAGAACCCTGGGTAAACTTTAGTAGCTTTGTAAGAAGGTGGAGAGAGAAAGATGCTACCATGACCAAAAAACCCTCCGAGAAGGAACAAGTCAGTATCATAAAGAAGAACTTCTTACCTCATATCCAAGCATCTATGGCAGGACATTATTACCCACACTTCTTAGCCCTCTGAGAAACTGGTGTAGAAATTGAGGAAGGCATCACCAAAGTCGAATCTGAGCCAAATAAAGTGATCGTAAAATTCACTCCCTGAAAGTATGAGAAGCCCGTTAGTTCTATAGCCTCAACAAATAATAACATTTCCTAACTTGTTACCTCTTAGGCACCGAAAAGTCACACCAATCCTACCAAGAAAGAGTACACTAAGGTCCATGCTCCTCTGTCCAAAATCTACGAGGCCCCACTAAGTCGAAGCCTCATCAAACCTTTAGACCCTCGTCCATTACCACATTCACTCGCTAAAAATTTCAAAGTCGATGCCCATTATGATTTCCACTAGTACGCTGTCCATACTACCGACCAATGCTTTCACCTTTGAGATCTGATCTAAGGTTTAATTGACCGGAGTATTATCGCCCCACCAGCCAATCCTAAACCTAATACCACTCATATCCCATTTCTAACCTAAAAAAATGCCATCTTTCTAGAAAGTTTCCTATAATTTGATCCATCTTCTCAAATTATGCCTAGCAAAGCACCCATCATACCCATAATCTCACCTAAAATGCTCAAAGTTTGCCCATATTTTTTCCTACACCATACATGCTTCACCAATCAATCTTTATCACTACTTACAAGGGCCTGCATCACTGTCCGCACTCGATCTGAAGGGAACCATATGGAGTTACCAGTTGTGTTGAACCAATTCTTGGACTTTGGATTGAAATTTCCCACTTAGATGACTATTAATTATCGCAAATTCAGTGGCTTAGTTATGGAATCGCAAAAATGGGCTCGAGAATCAGATGAATGCGTGGTACCTATTGAAGAAGTCAGTTTAGATGATTTGGTATAAATAACGGTCGATGCATTTCGATAGACATGTGAAATTTGTAGCATTGATGAGCTAGTCACCACTTTGAAGATTCAGGGATGGTTGGTCCCTTCACTCTTGCACCTCCCAGTTGAGTGGGGAGATTTATATGATATAGCCATCGAGGTTATTGAATGTATTGATTTCTCTTAGCAAAAGGACACAGTCTCCACCGAATGGGGGATGACTTTGAGAGCTCAGATGACGAACCCAGTCGAAAAGAAACTAGTTTAGTAGTCAGTCTATGTGGAACGATATCCTTTGAAGTTTTATTAGGGAAAAATTAATAAGGTGGCCATTCAGCCAAAGGTAGATGAAGACACGGGGTTCTTATTCTTCCCTGCCTCAGTAAATCACATAACCAGGTCAGGGAGACACCACAAAGATTCAATTCCTTTAGTGATCGAGACAGGTAAAGGAAAGTGAGTTAGCAAAGAACTTCCCATGCTAGAAATGGCCATCGGAGAAGGTTACGTCCTTTACCATCTCAAGAAAACTCAAGACAATATCACCCTAAGGTGGATTTTGATTTTCTCCCAGCTACACTGGAATACTCTGGTAAAACTCCCCATCAAGCATGTAGTCCCTCCTTCTACTACTCCCGAAGAAGCCGTAAACATCGTTGGGTACTTGACCTCTTCCATCCTCCTCTCCTTTTACAAAGCAGAGATACTGAAGATTAACCCTGCCCATAATTATGCCTTCAATATCTCCGTTGAATTCTTGGAAAAGACAGTCCCACTCTCACTAATTGATAACGGATCTTCCCTCAATATTTTTCATCTCAAAACTTTCAATTACTTGGGATTGAAATTCAGTGATCTCACTCCCACTTTCGTCGCCGTGCATGCTTATGACAATACCCGCCGAGATGTAATAGGGTCCATAAAATTCACAGTAGGGGTTGTCCCTATCAATCCTATCATCGAGTTCGAAGTCTTTGACATGCCTACATGTTTCAACCTACTCCTTGGCTATCCATGGATCCACAGTATCCGAGCGGTATCTTTTTATCTTCATCAAAAACTGAAATTCTTTGCCAAAAGATAAGGTTATCGCTATCTTGGGAGATAAGGACAGTACAAACAATGCTAGCATTAGTAACCCGATATAGGAAATTAGTACGGGATGAATGAAATGATCCTTTCTGGATTTAGATTTGACCTATATCCCTTCTAATAGGAGAAAATTTCAAAGATCAATTATGTCCGGTACATAACCCTCATGGAAATGTCAATGTGATTCAGATGTTCAAGAACATGCATTTCATGCCCGGAATGGGGCTAGGGAGATGCCAGTAAGGGATACTTGAGCCCATAGTCCTGAAGCAGGCCTTAGCCCATGTGGTTTGGGTTACCAGTACTCACCAAAAGAACTCAAAGCACTCTGATGACCACGACCGAAAAAAATCTTAGAAGAAGGAAAAACTGTTTCGAGAGACTATCTGAATGGAAGGTTTTTAAAGGGGTGAAGACTTCACTTTCTACTACTTCCTTGAGCCATGGTATGACAAATTGATAAGAAGCTAAAATCGAGGTTGGAAATCTTCTTTCAAGACAGTAACTCTTGGGCTGAAGATTTCCAATATGAAGTGCAATCTCTCACCGAGAAAGTTGTGATAATTATTGGGGATTCTGAAGAAAGTGATTTCGAGGACTCATTCAACCTGAAGACATTAGGGCTGAGTCTCTGCATGATCCACTCAGATGTCACATTGTTGGACATGTACACTCAAATCAAAGCTGCTGACATGCCTCTCCTTAACTACAATGTCATGTTTGTCCAGCCTACTCAGATTCAACCTGCCCCTGCTATTCACCCTATCTTAGTCTCTTGACCTAATGTTGTTATTTCTTTTTCTGATATTAATGTAACTAAGACCTCTTTTGACGAGGTTAACAATGTTGTTTTTCTCGAAAATGAAATAAATGAAGATTTTGAGTATCTTGCTATGCCTTACATTAAGTGTCTTGATTCTAATCAAATCTTTAATGATGATGATTTTACGAACGAATAATTCTTAACTGATTTTAATAAGGAGAATAACAAACAACATAACTACATTTAAATTAATGATGATGAGACTATTGTTATTAATATCGGTTATAGTATCCATCAACGCGAGATTTGAATAGTCTTCACCCTCGATGACCATTAGTGTGCTCGATTCGAAGAGCTAATGAAAGAATTCGTGGATTTCTTCACATGCTCCTATGATGATATGCTCGCTATTGACCTAGAAATATCTCAGCACGATATCCTAACATTCCCAGAATGCAAACCAGTCAAATAGATGCTATGGAAGCTTCAGACCAAATGGTCGCTCAAAGCCAAAGAGGAAGTGGTCAAGCAATTGAACGTGGGTATCATTTGCGTAGTCAAATATCCTACATGGCTTGATAATATTGCCCTGTAACACCCCGAGAGGTGCTACTGAAAATTTTTGATAAATAAGATAATTTTTTTATAAAATAATACAGTTAGATTGAGAATAAATTTACGGAAGCATAAATAATAAATCGACTAAATAAAATTCTCAATTTTATTAAATCTCAAATGTCCTTTTACAAAAAAAATTACAACAAACAAAATGATACAAATAAATTTTGAAAATAAATATCTAGAGCCTCTAGTGACGGTCCCAATCCCAACGATACCATAAATATCATCTCACATCAACCTGAAACTCAACAAACTATTGGGGGATAAGTGGGAAACTCAGTAGTTCATATAAATGCTCTAAGTGTAACTACATATACTCGTGTGTGTGTGTGTGTGTGTGTCATATACAAGAGTGTATGCAATATGAACATTCAAACTAAAATCCCAATAATATAGTCATCATCTATGATCTCACCACGGCACTATAAAACCTAAGACCCGGTATGAAAATTCCCATCACACTTCTCACAGTACGGTATGGACTACCGTCCACTATCCTGTCAATTATCCTCGAAACAATCCAATGCCCCCAAAAACAAATTACATAACTCAGGTACACGACCCATCCTAAACTATCGTCACCTCCATAAAATCTTGGAATCATTTCCATAATAACACTTGGCATACTCGCCAATCGGGGTCCATGGCCTAGTCTTTGGATGATAAATAAAATTATAGCTGACAGCAAACCCCGTCCAGCGAGTGGTTTGGATAAGGAATGCCTAAGCATTCTACAATAATAATCATCATAATATCATTCTCTCAATTCAAATAAATTTCAGATTCAATTCCCATAAATCAAGTTTACATATTTTCTACCCATTTCCATAACCCAACATGCTCGTAAAATCAACTAGTTTCGTTACCCCAAACTACATGGCATGAAAATAACACTTACAAAATGAGTGTAAGAACGAATATAATATACGAGCATAAAATACATATAAATGCAACACATAGAATTTATATAAATATACAATCAAGGTTGAATAAGTGTAGCACACTAAATTAACCACGGGAGAACGAAACTACCTCAAGCGAGTCAAAATCCACCATTCTAGACCTATTTTGAAAATCCAAAAAAATCAGCTCTTAACATTATTCAAACTACCAATCCAACTTCAAATTTGGATTTTACACGAAAAATTATTTCAAGTATGTGTTTTGAGTTTTCTCAAATCTCATCTGAAAGCACCAAAAAAGAATATCTAAACACTCAAAATTGGCTCTTCTCATTCTACTCGTTTTTTTACTCTTTTGATTTCATTTTTGTCCTTTTTTTTCATCTTCCTTTACTTATAATCACTCATAATATTCCTTATATAGACCCTCTCTCAAACCCTATCTTGGAGCTTGAGCTAATGCATATTACTATATTGCCCTTTAATTCAAAATTGCCTACTTTACATGTTTAACTCATCACAAAATGTTCAAAAGCCATTTAAATTTAAATTTAAATATTTGATTCGATTTCATACCAAAATAAATTTCTTTTAAATGTAATATAAAAAAATATTTTCATTTAAAATAAAATATCCCGACTAAAATCTCATAGAATATTCATAAAAATGCTCTCAAAATTATGGGGTATTACACGCCCCCGTACCGGGTCGGGAGGAAATGTCCATTTGTGCGTCGACAACCAGGATTTGAATAAAGCATCCTTGAAGGACAATTACCTGTTATCCAACATCGACATGATCATGGACAACACGGCTAGTCATGCCCTTAAGTCATTTGCCTATGGATTCGGCAGATATAACCAGATCAAAAAGCACCCTGACCATCAATGAAAAAACTACCTTCATCACCCCATCGAGAACTTTCTACTACACTGTCATGCCAATCGAACTCAAGAATGTCGGGGCTACCTACCAAAGTGTTGCTATCCTGCATGATCTTATTCGCAATGAGGTTGAGGTCTATGTAGACTATATTATCATTAAGTCTAGGACTCAGGAAGGTTATATTCCCGCTCTCTGAAATCTTTTTGAGTGACTATTGCAATACCAAATGCGGCTAAACCCACATAAAAACATTTTTGACGATACAAAAGGAAAACTCTTGGGATTCATTTTCAGTGAGAAGGAATTGAAGCAGATCCTGCTAAGCTGAAAGACATACTTGAGATGCCACCACCACGGATGGAGAGGGATGTATGAGGATTCCTGGACAAACTATAATACATTAGTCGGTTCAGAAGCTAACTGACCTTTATCTACGAACCCATTTTCAAAATTCTTCTAAAGGATTCAACTAAAATCTAGAATAAGGCCTACTAAGAAGCCTTTGAACGAATAAAGTGATACATTACCTGACCTTTGTTGCGTATGCCTCTGGAGCCAGGTCTCCCCCTACTCATGTACTTGATCGTGACAGATACTACAACAAGGGATTTACTAGCCCAATACATTGAATAATCCTGTCAGGAAACAACCATTTATTACGCTAGTAAAAAATTGTTCGAGTATAAATTCAACTACACCACTTTGGAGAAAGAATGCTTTGCCCTGGTCTGGGTCACGCGGATGTTATGACACTATATGCTTGCCTTCCCCATCAGATTAGAATCTCGTATAGATGCCATCAAGTTCTTGCTATCAAAGCACCCTCAATCCAACTGAATGGCTTGTTGGTTGATGTTGTTAGCCGAATTTGATATTGTGTACGTCACGGAGAAAGATATGAAAAGGACATCAATCTCCGACTACCTCACTGATTACCCCATAGAAGAAGCCGATGTTTGGGTCTCTGAATTTTTGGATGAAGATATTCTCTGCACCTCTCAGGAGGACCTCAGATGGCAAATGTTATTTGACAGATCTGCCAATAAAAAAGGGTACGACATTGGGATACTTATGATCGCCCCTAATGACTCTCACACCCCCATTTCCATCAAACTAAACTTCCCTTTCACCAATAACATGACTGAGTATGAGGCATGCAAGATCTTCCTCAAGAAAATAATCTGATGTCCAGACATCCACAAAGACTTTGCCCTAATTTTCGGCCAAATCCTCACAAAATGAAAAGTTAAATATGAGAATATCTTACCCTTCCATGCCCACCTAGAAAAACTGGCCTCCTAGTTTAAAAATGTCACCTTCCATTACCTACCTCGGACAAAGAACAGCCTAGCTGACCTCTTTGTTATCCAGGACTCCATAGTTGACCTGCCTGAAGGAATAACAATGGTCCCTTTCTTAGTTCAGAAATAAGCTAAGCCCAATCACTGCTACCACATTAAACTTATGACCGAGGAAACTTTCAATATGGCGAGGTTATGGTGAAAGTCTGTTACTAAATCCATTTATTAAAAATAAACTATTTAAGTAACTCTGAACAGTTTTTTTAAGAAACTCTTTTCTTAAAAACCAAAACTATTTGAACACAAGATGTGTTTAATAAAACAGTATGTACGAGATTTATTCAAGATTTGACTAACAGGTTTATAAAACAGTTTAAACAAACTTTAAACTCAGCACAACCAATAATGAGATGAGAAGATGTAGGAAGATTAAGTTCACAATTTTTTACGTGGTAAAACCTCACCAACGGAGTAAACATTCACGACTCCCTCTACAGAGTAAAATAAAAATCCACTAAAACAAATTTACCAGTTACAAACTATATAACTAACATGCATACAACTCAGACCTATATAAGTTTAGGAATGTACCCCCTGGTATCGTATCCTTTTAACTTCTCTGCAGTTCTGATTGTTGATGTTGTTCTCTCAGTTTGTTAACTTCTGATTTGTTCCAGCACTTTACGTCGACTCTTGTTCACAAGATCTTATTACCAACACTTTCCGTGTGGTGGGGTGAAGGTGTTTGTGGAGGTGCTCTCTAACACATGCATGCACACACACACACACATTTATTAAGTACAAATAGTCCTAACAAATTACATATAAGGCTATATGCAGTGATTTTTCTTTTTTCTCTCTTCTCACAAAACTTTAACCCTTTTTTACCTTTAAATCAATCCCAGAATCCACGGATATCTTGCTCAGAAGACGTATCAAGATCTTAATCAATCTCAGGATTTTGAAAAGATCTTTGAGATTGAAAACCTCCAAGTGTGATTCCAAACTAGGTCAAAGGTTTAGTTTTAAGAGAACTAGAAACAGAAAACATTTATTGTTGATTTAAAGATAAAAACGATTTTCAGAAAAGAATCAACAATATATTTCTCAAGATGAGAAATAAACCATGTAAATCTAAGTGTGATGTAACATGCAGAACATAGATCTGAAATTTCTATAAAGAAGAAAATAGATCTAAGTTAACAGTTTAAGTTGGGAACAAGATCTAACGAACAAGAGGTTACAGCAACACAACCAACAACACAAATATCTCTCAAAAACTCAAGAACACTCAGGGTAGTGTTTTGGATATGTAGGAGTTTTAGAGGAGTGTTTGGTTTTAAAGAGGCTTGACGAACAAGGATTAGGGTTAGGGTTTCTAACTCTTTCTCTCTCTCTCTCCCTGGCTTCTCTCTTCTCTCTCGTTTCTCGCTTCTCTCTATTTTTTACTCTAAAAAATGAACTGTCCAAAAGTCTTAGACGATTGAGAGGAGGGTTCCTTTTATAGGACGAAGAGAAGGATCGAGAAGATGGTTCAAAAACAAGGGTCAGGATTGAGTCAAGCTGGATTGACTTTGATCCAAGGGCTCACAGTACGCGGTGATTAAAATTCACCTAATTGGTTCAAGAGGGATACACAGGGCTTACCAAAGAAAGCATGCAGATCGTTGATAAGTATTGATCCAGCGGTTTTAAGCATACGCGATTATATACTCGGTAAAGAAACACAAAATGCACCAATCAACAAGCAACAGGTGTTGATCAATTAGGCGATATAAAATGCGCGTCATAAAATAATTACAACCATACCCTGAATTCTCTACCGCTTTTGGTTTCTACCCAAAGAAATTTTAAGCTAATAATCCCATTAAACCATAATTATAGATTGAACCCACAAACTTTTAAAACTAACTTTTAATTAATAAAACCTTTATTAAAAAATGTTTATAAAATCCCAAAAAATATTTAAAAATCAAATTTAGGGATTTAAACATACTCAACATATGTACACACATTAATAGGCAATATGACATGTATATGATGCATTGTACTGTGTGTGAGTGTTGGTAATTTGGTTTAGATCACTACAAGATAGATGAATGAAATAACAAACCAATCTCTGAGGTTCTTTGGTTTCTAGGATAGACATAATTTTGACATAATTTCCAAACTAGATGAACACTTATACAATATAGACTTAAGTTATTCAAGAGTATAAGGGCTTCATATGGTACTATAACATTTGGCACCTCCTCAAATATGCTAGATATCCCTAAGACGCCGAAAAGAAAGATCATGCGACCCTTCGCAAATGGGCTACCCAGTATATCATCTGCGACAGAGCATTATTCAAGAGAAACTTTGATGAAACCCATTTGCACTGCATAGTAAGGCCTCATGTGGAAGAAATGATACAGAAGATCCACAATGGGAAATGCAGGCCCCACATAAATGATCACATCCTTGCCAAAAATATTATCTGTTAAGGATATTACTGGACCACCATGGTTCAAGATTACACGGCCTATGTCCGAAGATGCCTCAAATTCCAACAGTTTTCTAATCCCCAACGCTTGCCTCCTCGAGAACTATACAACATAACCTCTCCTTGGCTCTTATCCACCTGGGGCATTGACATCATAGGGAAGGTTACTCCCAAAGATTCAAACGATCACAAATTCATCCTGGTCGCCATTGATTACTTCACCAAATGGGTCATAGTAGAGTCATACATAATGCTGAATGCCAAGAAAGTGGCCAAGTTTATCAGAAAGAACATCATCTTCTGATACGAAGTTCCCCACGAGTTAGTATAAGATAATAGTATCCATTTCGAAGTTGAGGTCATAGAAATATTCGACGAGTACAGGATTCAGAGACACAAATCTTCTCCATACCAACCCCAAACCAATGGTATCATTAAATCTGCCAATAAAAGCCTCAAAACCATAATCATCAAGATGACTGAGAGTTATAGAGATTGGGTCGATCGGATCCCTTACGCCCTTTGGGACTACTGCACTTCAATCAAAATGGCTACTTGGGCTACCCCTTATTCTCTAATATACGGTATGAAACTAGTTCTACCCATTGATTTAGAAATACCTTCCCTCTGCGTCCTACTCAGAAAAAAAATTGACAAAGAAGAATTTCATCAAAGACACGTTGATGAATTATCACTCTTGGATGAAAAGAGATTGAAGGCTTTATATCATATACATGAATACCATCGCCGGATCCATCCGGGACCCATAAGGAAATTCAAACCAAAGTAGAGTGCCCTACATCGTGAAGAAAATTCTCTGAGGAGGCGGCGCTATGCTCACAGACTTGATAGAGAAGAGATGGCGCATTCAGTCAAACTGGACCATCTCAATAAATTTTACCCTTAGTCCGAAATCTCAGCGTGCTATGACTCTTCTCATCCCCCATTCTATTTTAAAATAAATTCTTCATTTCCCCTACCCACGTGGAACCTGATCCTTTAAAAAACCTTTTCTTTTCAAAATGAAACTCATAAATTTTTTTAAAAACTCCAGAGGTACGTAGGCAGCCCATACAACATACATGGGTCTGGTCCCCTTCCCTTTCTTTTTCAAAAAATGATATTCTTTTCTAACCTCCGAGAACGATGGTCCATTTTATCATTTACATGAACAAAAGGATTATGTATACCTTAGCAATTTATATAGATAATTCAAATGTAAAACTCATCAAGAGGCACAATAAAATATGATCCAAATCAATTTTTTATTTCTAATAAGGAATACAACGTTGTGACATAAAGTATCAACAAAAGGAGTTAAACCAATCACCCCTTCCGCTGACCAAACGGTTCCTAAACAATCTAACCCTAAACCAAGCTACACAAAAATTATACAAAAAAAAACACAAAACACTGAAATCACGATAGCTTCATAAAAAATACCCATACTTTACAAAATATTGCCTTCATCTGCTTGACGGCCTCGCTTCATCATCTTTACTAGCCCATGGAGGTCCCCAAGTTTCAGACTCTTGGTTGACATTTCGTACGCGCTCCATGGAGTGGTACGCCCTCACAAGCTTGGACAGAACTATAAAATAGTCTTCCATGGTGTCGAAGGAAACGAACCAACATTAACTTGTCTCTTATGACATAATTTTCTCTACTACCCGCTTCTATACCCACTTCAGTTGGTCCCCAAACACATGTCAGACCCCTCCCACAGATTGTGATGGGTGGATAGATGGTTGATGGCACTGCCATAAAGAGCCCAGCATCATCCTTAGTGATTCAGTCAAATGCTCCACCAAAAAGAAATTTATTATGCAGGGGGCAAAAATTTTTCCCACCCGACTTGGCATAGAATCCTTCGGGGAATAGCAGGAAGTATGCTGAAGGCCCACCAACCGCACATAATGATACTTTCCAAGCTGCAAGAGTGGTGATAAGTACCCCCACCATGGCACTGACTAGTGAAGACACCAAACTCCATGATCTACAAACTAGTTAACCCAGCTCTCTACAAATGGACCGAAGCTAAAAAAATATCAGACAAAGAAATTGGGTGCAATCGCTAAAGGATACTCAAAAGGGGCCGCCAGACAAAACCTATCTGCAAGCCACATGAACAACATTACCGGGATACCCCTCATAAAGTCGAAATTACCCTCGCCTCCTTCCAAGCATCCAGACCTTTCAAGGCCTCAGCCAGTACCACCGTCGTAGGATTATGGCGGTAAGACATCTAGGTCGTTATTACAGCCACCTGGGGATCCGCTGTCAAGTCCACCGTCACTAGCAAAAGCCTCACAGTAAGGCTTAAGGTGAAAACTTTGACAAAGACATCATCCTAAAAAAACCTCAAGCGCAGTGAATATATAATTGCGTGAAGAGAAAGAGCCTCTCTAGTGACCAACGATTGAGCCATCAAGGGATAAATGTGAAGCAACTTCGACAAGAATACCTAAGGAGAATGGGAAAAATTGGGCATAACCGTCGACACACTGTGGGTGACCCCCAACATGGTTGAAAACTCCTCATAGGTAGGACAGACCTTGTCCAGGACAAAAAGAAAGACATGGTCCTCAGGGTACCAAAATTGTACCGCTGATGCCAAAAGGTTCCAGTGTATGGCTCGGTTACACCACAGAGAAACCCATCGCAAGTTGAAAGCATAGTAATCAATATTGTTTAAGCACATGGCCTCTAGACCATCAAGGTAAGAGGAGAATTTCGTAAAACCCCATACTTTTGTGGGTATTTAAATTACACGAGTGCTTGTAATTTAATAATTTGAGAAATAAAATGAATGGATTAAATATTAATTGGCGAGTATCAGATTAATATTTATTTGTACTATATTTACTTGTGTGAGTAAGTAAATGAAGTTGTGTTATTTTTATATCACGTCATAAGTGGGTAAAATTAACGAGTTGATTTCGGGACACGCTTAGTGGTCGTGTTCAGAATAAAATGGTATTTTTTTATAAGTGACCTGGATAGTGATTTTGAGTGCACGGTTGATCCGAAATGTGTTAAAATAGTCAGAATTTCTTATCCGGGGGTAGTGTTTGGGTTCTAGAGTTTTTTTATACTACTCCGGACTTGCATTTGGGTACACGAGTCATTTTATAATTGGGTTAATACCCAAATTTGGAATTTATAACAAAAGAGGGGTTAGGAAATGGCTTAGGTCAGCCATTTCATTTCTAAGAGATAGATAGATAGATAGATAGATAGATAGATAGATAGATAGATAGATAGATAGATAGATAGATAGATAGATAGATAGATAGATAGATAGATAGATAGATAGATAGATAGGTAGGTAGGTAGGTAGGTAGGTAGGTAGGTAGGTATGTATATATATATATATATATATATATATATATATATATATATATATATATATATATAGAGAGAGAGAGAGAGAGAGAGAGAGAGAGAGAGAAAAGAAGAAGAAGAAGAATCAAGATGCCATTTTAGGAACTATTCAATACACAAAGATGAAGATCAAATCATCTATAATTTGAGGCAGGTGTTTATCTTGCTTTGATATTATATGTGTGTTTTAATACATATTATACTTGGTGATAAATATGAATTTTTAGGTTGGGATATATATGAGAAAATGGGTTTTTGTGAAATTATTTCATAAAATTGATTGATGAGTATAACCTATGAAATCTGAAATTAAACCCTAGGATTCAGATGTATAATTGATGAATTAAATAAATAATACACCCTTATGGGGGATGTTGATAGGGTAGGATTCTATTGTGTTGGGATGATTTTGGGGAGTGATTTTGGTGGAGAAATTAGGTGAAAAAGGCATAAAAGTCATGGCATCTCATCTTAGAAATTCAGTAGGAGAGAATAGATTCTACCTATAGCCGAATCGATTTAGATCACCTGCTTATCCAAGATCGTGAAGTTAGATCTTTTCGATAAGAATACGTGGCTGCCGACCTCGTATTTTTCTAATTTTTTTTAATTAGTTATGATTTTTCTACGAAAGGGTGCATGAGACCGACCTCTTTTGGAGGAAATAAAACTCAGATTATTTTGGGATGTTCATATATGAGCGTATGATTTGGTAAAGTATTTAGGAAAATTATTTTACCCTTCAATTAGATGGGAATGAAATCGAGGTATGGATTTAGGAGTGTTTAGGATGAACGACACTTGAAAATACATGTCGAAAATATATGAACGAACTTGAATGGGAATTTCGAATGGATTTGTGATATGGGCTAGTGACAAGCTTTGTAATTCAGAATAAAATGCAATGAGATATTTATATAAATAAGTAGGTGAATACTTATGAAATTGAATTGGACTTATATTCTGGATGGACATGCTAGTGCTATGAACGATAGGCATGGTTAGTCGAATTTTTATATATACGGGTATAGAGACAGTATATATATATATATATATATATATATATATATATATATATATATATATATATATATATATATATATATATATATGTGTGTGTGTGTGTGTGTATGTGTGTGTGTGTGTGTGTGTGTGTGTCTACGATATATTTATGTGAAACATACCCCTCTAGTGCTATCATGAGAGATTGCGCAATGTACGTGAATCCCTTGGCTAGTGAATGTAAGGAGAGTATAGGCCCCAGGTCATAGCGCCATACTTATGATTGTGTGATTTATTTGCAGTGAGGTAATTGTGGGTATGGTTATGACTCACTGTCGAAGGACTATGGCCGCCTTCAATACGCTTGTGATTGGTTTTACCAATTCAGTGTGAGAGTCCAACCGATGGTAACCAGGATGATGTGACTATTCCCAGGATAATGATAATACTGTAGAGATTGGCATCCAGTGAAATATTACTTTGAGGGATGGCAGTTATACTTATATTAGTGCCTGATATATAGGTATGGATATACTTGATGTGATTAGTATATTGTATATATGTGTGTGTGTGAAAATATATATAAGAACAAATTAACGAATATAATGAGCAATAAATTATATACATCCGGGAGGATAAAATGCGGAATGCTAAATGATATACGTATAGATAGAAAATTGAAAATATGTATGAGTTAATGACACTAATGCGTGAATAGTAAGTAAATAACTAGTGAAAGTTATTTGAAATAAATTGATAAGTTATAAATGAGATTTATAATGAATAAGCAGAGGAGAATGCTTCAAATAAATTCTAAGTATATAATAATATATGCAGGGCATAAGGCGGTGTATGGGACTTAGATGATGGATGATTCTAGTTGGTTTGGGTAGCGTAACTAGAATACATGTGTTAGGTGTGAACTTTAGATGAGGGGTGAGAAATATCACATGGGACTGCGACACTAGTTTAAATATGAAACATTGCATAACATATTTATTAATGTATTTTAAACACTTGCTAAATATTTTCAAAAGGTTTTGGACTCTGACCCGTATACAAAATATTCTCAAAACCTTTAGGTGTCCACACACGGGGACACTTGGATGAATCATTATTCTAGTTAGACGATGATGCAGCAGTTGTGGATGCTTGCAGGGTTTGATTAGTCGTTTCTATCTCTAAGATCTAGATAGGAGGTACTTCAGAGTTATATTCGGGCATGTTGCCTAGTTGTTTTTATTTATTTTATTTTTGTTGTTTTACTTTCAATTATTCGGATTAATTGTAATATGAATTTTACCGAGAGTTATTGGTTGAATTTTATTTGTGCCAGCTGTGTGAGTTTATTAATTTCATAGTTGGTGTTGATTAATGCAATTTTTCTTACATAAGTTAGAAGTTTAAAATTTTGACACCAAGCGTAATAGGTTATTAGTAATTAATTGGTTTTTGACAGTAATTCTATGAATGAACCCTATGAGATTCCTACTTTATTTTGGTAAAGTATTAATCAACCATGATTAAAATAGGCGGGGTGTCATAGATGGTATCAGAGCATCAGGTTCTAGTGTCTTTAGGATCTGTGCGGACTTACTGTGTTTTCAGCATTTCTATCTCTTTGATGTTGAGCCCTATGTTTAGGATTGTTGGTTCTTATTACGAATTATGTTCTCCTACTATTGTATGATTATAGCGAATCTTATACGAGTTCGGTTGGGTTTCATATGTCGAATTTTGAAAGACGACCAACGAGGACCATTAAGATGGCAGTAGGAGGTAAGGCTGAGTCGGAGTCGCAAAGTATACAGGGTACGGTGATTATAGAAGAGATCACCATTATTTTTGCTCAGGCAGTTGATGTTGCAATGATCGCTAAGCCGCAACAGTTTCCCCAAGCACTGCCACAGCAGGCAATGGCGCCAATTTAGACTCACCTAGTGTAGTTAATAAATGGAGAGAGAGTTAGAGGGGCCTTTGAAGAGGGCCATCTGTCGGAGTTTTTAGGAATATGGATGATGTATTAGATAGCCAATGAAAAGAGGACATCCAAAGACATTGGTGTATAGTGGAGTGCAGGACACTCGAAAACAAATTTAGGGAAAAAAATTTTAGCTCGTTGGAGCAGCATTACAATGGTGGGAGTTAGTGACCACCTGTGAGAGAGATATGTTATTATAACCGAGGAATGTTGGGTGTGATTTGATCAAAAGTTCTTTCATTTGCTGCGAATGAAGTTTCTGGACTTATCATAAAAGGGACGGACATAGGCCGATTGTGAGAAATAATTTATTTGTTTAACTAAATTTATACCCGATGAGGTAGGTATAGAGGAGAAAAGAGTTCTTAAGTCGGATAATGAACTCACGAGTAGAAATTGCTAGCACTTATGGGAAATTCGGCTTGTGCGACCTATGTAGATGACATCAATATCGTGCTTTTACAGTAATATTACCAACGCTTCCATGTAGAAGGAGCTAAGAGAGTTAGAGAATTTAGTCAGAAGGGTAAGACTGGACGTAATGGTGCAAGTGAGGCACCACAAGGGGTTACCCAGAAGGGGACCCATTTAAAAGATTTAGATCAAGGAAATTACGAAAGAGTTACGGTTGATTCAGGTTGTTAGGTCCAGAAGCGTGTTCCATAAGGACAACGGAGCCAAGGGAACAACGCGGGTATCCATTAGGTTCAAGGCTACCAGGTCTGAGAGAAGGACAACCCTAATATGGCAATGGGGGCACATACAAGGGAATTACACAGGGAGATATTATATATGAGGAGGGAAAGACCACATACACCGATCTTGTCCGCAACGAGTAAAAAGGGACAAAAGCATGGTGCCTAACAAGGGAAAAAGTTAAAACAATTTTTGGTTTAGCTTGGACAAGAGTATTATGTCCACGAACTATTTGAACCACTAGTGCTATTGGCAATTGAAAGTATGAGTTTTATCCGAGGGCAAATAGGGTAAGTTTTGTGTAACACGAGCGAGTCATAATATTTTATGAGAACTAGATTCGTGTGTGAGATGGGTTTAGTGGAAGTATAGTTAATATTACTATAGTGTGTATATAGTTATCGTTGATTAGCGAGGCTTTCCTTGGTTCTATCAACAGGGGAACATGTGTAGACATTGAGAGAATATTTTTTAACGGATTTACTCATTTTAGAGATATGCTATGCGAGTATGATATTATCCTATGTATGGATTGGTTAGTGATGGTTTGAGAGATGGTGGGTTGTTACAGCAAGGCTATCGTATTCATTATTCCAAGGCAGGATGTGTTGTTTTGTGCTCTGTAAGGACACAAGTTTTCAATTGAGTCCTTTATAGTTTTGGCTCAATTTCGGATAAAAACGTTTGAGTCATAGGATAGAGTTAATTGATCATCATTCAAGCCTATGACGTGTTTATTGAAGATGTAGCGGCCAAGAGTATAAAGCTTCATTATATTGTCGAGTTTGTTTGTGCCTCGTTTCTACGTCATCAACATGGTTCCATTGCTCCTAAGGTATGAATGCATTTTAATATATATATATATATATATATATATATATATATATATATAGGATCTTGGAACATTTTATAATGGGTGAACGTTTATTTAAAACTGTTGTTTAATTTCAGAAAGATTTCATTTAAACTTTAAAATAAAGATTATAAAGTTTCTAGGAAAAAATCAAAATTTTCAAACTTTCTGGGAGTTCGTTCGAAGTGTCGTTCGAACGAGATTTTTGTTCGAACCATAAGTCGTTCGAACGAGTTTGCCAACGAGTTCCCATATTGGCCACTGGAACTTCGTTCGAAATGTCGTTCGAACGAGATGGATGTTCGAACGAGATTTCCAACGAGATTTCTAATGAGTTCACACTGGAACTTCGTTAGAAGTCTTGTTTGAACAAGATTTTGTTCGAATGAAAATGTCGTTCGAACGAGATTTGGCGAGAACAGATATTTGGCAGTTTTGAGCAGTTTTTCCCACTTTTTCCACTACTTTACCCCACTAACTTTTGACAGAATATCTAAGTGCGGGAACCAAAGTTTTTAACTTAACTTTTTCATATCCTACAACCTCTAAGAGAGTGTTTTGAGAGATAAATCAAAAGAGAAAAAGTTCTTTGTTTAAGTGTTGTTGATTTTCAAGAAAAATGTTTTAAATACTTGTTTTACACCCACATTGTTCATTCAAGCTTCCATAGATATATTTGTACTTGCTTGGAGTTTTGGCACCGGTTTTTCATCTCTATCGTTTTGAAGAGACGTTTGGGTTTGCTTCTAAATCCATCAAAGAAGAAGACGTTTGCGTTGATTTACCCACTTGGATAAAGGCTCCTCGTCCGGGTGACGGTGACCATATAAAGTCCGATCGATGGAGTCCGAGACCGCGGTGGAGCTCCGTGGTTATTCACTAGGTGGAGGTGTCTACAAGAAGGAGCGTCGGGGCTTGAGAGGGATCGAGTCGAGTGTTGTAAGTCTGTTGTCTTGTATTTGTAATTTCTGTACTTAGTGGATTTGAGGCTAGGGTCGTCCGAGGTTTTTTCCCGTTGTGGGTTTTTCCTCGTACATCGCAGCTTAGTGATTTATTGTTTATTTTATCTTGCTACACTCACCTAGAATGCATGCTTAGGTAATTCAAGATAAAATCGGTTTTAATCACTACATATTTATTTTGGTGCGAAATTAAATATTGTGTAATGTTTAATTAATTCAAATCTTTAATGTAACTTGTTAAAATTGGTTTGGCCTAATTTGCTAATATTGAGAAATATGACTTAGGCAAACTTTCTAGGACTTGGGTTAATTAATGTGGTTTAAGTGAAATTAACATAAGTGTGTGTTTAATCTTATTTCACTTTGGTGTAAATTTAATTTGAGTAAAAATTTAAATTTGTTAAGTTATTTTTGTGAACCATCTTATAATTCTGCATATCTCAACACGGAAATTGATTTTAAAATTTTAAAATTGGGGGCCTTCGGGACGTTTCAAATTGGTATCAGAGCCACAGCGATAAATTATTTCGTTAAGATCCTTTAAATAATTTTTGGCTAAAATGGAATTTTCCCCATTCTCAAAATTTCCTATTTTTGATGGTTCTAATTACGCGTACTGGAAAGCGCGTATGAAATCGATGCTTAAATCTAACAACGAGAGGGTTTGGTTATCGATAGTTAACGGGTGGTCTCCACCAACTCATTTAGTAGATAATGAATGTGTTCCCAAACTGACCGATAGATGGAGTGAGGGTGAATTTAAACTTTCAAACTTTAATTCTCATGGTTTATATGCCTTGTTTAGCGCTGTCACACCGGATGAATTTCGATGCATTATGACGTGTGAGACCGCTAAAGAAGCGTGGGATATATTGCAACTCACTCATGAAGGTATAAGTGTTGTAAAAGCTTCGAAACTCCAAAACCTCACCACTCAATTTGAAACTATCAAAATGAACGATAAAGAAACTTTTTATGAATTTTATGCCAGACTTTCTAATATTGTTAATTCATCTTTTAACTTGGGAGAGAAAATAACCGACGACCGAGTAGTAAAGAAAATTTTAAGGTCCCTACCCGATAGATTTATTCCGAAAGTGACCGTTTTAAATTATTTACCAACTTTAGCCTCTACGAAATTAGAAGAGTTTGTAGGTGATAAACAAACCTATGAACTGGACATGTTTCCCTCTAAAACTGAAAAGAAAATTGAATAGGGCGTTGCTTTAAAATCTGAAAAAGAGGATAAACATGTAGTAGAGAGCGAGAGTGATAGTAACTCGAAAGATATGGCCTTGTTTGCTAGGAAATTTTGAAAGTTTCTTAAAATTAACAAAGATAAATTTAAAAATGACTTTAAGAAATTTGAAACTTCTAAGCATGACAAAGCCGAGAGGATCCCTAAAACTATTCATGAAAATTTAAATAGGGACGAGTCAAATAGGTGTTTTGGTTGTGAGGGTTATGGCCATAGGGCTTTTGAGTGCCCCACTAAACTAAGGAGAGAGGGTAAGCGACCCATTTTATATAATGAGACCCTTAGTGATAGTGATAGTGATAGGGAAGAGAGACCCGATTCCCCCACTAAGCCCAACTTTGTGGCTTTTATGGCTAGTCATGTGAGTGATAGTAAGAACTCATCTATAGATAAAAATTTAGCACGTGACACTTCCAAGGTCATAGTTTATGATTCCCTTATTTTTTATGATAGTGAGAGTGCAGAAGAAAGAGAGAGTAAAAATGAAGAAGAGGTTAATGTGAGTGAACTTCAAAATGCTTTTCAAGAATTATATGAAGAATCAATTAAATTAAAAAGAGCTAATTTGAAGTTATAACCTTAGAGGTTTAATGGAATCCTTTAAAAAGGAGCTTCTCGAGTTTGAAGTGAGAAATGTGTTATTAGAGTCTAAAATTGTAGAATTAGAAAATAAATTAAAAGACTCTAGTAATGCCAAATTTGATTTGGAGTGTCGTTCTGAAAAATTAGATAAAATATTAGGAACGGTCCAAATTAAAAATGACACTTGTGGTTTAGGCTTCGATACTTGTAATGAATCAACTCACAAAGCCAAAACCAACTTTTTAGGAGAATCGCCTAGGAAAGCCTTTAGAAATCACTCCTTAGGTAAATCTTTTCGACAAGTTTTTAATTGTACACATCGTGGTCGAAAAGGTCATCTTAAGAAATTTTGTTTTGATCTTAAAAGATTTTCTAGAAAATCCCAACGTAAGGCAACCAAGGTAGCCAAGATTCCTACACCCCGAGATAGTCACTCTTCATTAGTTTGAGTTAGGAGATCCGACTTAGTAGCTTTACAAGATAGGGTATTTGATTCTCATTTACTTTCACATGCTTCCTCCCTTGCAAAATCTAAAGGTTGAATGTGTTAGTTTTATTTGCATACTTTAGCTTTTGTATTTCATGCTATATTCACATGCTAATTGTATGCTTGTTTAATCATTTTCTAGTCTATGCTCCATGCTTTATCACATGCTAGAATTATGATTTTTGTTTATCTTTTGTATTATATTACCTTTATTTTACTTGCATTAAATGAAAAATACAAAAAGATTTTTGGTTTATCATTTGTATTTTATTTTTCTGCAATTTGAGATTAATGAAAACTTCAAATGATTTTTTTGTGTGTCTTTTGAGTATATAATTTTATTTTTGGTTTAAAAATTTCAAAAACTCAAAAAGATTTTTTTTGTGTGTATTTTAGTTTGACACACTTTATGTGGCATATACTTGTGTTAGAATTCCATCTTTTACGCTCCCATGTGGCTAGAACTTTTGGTTTAGATTGTCAATCCTTATTATGTTCTTTACCATGCTTACATGGAGTAGTGAGATGTTGCGTTGCTTAAATGGATTCTATTTTTATATGCCTCTATTCACACATGCACAAGCGCATTTGAAATTTTAACTTCATATGTATATTTAAGCTTTGTGAGGTGTTTTCCTACCAATCTTGTCATCTATATATTTGTGACCTAGGAGGACTAGTGCATGTCAAAATCCATTGCACGTGAGATTTGTGATAAATAAAAAATGATAAATATAAATGTGCACAGGGAAGGGCTCCGAAAGGATTTATTGTCCTTTGTGAATAGTAAGCCACCGTTTGTTTGGACCTAAAAGAAATACGTGGTCCAAAGGCCTAAAAGAAAATATGACTTTAAAAGAAAAATAATTTGTGAAGGCCTTATATGTTTGATTGATATATTCATTCAAAATAAATATATATGCTTATTGAGGGAGTTTGGATGGTATATCAACGGTTTGCACAATGTCCGTTTATCCTAGTTGCATTTTCAATGTCATGACTCTATTGGTTTGTAGAATCATCAACATGCTAGGCTTGTGTGCATTGAGCCCAATCTAAATTATCACATAAGGTTATATTCAAATGTGATGAAGTTTGCAATCAATTGAGAACTCCGTGAATATGTTTTAAGTGATTGGGTCTAAATTTAATTGTTACTTGTTCACACCCCAACACTTTCGTTTCCATATGACACATTTTTGCCATACGAGTGTGAAAGACTCCTATTATATTTTGTGTGTGTCATCTGTGTGTTTATATCTATATATATGTGCATGTACATCTTTGGTATATCTAGAGTACGTATACATATGATATTTTTGTTTCGTCTTTGCCTTGCTTTCTAGTCTCTATATACTTTGATTAATAATTGGTATCCATCTTGTTGCATTCTTTATTGATATCACATGCTTAATACTTATGTATCATATTGGTATCTGTTTCTTGCATCTTAGTTGGTATCCATTAGGATTTGTTGGATTAGTTATGATTTTGTTTCCCATGTGCTTTAATGTTCTCATAACTTTTTGCACTCTTGCATGTTTTTAGCTTGTTATCCCCTTTTATTATCCCTTTCTTAGTTTAGAGGGTGTATATACTTTAATTAGGGAAGATAAGTTAATTTTTAATTCTTTAGCCTTTGTCTATTCCTGAACAAAAAGGGGGAGAACGAGAATAGGGGGAGAAATGGTATCTAATCCTATTATAATCGTATCTTAGTTTGGGGCAGATTTATCTTAGGGGGAGACGTCTTTCTAAGTTGATCATTGTTGATAAAGGAAAAGAATTAATTTAAGGGGAGTACTTACTTTACTTGCATTAAATATTTTGATATTTTTTATATTCCCAATGCGTGTAATGTGTTTGCTTAAGTGTGCAGGAATTATATTATAAGTGGCATCCTTCACCGGCAAAGATTGCGATCCTTGGGTTGTTTGAGTCAAGCATTGTAATTTTATTTTGGATGGGACATTTTGTGTCAGTCTAGTAGAACTTGACGGACCTTTAGGATTTTTATTTAGTTTTTGTCCCGGAATAGCCAAACGGGGAGATTTGTAAGGACACAAATTTCCAATTGAGTCCTTTATAGTTTTGGCTCAATTCCGGACAAAAACGTTTGAGTCATAGGATAGAGTTAATTGATCATCCTTCAAGCCTATAACGTGTTTGTGGAAGACGTAGCGGCCAAGAGTATAAAGCTTCATCATATTGCCGAGTTAGTTTGTGCCTCATTTCTACGTCATCAACATGGATCCATGGCTCCTAAGGTATGAATGCATTTTAATATATATATATATATATATATAGGAGCTTGGAACATTTTATAATGGGTGAATGTTTATTTAAAACTGTTGTTTAATTTCAGAAAGATTTCATTTAAACTTCAAAATAAAGAATATAAAGTTTCTGGGCAAAAATCAAATTTTTCAAACTTTCTAGGAGTTCGTTCGAAGTGTCGTTCGAACGAGATTTTCGTTCAAACCATAAGTCGTTCGAACGAGTTTGCCACCGAGTTCCCATATTGGCCACTGAAACTTCGTTCGAAATGTCGTTCGAACGAGATGGCTGTTCGAACTAGATTTCCAACGATATTTCTAACTAGTTCACACTGGAACTTCATTAGAAGTCTCGTTTGACGAGATTTCATTCGAACGAAAATACCGTTCGAACGAGATTTGGCGGGAACAGATATTTGGCAGTTTTGAGCAGTTTTTCCCACTTTTCCCACTGCTTTACCCCACTAACTTTTGACAGAATATCTAAGTGAGGGAACCAAAGTTTTTAACTTAACTTTCTCATATCCTACAACCTCTAAGAGAGTGTTTTGAGAGAGAAATCAAAAGAGAAAAATTTCTTTTTTTAAGTGTTGTTGATTTTCAAGAAAAATATTTTAAACACTTGTTTTACACCCACATTGTTCATTCAAGCTTCCATAGATATATTTGTACTTGCTTGGAGTTTTGGCACCAATTTTTCATCTCTACCGTTTTGAAGAGACGTTTAGATTTTCTTCTATATCCATCAAAGAAGAAGATGTTTGCGTTGATTTACCCACTTGGAGAAAGGCTCCTTGTTCGGGTGACGGTGACCATATAAAGTCCTATCGGTGGAGTCCGAGATCGCGATGGAGATCCGTGGTTATTCACTAGGTGGAGGTGTCTACAAGAAGGAGCATCGGGGCTTGATAGGGATCGAGTCGAGTGTTGTAAGTCTACTATCTTGTATTTGTAATTTCCGTACTTAGTGGATTTGAGGCTAGGGTAGTCCGAGGTTTTTTCCCGTTGTGGATTTTTCCTCGTACATCGCGGCGTAGTGATTTATTATTTATTTTATCTTGATATACTCACCTAGAACGCATGCTTAGGTAATTCAAGATAAAATCGATTTTAATCACTCCATATTTATTTTGGTGCGAAATTAAATATTGGGTAATGTTTAATTAATTCAAGTCTTTAATTTAACTTGTTAAAATTGGTTTGGCCTAATTTGCTAATATTGAGAAATATGACTTAGGCAAACTTTCTAGGACTTGGGTTAATTAATGTGGTTTAAGTGAAATTAACATAAGTGTGTGTTTAATCTTATTTCACTTTGGTGTAAATTTAATTTGAGTAAAAAATAAAATTTGTTAAGTTGTTTTTGTGAACCATCTTACGCTACCGCATATTTCAACAAGGAAATTGATTTTAAAATTGGGGGCCTTCGAGACGTTTCATGCTCTCTCACCTGAAAGAGGATTGAGCTCTTGTATATATTATATTGTATAGGAGACTTCAGATAATATATTTATCTCGTTATGTTTGATCCCGGTGCGTAAAGACTTTACTGATGTAATTCAAGATATATCGGGTTTATCGTCAAGCAAATATATTGAGCTTGTTATTAATTTAGTGCTAAGGACTTCGTGATAGTAAGAAAGTAGGATTATGGAACTCCTTTAGAGATGTGGGAGTTTATGCTTAGACTTACACATTTGGGGACAAGATTTTGAGTGTCCCAATTATATGCTTTGGGCCTATGGAACTCGATGATCGACAATTCTAAGGGATAGTGCATTGGAGGAGTTCCTTGTTTGAGTTTTGTTACAATACGTTACACGCAGGAACCTTAATAAACGTTAGGAATAGAAAGATGTTGATGGATGCTAGGGCATCAGTTTTAAACTTAAATAATTGAACGTGTAGAGAAAACACTTTGAGCTGAGAGCTATTATAAGATATAAGGCCAATGGAGCCCGTAGTGCCGTGTAAAAAGCACTAGAATTTTTTTTTCTCACTACGAGTTGATGGGTGGGATAATATCAAGAAGAATTAAGTTTGCGATTTATGGGATGATCGAGAATACATGTATGGTATAGTCATGCTAAGTATGCGAGACTGAGCTTAGGATAAGTATGTTACATGTGTGACGTTGGTGATGTTTGTGCAAACATACACGGGATATAGGGTGTATGGGCGCCCTGGTTAGTTTGATTTTAAACATCGTTAGAGATAAGGGGACGTAGTTATAATGTGTTGTAAGTGTGCCTATGGGGCAGTAGAAACATAATTGAAAAGTAAAATGGACTAAACTTCGTTTAATAAAGAAGATGGAGTGTGTTTCTAAAAAGTAAAAGTTTGGTATCATCCCCAGTCATGTGTTTTCAACATCCAGAGTCTAAATACCAACCAGATGGAGTGTGTTCAGCTTTTAAAGCAGTAATAACAATATTATACTTCATCTGGGGTAATAGCTCATCTTTTCTAACCCAAACAGCTCTAGTTTCATTTTGCGGTTATTTGCTCTTAATTGATAAAATTTGCAAGCATTAGATTTTTGTTGAAAAATGTTTTGCGCATGAGGCTGAATCTTATGGAAAGTATGAGAATTTTGTTTAGAAAAGTTTCTTGAAATCCTTCTTGGAAATGATCTTTAATGTTTAGTCTTTCTCCTTCTATAATTAGAGTTTTTGTCTCGTTATCTAGGAAGAACATAATTGTTACGGCTTCTCCTAGAATAGTTAACGTTTTGGTACATAGGAGTAATAGAGACAGGTTTGACTAAACGTCTAGAGTAGCATCCTTCAAAGGAATAACAATACAAGTCATAGTAAGAGAAAAACAAGTTGCTCGAAGTTGATATCTCTTTAGGAAAGTCTCTAAGCATAGGCTTGATGAATCTTTGCGGTTGAACCTTATTCCTAGGGAGTACAGTTTGAAAGACTGAATCACTCTTCCTAATAGGGGCAGACATATTTAGTCTTAGGTGGACTTTCACACTTAGAGCAACTTGATTCCCCAATATCAAACTTATATTGGTTTTTGTCAAACTCATTTTTTAGAGAATGAAAGTCTGGACAAGTTTCTACAGGTCTTTTTCCTCATTAGACAAACTTAATTGGTTCAAATATTTTAGTTTGAGTCTTCAAATTGGGGTAAAATCCTATTCTAGTTCGATCATCAGAATTGGTTTTGGAATCAGCAACAAATCCATCAAAAAAGTTTGAGTTATTTTCAAATTTAGCAAATTTTTTGAAAACTATTGTTGTCTTTTCTTTAGATTGTTCCAATTCTAATAATGTCCATTTATATTTTTTCTCTAGGGTCTCATTTTCTTCGATCAAATTCTTTAATTTTTGATCAAAAGTTTTAGATTCATTTTCATGAGTTAGACATTGGGTAGTATACTCTTCAGTGTTAAGTTTAACTATCAGACTTAGGTCTTCTAATTTCTTAGTGAGATCTTTCACTATCTTTTCTAGTCTAGTGCTTTTCTTGAAAGTTTTCACATAAAGTGTGTGAATATCAGGGAGGTCTTCAGTGTCTGAGTCACTAAGTGTAGTGTGTGAAGTGACCCCTAAGGATTCATTTCTTGAACTCACGCACCCATGGATATCGTCATTATCACATTCCCTTTAACTCACATACCCCGTGGTAGAACTAATAATATTCTCAGAAAGCAAAGCGTCTAAACCAGTAGCAACATGATTCACAACAGCAGGAGTAGAGTTACTATCATCATTCTCATACATAGGCATATCATCATTGTATATTATCTTAGCAAAGAAAAACATGCAAGGATAAAAAATATCAGAAGATTCAGGTTCCTCATTCTCAGAATCACTTGAATCACCCCACGTTTTGCAAATGTTTGCCCTAGTATATTTATTGGCAGTGTTCAGTTTCACTCTACAGTCTTGTATTATGTGTCCTAGTTTTCCACATCTAAAACACTCAATGTTCTTGAATTCTTTGTTGGGTCTCATGTCCTTGTGATGTTTGTCATGACATTTCTCATGAGGTTTGTAGTTAAACTGACTTGGATAATTTAGCTTGCCTTGTTTGTTTGCCAATTTATTTCTAAATTTGATAATTTTCTTAAATTGTTTTGACATCAAGTCAATTTGATTATCAAAACTATCTATATCACATTCCTCATCAGAATCATCAGTGGGAATAGTAAACTCAGGTTTCATCAACTTAGAGGAAAAACTCAAGTTGGAACTAGTCTGTTTCCTATAGGACTGGGTCATTTGTTTCTTAAATTTTAATTTCATTTTCACTTCATGAGTGAGATTTTGTTCACACATTTCCTCAATAACATATATTTTATTATCAAATTTCTGTGACAATGACCTTAGAATTTTAGATACAATTTCATGTCTGTCATAAGTTATCCCATTAGCATGCAATTTTGTCACGATGTCAGTTAATTTCATGTAAAAGTCATCAAAGGTTTCAGAATCTGACATAATTAGGGAATTATACTGTTGAACAAGCATTTGAGTTTTAGCAGCCTTGACTCTAGTGTCACCTTCATGTATAATGATCAGTGTATCTCAAACTTCCTTATAAGTGGAACAAGATGAGATCCTTTTGAATTCATGTTCATTTATGGACATAAAGATGGCATTCTTGCCTTTGTTATTGTTTCGAGAAGTTTGCTTCTCTTCTTGTGTGAACTCACTTAATGCTTTCCTAACCCTCTCATTACTTCCTTTAGTGTCTGGTTTAGTAGGATAAGTGTATCCATTTTTAACACTATCGCAGACATCATCTCCCAAGGTTCCTTGTATGAAAGCAACCATTCTTACCTTTCAGTAAGCAAAGTTGTTTCCATCAAAGAGTGGGGGTATGGTCAAGTTACAAAATCTTTTATTTTTCTTGTCCATTGTTTTGATATTAAGAAAACAATTTCAAAAATACAAGATCTTTTAAAAAGATTTCCAAAGCTCTGATACCAATTGAAAAACTGTTACTAAAGCCGTTTAATACAAGATTAAACTATTTAAGTAACTCCGAACTATTTTTTGAAGAAACTCTTTTCTAGAAATCAAATCAGTTAAACCACAAGATGTGTTTAAAACTTTGCACGAGAACAATTTAAGATTTGTTAACAAGTTTTGAAAAACAAAACTAAAACAGTTTTAAATCAGCACACTAATCCGAATGAGATGAGGAGATGTAGAAAGATAAATGACAAGAGATTTTTAACGTAGTAAAACCTCACCCAACTGAGGAAACATCCACGACTCCCTCTACGGAGTAAAAATAAAAATCCACTAAAACAAATATAACAATTACAAACTATATAACACACATGCATACAAATAAGACCTATACAAGTTTAGGAATGTACCCACCGGTGTCCTTATAACTTTTCTGCACTTCTGATTGTTGATGTTGTTCTCCCAGTTTGCTAACTTCACTTTGTTCCAGTCTTTACGTCAACTCTTGTATCAAGATCTTATTACCAACACTTTCAGTGTTGTAGTGTGTAAGTGTTTATGATGGTGATCTAACATATGCATGCACACACTCGCGCTTATTTTTACTAAACAGTCCTAGCAAATTACAAATCAGATCTATATGCTGTGATTTTCAGTTTCTCTCTTCTTAGGAAACTTTGAACCTTATTTAACCTTTAAAATTAGCCCAGAATCCACGGCTATCTTGCTCAGAAGACGTATCAAGATCTTAATCAATCTCAGGGTTTTGAAAATATTTTTGAGATTGAAAACCACCAAGTGCGATTCCAACTAGGTCAAAGGTCTTGTTTCAAAATAAATAGAAATAGAAAATGTTATTGTTGATTTTGAGTACGAAAACATTTACAGAAAAGAATCAACAAAAATTTTCTCAAGATGAGAAACTATAAATACGGATCTATGTGAAATATAACATAAACTGTTCAGATCTATGATTTCTATGAATAAGAAACGCAAATCGAAACTTAATGTTTAAGTTGAAAACAAGATCTTAAAACAAAGAGATTACAGCACGAAACAACTTAACAAACCAGCTCTCAAACACTCAAGGTTGTGTTTGGTATATAACTAGATTTGAAAGAGGTTAGGGTTTGAAAGGTGCTTTGGACGATTTAGGATTAGGGTTTCTAACTCTCTCTCTCTCTAATTTCTCTCTCTTTTCTCTCTTCTCTCTCTACTCTCTTCTCACTCTAGAAATGGCGAAATGGCAAAAGCTTTTTAAATGCTGAGGATAAGGCTCCTTATATAGGGGGCTGAGAAGATTCGAGAACGAGGTTCAAAATCAAGGGCTACGATCTAGTCTTCGGCAGTTGACTTTGATCCAACAATATAAGAGAAGCGGTGGATTAAAACGCTTTTGATTGTCTTAAGAGAGGTTCACAGGGATTAAGCCAAAAACGCATTCAGATCGTTGATTAAAACAATCCAAGGGCGGGAAATGAGCAAGGCTTATGTCTCTTAGAAGAAACACAAAACGGACCGATATCTGGCTGACAGGTGTACGACTGAGATTAAGGCTGAAACGCGTGTTTTAAAAATAATTACATAAACACCTTGAAGTCTCTAGCGCTTTCGGTTTCTACCCCAGTGAACTTCCAGAGATAAAATCACCAATTTAAAATTGCAAATTGACCCCAAAGACTTTTAAAACCAATCCTAATCTAAAAAAGTTGTTTTAAAAATCATTAAAAATTCCCAAAAAATTATTAAAATGCAAATTAAGGGAAATTAATACACTCAATACACACATAACCAATTATATTCAATATGCAATGTATGAATGCAATACTAATGTGTGTGAGTGTTGGTAAATATACCTTAGATCAAGAGGAATAAAATGCAGAGAAGGTTTGAGGATCTTTGGTTTCTAGGATGTGACTCAATTTTGTTTTTATTTCCAAACTAGATGAGCACTTATACAATATAGACTCAACTGAGTCAAGAGTATAAGGTGCTTCAGTGAGATATATAGAATGAGATAAAAGATTAACATAAAATATTAACGTGGTTCAGCCCAATGAGGTGCCTATGTCCACAAGTGTAATGGAGTGTTATACGGGGAATAAATACAGATCTTGAGAATCTCTCTAGGGTTTTGAGTATGTTGTTTTCTTCATGTCCCTACTATGTGATATGAGGTGACATTTATAGAGGGAGAGTGAGGAGGAAGAGGTCGAATGCCTTTATAAGTCAGACAGTTACACTTTTCTATATTTTTGGTGAAAACTAATGATGAACCAATCGTAGTTAGTTGAAGGACTAACTCACGTGTGCATATAATAAGACTGTACATATTTCTACGTGTGACTTATATTTGTTTGATATTATTAATCACTATTGGTCGGCCAGACAATCGATCAAGAGAAAACACTGAGCCGACCAAAGTAATGATGTGCTGACAATATGCCCAATGAGCACTTTATGGTGAGAGGTGCCACAATTTTATACATATAGTAATAAAATTATTAGTTTTTACGGTCTAGTCCTTGGACTAACAATTTTGGACAAAAAAAACGGTGAACCAAATTTAAACGATTAGGTCCAACATATAAATATCCCAAATTTAAGAAAATCATAAACCTAATCGGCTATTGGAGTTTTCTCTGCAACTAACGACTATTCTCCGAAATAAAAAATAACATCAATCTTATGCTTTGATCGTCTGTCCTATAATAGATTACAGTGTTCTTAATCGATTCTACATGTATCACTTGGCTCTATCATTTGTAAGTTTATCTTTATCAACAGTTGATTTTTCTATTTTTGATCGATTACAATAAGTATATGTCCTTTGTTTTAATTCAAGAGACTCATTGTAATATTCATTCATGTGATTGAATAGCTTTTTATACGTTATATATGTATATGTTTTTAATTTGTGTTTTTTATGCATTTATGTTTGGATTCTTAATAAATAAGTTATATTTATCAACATTTGTAATTGTTAGTTGAATGTGCTGAATGAATATTATTGATGTTTCATTCTAATTTTAAGAGTCCTTAATTTTGATTTGGTATTGAATCACTTACTGATATAGGTCCACGCCAGCGAAAATAACCAGTTCGATATCAGTTTTCAAAGTACACGCAATGTTTATAAAGTACACGTGATTGATTATTTTATAATATGTGTGTGGTTTATTGCTTCATGTATAGGTTTTTAAAAAGTTCCTGTAAGTTTATATTAATTATAAATAAATATTTTGATATTTTATGCATTAAATTATTGCACACATTTTTAGAATTGTTGACCTTGAAGTAAATGTTTTTCGTCTCTGTTTTACTGCACGACATTATGGTAAGTAGTGTAATAGCAAGGTGTTGTTATTTGGATAATACGGCTTGTATTGAAATATTTGAAGATAGCTCATTAGATTTCAATGCAATGAGTTGTGTATTAGGTTTACTAATTTGAGAAGTGGGAGTTTTTCATTGAGGTATTCATTTGGTGATGAATGTCGGTTCATGTTGGTTTGTGACAACGATGTTTGTTGTATGTTGTGGTCCCAATTGATCGTGAAAGCTAATTTCATTTGGATATATGTCATTGATTCATTACCATTTCCATGTAATACATGTCGTGAAGGGTCAACTGCTCTAATCGAATTTTTGAAGGGGTTGACTGCAGTAATACAAGGTCTGAGAGGATTGACAGTGGTGATACAAATACACAGAGGTTAGAGTCTTTATCATCAGACACTAAAAATGATTTTAATAGTTGCATTGAAAATGACTTTTATCTTTGAGGTGTGGAGTCAAGTAAGTCGAAAGTCTATCTTTCGAATGATTGGAAGACTTATATAAGTCATGAGCAGCAGTGTTTTGAAGGAGGTGTAGTGGAATTTCGGGATAAATTGCGAAAGTATGCCGTTGAGGTTGGGTTCAAGTATGTGTATTTGAAGAATGATAAAACTCGAGTGACGGCTGAATGCTCTAAAAAGACTACTGAGAATTGCATGTGGAGAATTCATGCTTCATTATCTACAATAAATGGATACTTTTACATACATGCAATGAATAATGAGCATACATGTAGAGGTGTCTTTCGTAGTCCGTCAGCCAAAATGATAGCCTCCAAGTTGGTTTCAACATTGGTAGCTGATGATCTTAGAGATAACCCATTATTGAGACCAATTGCTGTAGTTAGAGATATGAAGAAGAATTATGGTCTTGATATAGCTTATCAACATGCATGGCGTGCGAAAGAGATGGCTGCTATTGATATACATGGTGATGAAAAGGTTTCTTATGCATTAATGAATAATTATCGTGACCTTCTATTGCAGTATAATCCTGGGTCGCATTGCATCCTTGACGTGGAACATGAGAGTAAAAAATTCAAGACAATATTTGTAATGTTTAGAGGATGTATTTATGGATTTCAATACTGTAGACCTATTTTATTTCTTGATGGTGCCTTTTTAAAGAGCCGTTACCGTGGAACAATACTATCAGCTACTGCAAGGAATGGGAACAATGGTAAATGAATTTTAAATATTTTATTTTGTGTATTGCATTGAAATTTTGTTTGTTCCATTCCATATCATCAAAATACAAGCATAAAAATATAAAATACCTTTGAAGGTCTTTGTTTTAGTTCACGTGTACTTTTCATTTTTCTGCGTGTATTGTCATGATATGTCTTATTATATGTAATACTAAGTAAAGTACACACATAGTGCATGTAAAGTACATGTGAATGTTTTTGTTAATGTCACGTGTACTTTTCATTTTTATGCGTGTACTTTGATGATGATGACTTTATGTGTAGTAATAAGTAAAGTACACGCATTTTACATGTCAAGTACACGTGAATGTTTTTCTTAATTTCACGTGTACTTTTCATTTTTATGCGTGTACTTTGATGATGATGTTATGTTGAATACAAACTAAATTACACGCATTTTACTTGTCAAGTACACGTGAATGTTTTTCTTAATTTCACGTGTACTTTTCATTTTTATGCGTGTACTTTGATGATAGGTGTTGTTATTTAGAAATAATAAAGCAAAGTACATGTTAAAAATGTAAAGTACCTTTGAATGTTTTTGTTTAGTTCACCTGTACTTTACATTTTTATGCGTGCGTGTTGATGTTAGTCTTGTTAATAATAAAGCCAAGCAAAAGATTGGAAAGTAAACATGCATGTCTTTTTATCTTTATCATGTGTACGGTACATTTTTATGCTTTGTCTTGTTATTTACAAACAATTTAAATTAAACACAATATATTTCCCATGTGTTTTAGGGTCTGCGCCAGCAACATCAATATACAAAGTGTTGTACACGGATATGTTATTTATTTTAATTTTAATATATTTTTATATTTCAGGACTTTTTCCTGTTGCATATGCTGTTGTTGATTCCGAAACCGAAGATAACTGGATGTGGTTTCTAGTCAATTTGCATAGTGCAGTACTTGAGCAATATCGAAACATAACATTTATATCAGATCGAAACAATGGATTACTTGAAGCTGTTTCGAGGGTCTTCCCGTTGTCTGTACATTCCTACTGTATACATCATTTACAAGGGAATATAAAAAAGAAAATTCGTGGGAATTGTGCTGGATTTCGAAAGAAAATTGTTAAAGATTTTTTGTCTTGTGCATATGCTGTCTCAGTAGATGTATTTCACAAGAATATTGAAGCATTGAAGAAAGAAGGAGGAGCTGCTATTGCCGATTTCATTGATAGTTTGCCTCCCGAGAATTGGTCCTGTGCATATTTCCCTGGTAAACGGTATGGTGACATGGCATCTAGTGCTGCGGAGTCATTCAATTCATGGATATTGGAGGAAAGGCATTTACCAGTAATGAACATGCTTGATAAATTGAGAGTGAAGATTATGAATTTCAATGCAAACAAACTTGTTGAGTCTGACACTTGGACAAATGAGCTATGCCCTTTTTTTCAAAAGTTACTGAATGAAAATTGGAATAAAAGACGACATTGGACTATTAGTCGCTCAAGTCAAAATGTATTTGAAGTTCATTCAGAAGTGCGAGCAACAGTTGACTTAGGAGAAAGGACTTGTTCTTGCAAGAGTTGGCAGATTATATGTTTTCCATGTTCTCATGCTGTTTGTGTTGTGCGGAGGAAAGGGACCAGTATTTATGATTATATTAAGGAGTACTATAAGGTATCTTTCTACAGAAAATCATACTCGATACCTATAGTTCATCTTCCTGCTTTGATTTCCTTAAATATTCCTATTCCTGAAAATCCATCTATCCTTCCACCAATGACTAAGAGACCGACAGGCAGGCCAAGAAATAAGAGAATAAAGTCTTCTGGTGAGATCACAGTAAGGGAAGTTACTTGCTCGAGGTGTAGTAAAACGGGTCATTACAGGTCTACTTGTAAGGAACCCATTTGACTATTTTTAAAATTGTTGAATTCATTGATTTTAACCATTTGATTGAATAAATTAATTAATAAACCATTTGTTTCACATAAATGAATGTAATTTATTTTTAAGTCTCATTCTTTAGTTTTTTTTTTGTGTTGTTGTACACATATTTTTCATAAAACATACATGATCATTATTCCTTGTGTTCACGTGTACTTTACCGTTGTATACGCATGTTATGTACAGTACACGCGCACTTTGATGTCCAAAGAAATTTTAGGTATTTTAGCAATAGTCCCATTTGTGAAGGTTTTGTTCGTCCTAATCCCATTTGACTTTTATATTCATAATTAGTCCTATTTAGCAGTTGTGGATGGTTACAACTGCATTCCGAGAAAAACTTGGACTACTATATGGGGTGTGATTGTATTATTGTTTAGAGGCATTTTAATTTCCACATTCATTGAATAGGACTAACAACAACAAATGATATATCTAGGATCAGAGGCAAGATGATGATCAAAACTGGGACTAAATGCCAAAGTCCCCAAGAAATTTTATCAATGCGTGTCCTTGATTAAATATACGTGTACTTTATTAAGTACAAGTATATTAATAAAGTACACGCATTTAAAAATGGATTTGGTCAGTTCAATATGCGTGTACTTTATAAAAGCATGTGTGTACTTTACTTATGTACATGCATGAAGTACACGCATAATATAAATATAATGTGCGTGTACTTGATGAAATGTGCGTGTACTTTATGAAGTACACGCATTGATAATTAAAGTACACGCATTTAAATATAATTGTACATGCATGTTTTAGCAAAGTACACGCATATTGATATGACAAAAATCTAATTCAATATACGTGTACTTTATGTATTCTGCATGTAATTTTATCAAGTACACGTATATAAATGCATGTACTATTTGGAAAATGGTTTTTGACATTACAATCTGCTTGTACTTTATAAAAGATATTTGGGTCACTCATATTCTTAAACTCCTATGGGTATTATGGTCCGCGCCAGCGTCATTATTATACAAGTATTTCAATCTGCTTGTACTTTATAGACTATGCATGTACTTTATAAAGTACACGTGTAATATATAGAGTACACGCATTTATATAATATTTTGGGACAATATCTTGAGTACACGCATTATTATACAAGTATTTCAATAGGCGTGTACTTTATAGACTATGCGTGTACTTTATATTGTACACGTGTAATATATAGAGTACACGCATTTATATAATTTTTTTGGATGAAATGTTATTAATGTTAAAATTTTTAACAAAACGCGTGATCATGTTTATAAGGGTTCACGTGTACTTTACTATATTGGGTGTATGATATAACTCAGAACACATTCATGAAAGAAATAAAATTTTTATTAAAAACAAAAAAATAAAATACAATTTTTTCAAATAAAGAAAGCTGAAAAAACTAAACAAGGCTTCTAGTAGGGATGTTTGTCAAAGGCATCCAGGGTGTCAGGGAGAGAGTCAATGAAATTCGACCAGTGTCGAATTTCTTCTTCTATGACAGCTACAAGGCCTTCATGGAGAGCCTTCTTCTCCTTTAGCTTTGCGATTTTCAAGGGAACTTATTGTGTATAGAAAGACATGAGTTCTTCATGTGTTTGAGGAGGGTCCTCATCCACATCAAATAAATCTATGGGATTGGGTGGGAGTCCAGAATAGCCTTCCCTCACATATGTTTGAAACTGCTCAAAGGCAGTTTCATATGAGGAAATATTTTCCTCAATTTGCCTTTTTTTTTTTTTATTTCTTTCATCTCTCTTAAGAGTTTCTCGCAAGTTTTCTGCTGGAATAGCCATTATGTTATCTTTACCCTAGATGTAATGGTTAAGAAAGGAACAAATATTACTCTTTTATAGGAAAAGTGAAAGTTATTTATTTCTTGACCAGAAGTAGTTGGGAAGTGAGTAGTTGAGCTTAATAAATTGATTTTGGTTATTGTGTCCTTAATGAATTATTCAAAGTAGTTTTCAATTAAAATAATAAATAATTATTATATTAACCACTGCATGTACTTTAGTAAAAATGCATGTACTTTGAAGAATTCATTGGTGTACTTGGTAATTATGACTTGTATTTTTCGTGAAAACTGCTTGTACATTGTTTCATAACAATCAGATGCATTGTTTGTCTAAACCTTACGTGGATTGTGGTCCGCGCCAGCGGGAAAAAACCATTTTGGTGTAATAAATATTGTAAACAATAACCAATATAACAGAAAACAAATTACAAATATATGTTTTGAATTTGAATCACAATTTATAGATGTTTTTTCTCCTTTCGGGGGAAGAAATATTTTGACAGAAGAATTTCCCTGAGTACATATGCTCTTTGTTTTAGCATGTCAGGGTCTTGAAAGAATTTTTGCATTTCTTTGTTTCTGCTTATTTGTTCAATGTACTACATGCAGAACACCCCACAGTCAACCCTGAAATTATAATAAAACAAATATACAAATTCATATGACGTGATGAAATTTTTTGAAAGGATACAAATTAGTAATTTTTAGAAATGAAGTTTTTCTTACCCATTATATTGTTTAGGGCATTCATGATCTCTTATTAGGTCAAATTTGAGATCACTTTCCAGCAAGAAATCTACAGTCCTTCTTTCTTGCTCTGTCAATGGATCATCATCCATTGTAAACTCATTTGGGGTACCTTCCTCAAATTTCCTCTGAATTTTGTAACCATTGTTTTTCATTGTTTCTGCTTCAGTCTTCAATAGGGACAGTGTTTTTTGGAAGACAGAAAACTGTTAAGAAGATAAATATTTAGTGTATACAAATAAAAGAGTATATGAAGATTAAAGAGTGAAAAGTACACGCATAATATAAAAGTACACGCATATTTTATTTTTTCATATCACGTGTATTTTAAAATATGATGCGTGAACTTTGCCTAATGTGTTAAAAGTACACGCATAATATTAAAGTACACGCATATTTTATTTTAAAATATCACGTGTATTTTATTATATGATGCGTGTACTTTGCCTAATGAGTTAAAAGTACACGCATAATATTAAAGTACACGTAACTTGTATTGGTTCATTTCACGTGTATTTTAAAATATGATGCGTGTACTTTGATAATCTGGGTAATTATGTACAACTAATACAAAGTACACGCATTATATAATGCACGTGTACAAGTGTATAATATAAGTACAAGTAACATTACTAATTAAGTTTAGGCACTAACCAATTTTTTTGCATCATCGAAGAATGTTGTTTTTTTTTCCTTGTCGTTCGGTCGGAGGGGATCCATGTGGACCACTTTATTTTCTTTAGTGTATATCACAAGTAATGTGAAATGTCCTATACTATGTCTAAGTACAATGAACAAATTATTACAACTGCTTAAGTATTCAAATAAATCCTTGTATAATCCCCCCTTCTTATTGACTCCGTTTGTTCTACAAGCTTCTATCTGAATAAAAATTATAGACATGGTGTTAATAAAAAAAAAAAAAAAAAATTTTATCAAAACTTTCGTTTTATTTGTACTTACCCAACAATAATCAGAAAAAGTGTGTGAGTAGGAGAGCCCTTCCTCTGACAATTTTAATCTCAATGCTTCGCTAAAGGCAAGTATTATCTGTTTCACACAATATAAAATGGTGAGGAAATAATAATGTTGAAATTTAATGGATGTCTAATATTTGGACTACATACTTGGCTTGAAATTTCTTGATTGTTGAGGACTTCAAGTAAATCTTCCCATGGGACATACGAAACCATCCCTTGGAAAATAAACTCCCTGCATTTTATATAATCAATAAGAATTGTATAATAATAATAACCTTATTCTTTTGCACCAAAAAAAATATAAATTAGCGAAGTGATAAATCATAAAACAATAAACTTTACCCTGGCTCAGCAATTTTAATAAACTCTTCAATCTTTTTCTTCGAAGATTCATCGAGATATTTATATGCTTCGATTGCTTCAAGCTTGACGCGAGTTTCCTTCATTTTTTCAGCTATTGTTGTAGGGCCTTTTCTAAGCTTTGACTCTTTTAGTTTCTTAATTGGTTCAAGCTTTTCTGTTTCGCTGTCAGCTTTTCTTTTCTTATGACCTCTAGTAAGAGGTCCTTTGATTTTGGATATTTTGGGGCTGCCCTCAACTTTCTTTGAGGCTAATTCAATCTTTAAACTCGAAATTTCGTCAAGGAGTTGTTTATTAATGTTTTCCTGATATATTTAACAAGGAATGTTGGATTGTAAGCATTTTTTGAAACAATGATTCATCTTCTCTTACGTGTATTTTATATAATACACGAGTGTATTTTAATACATGCGTGTATTTTATAAAGTACACGCGTGTATTATAAAATACGTGTACTTTATAAAATTTATAATATACATAAAATTTATAATAAAATTAAGAAAGTGTAGCGTGTAATAAATATCTATTGTATTTTATAGATACCTGGTCAGTTTTTTTCAATTCTGATTCTTCAAGCATTTTCTTCAACTCCGAAATTTCGTCATTAAGGATTTTATTATTGTTTTCATGTAATACAAAAAAAATGTTACATTTTAAACAATGCATTATTTTTAATAAAATAATGCATGTACTCTTCATTATATCTAATATCAAATAAAACTGCATTAAAAATACTATGAAATAAAACTGCGTGTACTTTGAGAAAACTGCGTGTACTTTGAGAAAATTGCGTGTACTTTGGAAAACTGCGTGTACTTTAGGAAAACTACGTGTACTTTAGGAAAACTGCGTGTACTCTGCATTCAAAAGTACCGTTGAGTTCTTTTCCACTCTGACTCCTCAAGATTCTACCTCAAAGTCATCTTTTCTATGTCAGCATCTTTCCATTGTTGCAATGTATCATCATACTTTCTTTTGAGATCTTCATTAGTCAGAGACAGATATCCATTCTTTTGTTCCAAAATTCGTGTTGATTCTGCCTGTTTTTTCAATGATTCATCCAATTCTTTAATTCTATCTGAGTCACTCATTGTGACTTGATCAAACTTTTCTTTTAAAGAATTGTTTAACTCAACTAGTTGGGCATTTTCTACCTCCAACTTATTTAATAACTGTTTTTCCTTCAAAAGGTTGGAATTCTCCACCTTTAGGTTCTTCACTTCCTCATGGGCTTCAAAAAGTGAATCACGATCTACCTGCAACTGTACATTCAAAATGACACTCTCCACCTCCAAAGAGGTCACCTTCTCAAGTGCAACATTAATGTCTTCAGCTGCTTTAGATAGTTAGTTATTTTTTTCCAACAATTCCCTTTTCAAAACAACAATTTGTTCCTCCAAATTAACCTTTGGTTGATCTTTTCCCTTCTTTTTCTTTGGAGTCACAATGTTTTTAAGGGGAATATTCCAACCATGTGAAAACTCATTGTCATCAATATCTTCAGCAACATTGTTTGATGATGAATCAGTATGTATAGGACTTTCTGTAGATATGTTCAAAGAGTCACTTGGCCCTTCAAACTGAGATTCCTTTTGTACAGGACAGTCCTTACAAGTTGATTTACTTGTAGCCTGCTTCAAAGTTGCTGTTGCGATGTCATTCTTCACAAACCATTGTTTCAAAGACGAAAACTTCCACTTCAGGAATTTTGGAGTATTTTCTTTATATTTTTCAACGGGAGAAATAATTTCAAATTTCTCACATGCCCAATACTGAGATCATACAAAAAACAAAATGAATTTAATACTTGTATTACCTAGGGATTCATAATGGAAAGTATAAGAGATTTGTTCAAAGTACACGCAAAACTAAACGTGTACTTTACAAATTTTACAATTGTATATTGAAAGTACACGTTACCATTTCAAATTACACTTATACTTTGTCAATATAAGTTCACGTGTACTTTCTAAAGTACATTTATAATATTGACAGAAGATATAACAAGAGTATTTTGAGAGTACACTAGTTATATTTACAAAACATAGTACACGTGTACTTTGTAAAATACAAGTGTACTATCACATGATATAAGACGTGTATTTTCAAAATACACGTTAAATATCAATTGTATTTTGAAAAAACAAGAGAAAATATCACATGTATTTTGAAAATACACGTAATATTTTCAAAGTACAGGTAAGTATTGGTATGTAAATTTTGAAATATCAGAAATATCAAGTGTATTTTAAAAATACACGTGAAAATAAACGTGTACTTTCAAAATACACGTGAAAATAAACGTGTATTTTCAACATACACGTGAAAATATCACGTGTATTTTGAAACTACACGTGAGTATTACTATGTAAATTTTGAAATATCAAAATGTTTTTTTGCTCACCAGTAGGAAAATGACAAATCCAGTAACTGTGCTAGGTTTTGAACTTGCTGATTTATCAAGTGAATGTATGAGAAACTCTTGCACAGCAGATGCCCAATCATATTTATTCATTTCCTTAATATTTTAAATGTATTTCATCCAAAATTCTCCAAGGGTGAAGTTTGAGTTGGAGAAAAATAACGTGTTCAAGAAGTGGAGACACACAATTTTAACAAAATCAACAATTCCTTCATCTGTCTCCAATTCAACTGATTTCTTCAAACCATTCAAAATTTCTGACTTTCCTATTCTTTTTGAGAAGTATCGTGCTTGTAATCCAGATTTTAGAGCAGTATTCGGTCGCTTTTTCAGTTCTATTGATATTAAACCCTCAACCAGGGGTATGCCAAATATTTCACTTATATCTATTGGCATTATTGGAATACTACTCTTCATACGGAAACTTTTGGCTTTCGTATTGTACAGCTCGATAATTGATAAAATATTTTTATCCGTCTTCTTGTGGTCCACTTCTACTACTTTCTCACTGTAGTAGGCATTGAAAAGCTCCCAAAATGGAGTCTTCTTAAGAAGTTCAATATGGCTATTGTTTATTTTATCTTTAATCTGATGCAAATCATGGAGAAAACTAACAATATTTGACCGATATTGGTCATTCTTCGTTGCAGGACGTTTAGCTTTCAATGCCACCCTAGAACTAGAACTGGATGAAGAACTATCATTAGAACTGCTCTTTTTTTGTTTCTTTCCTCTTCTTGCCTTCATCTTCATCCCCATTATATTGATCTATAAACAAAATTTAAATTACTAACCTATAATGATATGTACAAAATATAAATAAATGCGAATTAGAATAAAACATAGACTAAAACAATAAAATACAAGCGTATTTAACAAAAGTACATGCAATATTCTCACAAACAATTTATATAAGTCTCATCAAAATACATGCTAAAGGCGATAATATATATCGTTAGTTTCATGGTAATACCTAACAGAGGTTGTTCGACAAGTCAAAAACCAAGATTCTCTACTCCTAACATATTCAGTAAAGAAGTGATACAATAGCTGAATGCTAAAAGCTCCAACATTATCAAAACCCCTTAAGCAATACTGCTTGATTCGTTTAGCTAAATCCTTCGCTTTCGATTCAGTTACTTGAAGCTGTTGCACATCAAAAGTGCAGTAAATGTCTTCATAGTAGTAGTAGAAACCAAGTAACCTTTTAGCTCTATCATTGATGCGAAGGAGAAAATGAATTTCGTCATCATTAGTACTATTCACTGTCAATGTGAAAGGTTTTGTATTGTTAAGATCTTCGAACGTGCAAACAGCAGTTTTGTAGTTGAACATGCTTGATCATACGATTCCTAAACAATAACACAACAATAAAAAATAGTACACTCATAATACACATTAGTACATGGACATTGGATTAAACAAATTGAATTTCAATGTGCGTGTACTTTCTGAATTTTTTGCGTGTAATTTCAACAAAATACACGCAAAAAATGAAAAAGTACACGCAATAAAACTAATTATTACCTAATAACATATCATTCAAATGCAGTTGGCTATTGGACAAAAAATACTCCTAAATATTAACAAAATAATAATACTTCTTAAAAACTCATGGAATATCATTCAAATGCCGCTGGCGCGGACCAAAATAACATAGGATTGATCAAATATGGATTTGAAATTAATATTTTATAGAGTACACGTATAAAACATAAAAGTACACGCATAATGAATTGAGAAATATAATTTCAATGTGCGTGTACTCTGTGTATTTTGCGTGTACTTTTGAAAAGTACACGCAAAATACACATATTACACGCAACACAGGGCTTGTACATGTACATATTCTATAGAGTACACGTATAAAACATAAAAGTAAACGCATAATGAATTGAGAAATTCATTTTCAATGTGCGTGTACTCTGTTTATTTTGCGTGTACTTTTAAAAAGTACACACAAAATACACATAGTACACGCAACACAGAGCTTGTAGATGTACATATTCCAATCATGTATATATTATCCTAGTCCTTGATAAATCCTCGATAAATGATGTATACAGGAGGAAAAGTACAATGATGAAATACATATATCTAACATGGAAAAAGTGTGTTTTGCAATTAAAATGAGGGAAACAAATATATGATGAAATACATATCATGAAAAAGAAGAATGTGATTTCATCAGTCCATATGTCTACAAATTTATACATATGAGAACACAAAATACACAAGGACAAAAATGTGATAAGAGAATGTATACATACTTGTTAGTGCTGTTTGGAAGAATTTGATTTGGAATGTAAAATGTAGAACTTCAACGATTGGGGTTTGAAAGAACAGAGTTAGGGTTTTGATCGAAGAGAGTTAGGAATTTAATCGAACAGAGTTTCTAGAGCTTCGATCAGGAGTATTTATATGTTGTTCTTGACCAAAATTTGATTGAGAAATAGATTCGTTTTGGGGTTTTGATCGAAGAGATGGTACGATTAAGGTTTTGATTCAAGAGAGAATACAGTGTTTTTGGCGCTTCGATTTTTGAATAGTGCGTGTTTGTTTTAATTTCGGGGTATTTATATGTTGGACATAATCGTTTAAAATTAGTTGGGCCGGGTTTTTTTGTCCAAAATTGCTAGTCCAAGAACTAGACCGTAAAAGCCCCTAAAATTATTAAATAATATTATTAATATGTATTGTATTTTCTTATATCATTTTTTATATGAGAATACATTGGTTATTCCATAGGAGCGAAAGAATTCAATCTTGATAAAAAAATTCATGGAAATCACTTTTTCGAAAATCCGGTTTTGGGGCCTTAAATTTTACATTGCACCTTCCGAAGCTTGGTTTTGGTCTCGCCCGACCGTTACAAACCCTAGTTAGGGCTGATGCCCTTCCAAAACGTATAACCTCATCTCTGAATCATATACCAACACATGTAGCTAAACGTTTACATATCTACGTATAGTAGCCAAACTGCTTCATAAGAATTCCGAATCGTAGCAGATGTTAATCTCCGACCACAGTTTGACATTACCCTAAACAATGAGAGACAGAACTTCACTCACTTGTCTTTTCCTCTGCTATGGCCGAAATACCCAAAAACCTTTCTCCAAAACGGCTTTTGAAACTACTCAAAGCAGAGAAAAACTCAAACTCAGCTCTCTCCCTCTTCTACTCAGCCACTCTAAACCCCGGTTACACCCACACGCCCACCATATTCCACCATATCCTCAGACGTCTCAACGGCACAAAAAACATCCCTCACGTCACCCGAATAGTGAAACTAATACAAACCCAAAAATGCAAGTGTTCAGAAGATGTAGCTTTAACTGTCATCAAGACCTATTCCAAAAACTCAATGGCTGATTTGTCTGTTGATGTTTTTCAAAGAATGACTCAAATTTTTGGTTGTGAACCCGGTATACGGTCCTATAATTCATTACTTGATGCTTTTGTTGTATCTAATCAGTGGAATAGAGCTGAGTTGTTTTTAAGGTACTTTGAGACGATGCGAATGTCGCCCAATTTGGAAACTTATAATATTTTGATTAAAATATATTGTAAGAAGAAGGAGTTCGATAAGGCCAAAGAGATGTTGGATTGGATGAGGGGTCAGGGTTTGAAGCCGGATGTGTTTAGTTACGGTACTGTCCTTAATGGGCTTGCCAAGGGTGGGAAGTTATCGGATGCGATGAAATTGTTTGATGAAATGCTTGAGAGAGGAGTTGTTCCGGATGTGATGTGTTATAATATTTTGATCGATGGGTTTTTTAAGAATGGTGATGTTGTGGGGGCTAATGAGGTGTGGGAGAGGTTGTTAAAAGAGTCGTCTGTATATCCAAATGTTGTTACTTATAATGTTATGATTAGTGGTTTGTGCAAGTGTGGGAAGTTTGGTGAGAGTTTGGAATTGTGGAATCGAATGAAGAAAAATGAGCGAGCAGTGGATTTATTTACGTATAGTGCTTTCATACATGGGTTATGTGAGTCCGAAAATGTCGATGGGGCTTCAAGGGTTTATGCGGAAATGATTGAGAGCGGGGTGTCCCCTGATGTTGTAATCTATAATACACTGCTCAAAGGGTATTGCCATGCCGGGAAAATTAAGGAATGCTTTGAGTTGTGGGATTCCATGGGGAGGGAGGGTTGCCGTAATGTGGTCAGTTTTAACATTTTGTTAAGAGGGTTATTTGAAAATGAGAAGGTGGAGGAAGCAATTTCAATCTGGACACTCTTGCAGGATAGTGGGTGTGTTGCAGATTCAACAACTTATGGAATTTTGATTCACGGGTTCTGTGAAAACCGGTACTTGAACAGGGCTTTATGTATCTTGAAAGAGGCAGAAGATAGAGGAGATGAGTTGGATACATTTGCATATTCATCAATGATCAATGGGTTATGTAATGAAGGTAGATTAAATGAAGCAATTAGTATGCTTGATCGCATGGCCAAACATGGATGTAGACCAAACCCTCATGTTTGCAATGCACTGATTACTGGCTTTATCCGGGCCTCAAAAATTGAGGATGCAATTCATTTTTTTAATGAAATGGTCACTAAGGAATGCTTTCCAACTGTTGTCACCTACAACACTCTAATTGATGGATTATGCAAAGCAGAAAGGTTTGGTGAAGTCTATCATCTTGTGAAGGAAATGCTGGGAAAAGGATGGAAACCGGACGTGATCACATATAGTTTATTGATGAATGGTCTTTGTCAAGGCAAGAAGGTAGACATGGCTCTCAAGCTTTGGTGTGAAGTGGTTGGTAAGGGTTTCAAGCCTGATGTAACGATGCATAACATTATAATTCACGGGCTCTGTTCTGCTGGCAAAGTTGAAGATGCATTCCAGCTATACATAGGGATGAGCCAGAGGAAATGTCTGCCAAATCTTGTAACCCATAACACCCTAATGGAGGGTTTTTACAAAGCTAAAGACTGCCAGAATGCATCAATGATTTGGGCACGGGTTTTAAAAAGTGGGCTTCAACCAGATATAATCTCCTATAACATTGCTCTCAAAGGGCTTTGTTCTTGCGGCAGAATATCAGATGCCATTCGGTTCTTGACTGATGCTGTGGATAAGGGACTTCTCCCTACTTTCATTACATGGAACATACTTGTCAGAGCAGTTCTTGTAGGGGTGGCTCCAACACACCAAAACACTTTTTCATTCAATATCTAAGAAGTACGTCTCTTTCTTAACTAATATCCTAAACTTGCTGCTTTCCATGAAATGAATTTGTATTATAAGAAAATCTAATTGTAGTACAGTCCTCGTTTCTTTTGAGTTAGGTGTTTAAAATTGTTCAACAACACTTCAGACGAAGAGAGTTGCGGCAACAATGTTTTCCTCCTCTTGTTGTCAAAGAATGTAAGATACGCTTACTGCATACTGCACCCTCACGGATTACTTTCTTTGCCTTAGTTAAATTTAGTATTGAGCAGCGTCTCCATAAATTCACGAGCCAATGCTTTTGCTGGATTGAGTTTGGGTCAGGTTCTTTATTTTTCAGAAGTTGATTCTGTCTACATTTCTTGCAGGTTCTGTTTGATATCCCAGCATTGTGGGAAGCTTCTCTGTCTCCACTAGTTAGTAAAGGGGTATGTTTTCCAGAATTGAGGTGTCATTAATTGACCCATAAGATTTCCCCATGTTTTCTTTTGTTTATATCTCTCCAGTTCTGGGTATTTCAAAGCTTACTTTTGCTATTACTGCACATTTTGTCACCCGTTTTTGGGATCTCCACTACTAGAAAGTTGGTGCCATAAAAAAAGATGGACTAGTGATAGTTAGGCCTTTTCTATATTAGCCCCCACAAACTGCTAATAACATTGAACTGATTCACCATATGAACAACAAAAATTCATAATCATGAACATGCACTGACTTTGATGATGTGTTACAGAAACTTTATTTGTGGGAAGCACTTTAGGATCAAGTGTGAATTCCATTCATCTGAAGATGAGTACTTGGTTATTTTCTCCCATTTCTTTGACCTTTGGATTGAAGGCAAAGATCATTATGAAAACTTTCCAGTTTCCTGCCTAAGTTAAGAAAGACAGGTATACCTTGTAAATTTTTATTTTCAATCCTGAAAAAAGTCGTAAAGACTGCGAATAGACATGCTTAAATTTCACTCACGTAGAGAAAAATAAATGCACAATGCCCCGTTTGGTTTGGGGTGTTATATGTCTCACCTAATTGGAAAATAAAATGGTGTAAAGTGTTTTCACCCATATGGGGTTAAAATTTTTGTTCTTATTAAATCAAATCCAAGCGTACAAATTATATTATGTAATTTGGACAAAATAATGAACAAAATTCAACTCCAAATAGGTCAAAATATGTTATCAACATTTTACTTTTCACCTAGGTGTAAAAATATTCCATGCTGATTAGTTTGTTTCACCAATAGGCAAATCGCTAATTTTAAAGTATCGGATCTTTCTTTTGTTCATGTCCAATGCCAGTCTGTAGAACAACGAGTAACTATGCTGTTGCACTAAATAGTTGAATACAAAGCATCAGATACAAAAGAGGTTTTGGTGATTGTAGAGTTAGCACCAAGAACGGATGATGATGCAAAAGGAAAGTAGCTTGATGTATAGTCCCATGTAGTAAATCTTACTTGGGTTTATGTCTCAATCTATATTCGTATTTGGAGAAATGCAATTAGATGTTTTTAAATTTCATTTTCCTAGAAAGAAAAAATATTTTTGACTTATGCCAATTAAGCTATAATTTGTTTCACAGTAGGAAAGTAGGAAAGCTAGTGATGTAAGGTTTCATATCTTTCTTTTAATTCAGTATAAAGTTGAAAGTTCATATAAAGCATCAATATATCATAGATGTTCGTGATTACTGATATATATCATCAAGATGGATGATGATGCAAAAGCAAAGTAGCTCTGAAGTATCAGTCCCAAGTAGTCAAGATATGCTTGGGTTGGGGCTATCATGCTATATGTTCATGTGTTGAAATTTCAGTTGCCTAAAAAAAGATAATATATATTTTAAAGCTTTAAAGTTTATGTTTATTATGATGCTATGGTTTGTTTCATCCTACAAAAACGGTTAGTGTTAAACTCCTTTCTCTTGTTTCAATGTCACATATGGAGAAAAATTCTATGAGATGCAACTAAATTTGTTTATCTTGATATAGAGGAGAAAATTCTATATAAAGCATCATTATCTAAAAGATTTCAGTGATTATAGTGATATCATCGAGAATGGATGATGATGCAAAAGCAAAGTAGCTTGACATATCAGTCCCAAGTACTAAGATATTGCTTGGGGTTATTTATCATGCTATATTAATGTTACTTAGGATGATAATTTTTGATACAAGGCATGAAATGCAACGAAATTTTGTTGATTATAGAGGTGTCATCAAGAACGTATCATAATGCAAAAGCAAAGTAGCTTGATGTATCAGTCCCAAGACGCGAGATATTACTTGGGGTTATTTATCATGCTATATTTATATTTGCCCATTTGAATTTAAGGGTTATCTGGACTTTGGACCTCCTTTGTTACGAGTATAGTGATTTTGTTACTCATTTTTTTTTTAATGATACACGTTCGACAGTTGAAACGATCATTTTTGGGTGCTAAATTTACAATTCAGATAAAATTGGAGGACAAACTAATTACAACAGAGGAAGAAAGGATTTCACTGTTTCTCTTCCTTGGTCTTCTCCCGTAGTTTTGTTTCTGTTTCTGATAACATCTTCTGTTCGTACATGAATTGAGAAACCAAGCCCACCAAAATCATCCCAAGAACCGCAACTTTGGCCCAACTTGAGGATGAAGAAACAAAGGAGTCAACAATGCCAATGATTAGCACACCAATAAGTGCAAGGTAAATGTTCATCCTAGTTTTTGATCCCACGCTTTCTTTAGTAACCTCTTTAATTTTGTCACTCTCTACCTTTGCTTCCGCTTTTACCTTTTGACCAGGGGGCGTTTTGGTTTTCTCTCCAAGGCTCTTGAAGAACATCCCTTCATTTCTCTCCCTCTGAATTTGACCTTCAAATTCCGTTATCTTGTCTTTGCTCTTCTCAATCTCCAGTTTGTTCATTTCCGCTGATTCTTCAAAGGCTTGCATACGAGACTCTATATTCCCCATTATCTGGAAATAAATAAAAAGAAGGAATAAAAGTGGGTTATTTGAGTGAAGGAAAAGTTACCCAATTACTGAAAACAAACAGACAGACCCTCGCACTGGCTTCATCGAGTTCTTTGAGGGCATCTTGGCCAACTTGATCGAACTCGGCATTGGCTTCTTCAGCGAACTGGGTTAGATAAGCGGATCGCTCGTCTAAGTAATCGGTGAGACGAACTTTTTGAGTTTGCAGCATGGCGATTCTGGCAAGCAGTTCCTGCTTACTAGTATCTCCTTCAGGCGGTGGGGCCTCTGGGTTGGATTTGCAGAGGAAGAGGATGGAGTTCTTCTTCCGCTTTGTGAGTCCTCTGTTGTGGAAAAGGGGATGTTTGGTCGGGGTGAAGGAGGCTTTCAAGGAAATCATATTTCCTGTTTGCTTTGTTAAACAGAGAGAGAGAGAGAGCGTATTATGTACAAAAGTGTTTTCAACCTCACGTTACATTACATGTACATTATCTCTTTCGACGATTATTATTATTACATATTATAGTTGTAGATGTAATACCAACTTTTTATTAAATTGATTTTATTTCGTTAAAAATATAAATTTTGTTCTTAAATAAGTCTTTTTTATGGTTTTTAGGACAATCAATATTTTTTAAAATAAAAATAGTCCCTATTTCTTATTCTTAATAAAAAAATTATTTAAGTTTAAACTTTTATTATGGTTTTAAAACAATGAACTTTTCTTTTCTAAAAAAAATGGTCCCTAATTATTTTGCCCTTAATAAAAAGGGTTACCTTAAGTTTTCATGCACTTTTATCAGTGGTTTAGCAATATACCCCTACTTTCTAATTGAATTGCAACACACCATCATTACGTTAACTCTCCATCTAAATAGATAGTTGTGGCAGTGTTCTAAAAAATGTGCCTAGGCGGCGCCAAGGCGTGAGGCTTTTTAGATACGCCAAGTTTTGGCCCTATGCGTGGATTAAGGCGTGGTCAATGATGATCAACGTTTTTTTGGGTAAGGCGTGAAAAAACGCTAGTTTTTTTAGGGTAAGGCGTGAAAAAAAGCGGGTTTTTTTGTTTTTTTAGTATTTTAAAAAATAGTATTTTAATTTACAAATATTTAGACATATTTTTAAGGTACGTGTCATTTTATTATTTTTAATAGCCTTGTCATAATTAAAAAATATTAAAATATATTAAAAAAGGCCTAAACGCCTTTTCACGTCTTTTTACGTCAAGGTCCACCTAAGCTTCTAAGGCTTAAGACTTTACCTCCACGCCTTGGTCACGTCCCCCGTTTTTTAGAACCTTGATTGTGGGTACCCGAAATTAGAATGATGGGCCTGGACGAGTAGCCCATTTGTGGCGGCCCAAAGTCCAGACCTTCCATGTCTTAACCGATTATGATTTAGTCTCTTCCCATGTTCCCATTAAGAGAGGTTCTAGGAAGAGATGGAAAGCGTGGGGGAGTCCAACACCCCCACTCACTGAAATAAACATGTATATAATAAGCCCTAGGTCCGGGGCAAGGGACACATTGTATTCTCTATAATCACTCTCCGGAGAACATAGCAATAGTACTGACTGCACTATCGTGGACGTAGGCATCTTTGCTGAACCACGTACATCCTTTGTTGTGTGATTGTCATTTTGCATTCTTTATTCTTACTTGGTGATTGCGTTTCTCTTATCTATTTGTGTTGCATAATAATTGTCACCACAATTGGCGCCGTCTGTGGGAATATTTATCTTCCCTGAGAAAGCCCACACCAAAAAAGGAGTTCGAAATGTCTGGTTACTGTAGTAATGCTCCCAGGCAGGGGATATTCAAGAACCCCCTGCTCCTCGTAGGATTAGGTCTGAAGTTCGGCGTTCAGATCACAGGGCTCGCCCAGAAAGGCCAGCCTCGGAAGAAAGCCAATGACCAGCGAGATCCACGCAGATATCCAGGATGATTGATGCATACGAGGCGAGGCTCCAAGAGCAGAGGGAGTCTTCTCGCAGGCACGAGGCTGAGAACGCTCGCCTCAAAAGAATATTAGAAAGAATGGAGAGAGAGCTCCATCGTAGTACGAAGAAACGTCCGTACCACACTCCTAGCCCTCAGGCGAGCAAGTCTCGCAGCCGAGGAAGGAGCCCCAGGCGCGGATCCCAGAGAGCCGAGGGAAACAAGTCAGAGGACGACCTGCTCGAGCAACTGCGACTAGCTCGTAGCCACAGAAGCCCGAATCGCAGCAACGAGAACATACGAAATCTGATCCGAAGGGAGATGGACCAACATCTTGCCCATCACGGTACCAGATCGACCCGTGAACTCGCTAGGCGAGCTCTCAAAACTCAGATGAAATCACCTTTCTCGTGGGAAATTGAGGAAGAAGAAGCCCCCAAGAAGTTTGCCATTCCAAGGTTCAAAATTTATGACGGTAAGAATGATCCCATTAATCACGTCAGGCAGTACCGATAGGCCATGACCCTCTGGAACCACCGAAATGCACTAATGTGTTGAATTTTCCCCTCGAGCCTGCATGACGTGGCGCAGAAATGGTTCGAAAGGCTCCCTCACCGGTCCATCAGAAGTTTCAAATTCCTGATCGAGCTCTTTACGACCCGATTCATTACTAGTAGCTCCCATCACAAAAGGATGGATGCCCTGCTGAAAATGAAAAAGACGCCCCAAGAGACCCTCCGAGACTACGCGAAGAGGTACTGGGAATTGTTCAACGAGGTCGAGGACTGTTCGGAGCAAGTGGCAGTGGCCTCTTTCAAAATTGGGCTACCCAGCTCTTCCCTTCTGTACCAATCCTTGACAAAGAAAGAAGCCATGACCATCGAAGACCTAATGGCCCGCATCGAGAAGTATGCCAAGGTGGAAGATGTGACCCACCTCGGCACAGTAGAAAATGGTCGAACTAAGCTCGCTGCCAAATGCAGTGACAAAACTGAGAACCAGAAGAAAGGAGGAAAGAACGGGGGGCAGAAATGGCCCCAAGAACGGAGGCAACAATGATGTGTCAAGAGAATTTCAGGCGGTCAACACCGTCTTCCGAGAACCAATTTACAAAATTCTCGCGAAAATCAAAGACGAACCATTCATCAAGTGGCCCAGGAAAATGGGGGAGATCCCTCAAAAAGAAACAACGCGCTGAGATGCGCTTTTCATAAAGAGGGGGGACATAAGACCGAGCATGCAAGGCCCTTAAGTCTCACCTCGAGGAGCTAGCCCAATTCGGGCATTTGAACGAGTTTGTGGAGAAGAAGGCGGAGAAAGCGGCTGCCAATAGAGAAGCGAGACCTGACAACGTGCTCGAAGATGATGCTGGACATGAGTTCGCGGTAATTCATGGGGCATCTGATGCCAAGCAGATCTAAGGAAATTCAGCTCGAATGGAGATGAAGAAGCTTACAGCGGTGATGCAAGCTTTTCAGATCGATCCAGCGAAGTCACAGTCAGGAAAGCGTTGACGAGCAGATGACGTCAACTATAATAAGCATATTGTCTTCACAGATGAAGATCTGGTGGGAGTGAAAACCCCACATCACGATGCTTTGATCATTGCCCTCAGGATAACTAACTTTGACGTCGACAAGTTGCTCGTCGACCAAGGAAGCTCGTCCGAGGTAATGTATCTCGACCTATTCAGAAAATTAAAGTTAAGCGTCGCCGACCTAAAGGAAGCTACTGTCCCTTTAGTTGGCTTCGCTGGAAAAATAACTATGCCCCTGGGAAAGATTGTACTGCCAGTACGCACAGAAAATGTCTCCAAGATGATTGAGTTTTTGGTGGTTGACATCGACTCGCCATACCAAGCCATCCTCGGCAGGAGATGGCTACATGTGATGAAGGCAGTCTCCTCGACCTACCATCAGAAACTCAAGTATGTAACCAAGCGAGGAGTAATGGAGATCCACGGCGATCAAGCAATGTCAAGAAGGTGCTTCATAGCAGCCATCCGACTAAGGCCAGAGAAGAAGGCCGATCAGCCCATCGAGAAAGTTGAAGAACAAGAATGTCTGATAGCTTCTAAATAGCAATTAAAGTACGGAAGACCTGGAGTAGAGGAGACCAGGCTCCTCCCCTCTGAACGGGTCGTCGAAGACCTGGTAGAGGTTACAGCTGGAGATAGCGACAATGACAGAGTTTTCTTGATTGGAGCCTCTCTCACTGACCAGGAACAGAAGGAATAGACACCTCTGCTGAGACGCAACATAGATGTTTTCGCGTGGGAACCATACGAGCTGCCTGGAATTGATTCTAGTATGGTTTGTCATCAGCTGCACGTCAATCCCACCTTCAAACCAATCACGCAAAAGGCACGGCGAACTGCACCCAAGAAGGCAAAAGCCGTGGAAAAAGAAGTAGAAAAACTGCTGGATGCAGGATCCATACGGGAGGTGCAATTCCCCGAATGGTTATCCAACCCAGTAGTAGTTCCAAAAAGCAACGGGAAGTGGAGAGTTTGCATCGACTTCACCGACCTCAATAGAGCATGCTCTAAGGACAGTTTCCCTCTCCCAAAAATTCATCAACTGGTAGATGCTACTGCGGCTCATGAGAGAATGAGTTTTCTGGACGCATACTCCGGGTATCATCAGATCCCTCTGTATGCCCCAGACCAGGACAAAACAGCATTCATCACCTCAGTTGGACTATACTGCTACAAGGTCATGCCCTTCGGGCTAAAAAACACAAGGGCAACCTACCAGCGGCTGGCCACCAAGATGTTCAAGGGTCAAATGGGAGACACCATGGAAGTCTACATCGATGATATGCTCGTTAAAAGTAAGAAGAAAGAAGACCACCTCTCAGACCTATCAAGTACCTTCGAAATCCTCAGGAAATACCGAATGAAACTTAACGCGAGCAAGTGTTCTTTCGGTGCCCAGTCAGGAAAATTTCTTGGGTACTTGGTCAGTAAGAGAGGCATTGAGGCCAACCCAGACCAGATCGATGCAATAAACAGGGTACAACCTCCTCGCACGATCCGGGACGTACAGAAGCTCACCGGTATGCTCGCTGCCTTAAACCAATTCATTTCAAAGTCCTCCGAGAAGTGCAAGCCTTTCTTCCAGCTTCTAAAGGGAAACAAAACGGTAGAATGGAACCAAGATTGCTCACGGGCACTGGACGAACTCAAGGCTTACCTCAGTTCTCCACCACTGCTCGTCATACCACAGGAAGCAAATCCCTTGTACTTGTACCTCTCCGTTTCCAACCACACTGTCAGTTCTGCATTAATGTGCGAAATTGCAGGAATCCAACACCCCGTTTATTACGCGAGAAAGACCCTACTAGACGTCGAGCAGAGGTACCTACCACTGGAGAAGATCGCCTTTGCACTAATAGTGGCTTCGAGGAAGCTGAAGCACTATTTCGAAGCCCACACTATAATCGTCCTTACATCACACTCCCTTAAAGCAATCCTGAGGAAGGCGGATTTGTCGGGCAGACTGTCTAACTGGTCAGTCGAGCTCGGATGATTTGACATCCAATTTCAACCAAGGAACGCAATCAAGGGGCAGATCCTTGCTGATTTCATAGCCGAGTTCACAGGTGAGCAACCTTCCAACCAACCTCCACCAACAAGACAAAAGGAGAACAACGCAACGAAGGAAACCTGGAAATTGTTCGTTGATGGAGCCTCCAACTCAAAGGGGGCAGGTGTAGGCATTGTCCTCATTAGTCCAGAGGATACAATCCTTGAACAAGGAATTAGGCTTGGATTTGCAGCCTCCAACAACGAAGTAGAATACGAAGCCTTAATAGCCGGCCTCCAGAAGGCGCACACTTTGGGAGCACAGCATTTACAGGTGTTCGGTGATTCTCAATTAGTCTCTAATCAGTTAAGTGGAGATTATAATGCAAAAGATGAAAGAATGGCAACGTACCTCGCCTTAGTGAAAAGGCTGATGGCGAGCTTCGAAGAGATCAATGTCCAGCAGTTTCCCAGAGGGCAGAACAGCCATGCTGACGCCCTAGCAGCCCTAAGCTCAGCAATCGATTCCAACTTAAAAAGGACAATCCCCATCGATTTCCTCTCTCACCCTAGCATTAACCGTAACAGCGAGCTACCAAGCGTGGAGCAGGTGCTCTGAATTGAGTTTGCACCCAGTTGGATGGACCCATTAAGGGACTATTTGAAGGATGGCACACTTCCAGATGATAAAAGACTGCTCACCAGATAAGAGTCAAAGCTGCTCGCTTTCACTTATCTCTTGAGGGCAGGCTATACATGAGATCGTTTTCCGGTCCCTACCTCCAATGCGTTCACCCAAAGGATGTCGAGCAAGTTCTACATGAGCTTCACGAAGGAATCTGTGGAAGCTATATTGGAGGAAGACCTCTGGATTTTCGAGCAATGAAGGAGGACTATTGGTGGTCATATATGCAAATGGACTAGCGGTGTATGTCCGCAAGTGTTTGAAATGCCAGCTTCACGCTCCTATGGTCCACCAACCTGCTAGCGACCTAAAATCATTATCCAACCCATGGCCGTTCGCCCAATGGGGGATGGACATCGTAGGACCACTTCCTACCGCCATCGGCAATCACAAGTATCTGCTGGTCGCGACTGACTACTTCACCAAATGGATCGAGGCAGAACCCCTAGCGAACATTCGAGATGCAGATATGATAAGGTTCATATGGAGAAATATAATCACTCGTTTTGGCATCCCCAGAACCATCATCACCGACAATGGAACGCAGTTTGGGAGCGGCTCTTTTCAGAGTTTCTATAAAGAACATGGAATCAGATACCATTTCAGCTCGGTGGCCTATCCTCAGAGCAATGGCCAAGCCGAGGCTTCCAACAAAACTGTGATCGACGGATTAAAGAAATGATTAGAGCGAGCCAAATGCGCGTGGGTGAATGAATTATCACATACTCTATGGGCTTATCGAACCACTCCACGACGAGCAACAAGGGAGATCCCATTTTCGCTGACATATGGAATGGAAGCAGTCATCCCATTAGAAGCCGGCTGATCGACAATGAGGTTCAGCCTTGTCGACCAGGGCCATAATGATGCAGCATTGCTCGCTGAGCTCGACCTAGCCGACGAGCGCCGAGAGCTAGCCCTAGTAAAACTAGCGAGCTATCAACAACAGCTCGCAAGGCATTATAACAAGAGGGTCAACCCAATGACATTCCGAGTTGGGGACTATGTCCTAAGGAAAGTCCTGGGCAGCGCAGTGAAACGATCAGACGACAAATTAGGGCCAAACTGGGAAGGACCATTCAAGATAACAAGAGATAATCTGCAAGGCGCCTATTACTTAGAAACGATGGACGGCAGAGAAATCCCCCGAGCATGGAACGCAGCCAATCTCAAGAAATTCTATTATTAGATTTTTCTTTTATGCTTTTGTTGTGGAACTAGTAGTTCATTTTCCTTGTCATTAATGAAAGCTATTTAACGGCTGCGTTCTAATGAGTAACAGTTATATAAGCTTTATCACACACCTTTTCCAAATGACAGGCACATTGATCATTACACCATAGTAGGGAAATAATCCTCCTCTGGCTTTCGTTATGAAACACGAAAGACCTCTTAGCATTGCCCCTGGCAATATATGAAGCCCTACAGGAGATCCTTAGGCAATATGGCCAAATTAAAACTGGTCGCCAAACCATCTTTGGTTGAATAAAATCCTGATCGGATAGAGCATCCAACACCAGGTGCGTCCTCGCCAATTGCCACACTTAGGCCTAATGGAGTGTGACGACACGACCTAAAAGGTAAAGTGGTGCACAATGGTATCTCGATAGTATACTGGACTGGAAGGACACTTGCGTAATAATACAAATTTAGAGATCATAAAGGAGCGAGAATATGGAGAATATAATACACTTGTTTAGTCGGCTAAATTAGCCCAAAACATAAATTTTATATTAATCCACCATATTTACAACAAGTACAATACATGTTTAGTCGGCGAGCTCGCCCAAAACATTGACATAACATCACTTCAATACAAAATACACAGAGTAACTACTGGCAAAATCTCAGTGGGGGTGAGGCCTCTGAACGAGATAATCAACCACTTGAGCTCTTCGACCATCGGGAGCAGGAACTAACTCTTCCTCGGCTTCGTTAGCATCCGACTCCAATAGCTGCCGAGGGATGGCATCGATGGGTATCCACTAATCATCTCTCCGGAAGGGATTGGGCATCCGAGTGGAAGGAGATATTTCATGGCGATACCAGAGCATTGAGTTCCTTGGAACTTGCATCTCCTTCAAAGCACTCAACCACCCCCTGATGAAGGCAAGCTCTTCAAATTCTATCAGCCTCGTCGGAGCATCTAGCCAACTCCGGTCATAACCGTCGGCCCATACTCGTGGAGGTCCTTTTTTAAACAGGTGTCGCAGCCGAGTAACATCCCTTTGAAGCCCAGCAGCAATCACATATGCTCGCTGGACATCACCGCGAAACTCTTCCATTTCCCTATCTGAACGCCTGGTGCTCCTGCCAGCTCGCGGAACGGATGGACCAGTAGAACATCGCAACACAGGAGGAACGTCGCTCGAGCCAACCCTAGCTCGCGACGATGAAGAGCCTCGCAATACTGCAGGAGCGGTGCTCGACGCATGCTCCCTAAGACGTGAGACCTCTTTCCTTAAAGCTTCATTTTCTTGCTGAAGCATTTCCCCAACCTGGTTGATCTCAGAAGCATCGAGAAGCTTTGCTCTCAGTGCATTCACCTCTTCTTGCACTGAAGCACCAACCTCTTCCATCTCCTAGAGCCTGTCCTTCAACTTGGCCACAAGCTCAGACTGATCCTTATACTTTTGATTCCTTGACCTATGAGATTTGCAAAGCCTAACAACGGCCTGGCGAACCTGAGGACTTGCATTGGGACCAAGAGTCCTGCCCAATTGAGATGTGGCAGGATTATACTCTTCTACATCAGTCAACTACAAGACATAAGAGGGCATCGAAAAGAAAGACAAATCAGTGCACTGGAAAAAAGAAACCTTTTCATTGATAAGGGTTAAAGTACATTGAGTAGTAAAAAGAAAAGTTACAAAGATACAAAAAGTAACCCAAGATGATAACTTATTAGCAACCTCAGGCTGCCCAGAGGTAGCTCGCTGCTTCCCCTTGTCAGCGACAGTAGAAGTACCCCCCTCAGCAGGGGCAACCTCTGTCGCCTGAGCAGGAAGGACCTCGACAGGCAACGTTTGGGAAACAGGCTCAACGCCTTCTATAGCAGGGGCAGGGGCTTCTTCATCCACAGTCGACTTCGGGCCCGGGTCATGCTCGTCGAACAAAGGAGAGTCAACATCAACACCAGCAGCTAGGAGGGCCTTGTTCCAACCGTTCTTGAAGTTCAGACGACTGATGTAGCCTATCTGAACCTCGGCGTCTTCATATGCAGCAGTCCACCCGGAGTTGTATGAGTCCTCCTTGATGGTGGCTGCCTGGGACTCTTTCTCCTTTAACTGCTCGGTCAGCACCTTGTTCTCCTCTACGACAGTCGGCTTGCTCTAGCAGACCAGGTCATAGGCTTGCCTTAGCTCGTTCAGCTCCTTAACCGCCGCATCCCTCTCTCGATCAGAATTGACGAGGGCCAGGTCAGAGGAAACTTGGGCGGCGTCAGCAGTCTTTAAATCAGCCTCCAGTTGAGTACCCCTCACTTCCAAAGCAGCCTTCTGTTGCTCCAGCTCGCCATTCCTTCTCACCAGCTCGTCGCGAGAGCGATAGAGCACGACGAAGTCAGTCACAAACTGGCAAAAACAAAGAAGAGATCAGGAAGGAGAAACAACCAAAACTTGTTAAAGCATTAGAAAATGGAAAAGATCTTACCAAGGCTAGCCTCTGGCTAGCTTGTAGGGCCAATTGATCAGACCCCAGCTCCCTCTAGCGATCTGCTGGAAGAACTGCCCTCTCGAGCAGCGCAGGAGCCAGTTGAGGGGAAACGACAACTGAGGTTCCCTCGGGCAAAGCAGACACCGGGACTAAGGCTTGCCCAGCCTTCGTCCTTGACTCCATCTTTCTCCTCTCTTCCTCTTTCTCCTTCTCCAATCTCCTCCTCTCCTCCATCCTCCTCTTCTCCTCCATCTTCTTTCTTTCCTCCTCCTTTTTTCTCTCCCTCTCTCTCATCTGCTCTTCCTCTTTCCTCTTCCTCTCTTGCTCTTGAGTAGAAGACCGAGAGCCAGTAGCTACAGCCCCAGTACTGGACTTCTGCTTCTTTGACCTCTGAGCGAGGAGCACGTGATCGTCGTCATCATCATCCCGAATCAGGTTTTTCCTTGGAGGAACCATCTCCTCGCTTGAACTGCTGGATGTGCTCGAAGATTCTCGAGCTTCAGAAACTTCCTCCGAATCAGAAAAGCTACTACCACCGGAGCTCCCTTCACCAAAGTTGCATTCAGCACCACTTGCGATATCACTCTCAGAACTGCTTTCCTCCTCGTCCAACTGAATAGGAACAGCAGCAGTCTCTTCAGAGGTATCAAACTCAGGGATACTGTCTACCGGCCTCACTATAAAACTAGAACCAACGTTCTTATATTCGAGCAAAAAAGCAGCGGACCGTGGATGCTCGCCGTCAGCTAAGGGCTCCCTGATATTTCAGGCCTTGACCAATTCAGAGAGACGAACCTCGCTGAGAGCAGGTTCCAAGTTCTTCGACCTCGCTGAAGAAAAAATAGAGAAAAATCAGAAAGATCACAAATCAACAAAAATTGAAAGAACAGAGCAAAGTCTACCTATGTATTCTTCCCTATAAAAGGGAACAATGAACCTATCAGACCTCGACCTTTCAGACTGGGGAGAAAACTGTCAGTTTCTAGCAAGGAAACCCTCTTGCCAATAGTCCTTATGGGAATCAGGTAGGTTTACTACCAATACCCTGTCAGGGCTCCTGGTTTTGAGATAGAGAACACCAGAACTGGTTCGAGAAAAAGAGTAGCAAAAACAGACCTTGACAAGCCCTAACTTGGTACCATATAACTGATTGATTCTATGGATGCCATTAATTATCTTCCACACATTGGGCAAACACTGTATATGAACAATATTGGAGTAACCAAAGAAGTGCAAGAACAGGTCGTTAGGAGGAAAAGTAAGTCCCCCTTGGGAAAGCATCAAAACATGGGTCCAATGGGCACCCTCTATGTCTCTAACATTTCTAGGGGGAGGAACACACTCAATCTCTACCCACTCCGGGATGTTATAAAACTTCCTAAACTCAGACACCGATTATTACCAATCTTTGCCATTGGAAAACCCTAGAAAACTACAAATTCAAAGAGAAGGCACATGAGATATACAAGATGAAAGTTCGACTCGAACGATGAAGAATCACGAGCCCAAATAACAAGGAAGCGATAAGAATGGAGACTGAGAGAAGAGAGTGTGTTACGCTAGAGCTCACAGGAAATGGAAGAATGCTGAGAAGGTTGAAATGACGGTCGAAAAATGGCTGCTCTAAAAAACCTTTAAATGTTGCTAATCATAGTGCACAGGCCACGAAGCGGGTGCCGCCAGAATCAGTCCTCAAACTTTGGGAAGAGTTGCACGATGTACAAACGAGCTATTATGACAAATCATTTAAATTTATTGAGCCCAAGCATGGCCCAACAAACTTAGGGGCAATTGTGGGTACCCGAAATTAGAATGATGGGCCTGGACGAGTAGCCCATTTGTGACGGCCCAAAGTCCAGACCCTCCATGTCTTAACCGATTATGATTTAGTCTCTTCTCATGTTCCCATTAAGAGAGGTTCTAGGAAGAGATGGAAAACGTGGGGGAGTCCAACATCCACTCCCCCACTCACTGAAATAAACATGTATATAATAAACCCTAGGTCCGGGGCAAGGGACACATTGTATTCTCTATAATCACTCTCCGGAGAACATAGCAATAATACTGACTGCACCACCGTGGACGTAGGCATCTATGCTGAACCACGTAGATCCTTTATTGTGTGATTATCATTTTGCATTCCTTATTCTTACTTGGTGATTGCGTTTCTCTTATCAATTTGTGTTGCATAATAATTGTCACCACAATAGTTAACAATACTTATTTTTGACATTTTGAATTTTTCTTCCACTTTTATGATCAATTTTGTAATAGACCCAACTTTTTTTTTAAATTTACAATACATAGCCTATCGATTAACTCACCATTTTTTTTTAATTATTGTTAGCAAAATAACTTAATGGGAATAAATTAAAAAAATCAAAACAGTTTCCTCGGAGTTTTCAAAAGTAAAAAAAATTGACAAAATTCAGAATAGTTTTTTCTAAACTATTTTTTAGAAAAGCATGTTTTAATTTTTTTTTAAAATAAAAATTATTAATTCTTAAAAAAAAATATGTTTGAATTGTTTTATAAAAAAAATTATGTTATTTTTCAAATAATGAAAATCATTTTTTTAATGCAAAACTATTTTTATTAAAAAAATTAACTTTTTAAAATTAAAAAAATGTTCAAAATGTTTATCCCAATTATATTCTTTTAAATCCATTTAAGAAGTTATTTTATAACTTATATACAATTTTTTTATACATAACATACATTTAAAACATAAAATAGTTAAAAAAGTTTATATATATATATATATATATTGTGTTTTAAATATTTTTTGAATAAGCATATTGTTAAAAAGTCTTATTTTTTAAATATATTTCGAAATATCTTTCTTGGACCTTCAAAAACTTTTACGAATTTTTTTATTATAAGCTAAGTATGTTTTTTTCTATTATAAAAAATTGGAGAGTTGTTGACCCTTTTGCTTTAAAAAATGGGGGCCTTTGCAAATCTAGCTCCTTATTTTTTTGTTTGTTTAAAATAAGTTGTTTTATTAAAAAAAAATATTAATTCTACATTTGCTAATGGATGTAGTCATACTTCCTGTCATTAGAGTACAACCACTGATGGTCTTTCATCAAAATGCAAAATTAAATTTGCAGCGTCTTTTTATATGTTTGTTTTTTTCAGTCTTCTTTAATGTATATTCTGGGGATCAGAGTTACGCTGTCTCATGACCTGCACTTATTCGACATATGTCTGCAAATTATGGACACCAGAGTTACAATGGCACATGGCTTGCACGTGTTTTACACAGACCCTCGAGCTTCTTTTGCTCAACTTAATTAAGAATTCAAGTCACACATGATTCCTGTATATATATCCATTGGAATGACTTAAACTGATAAAAGATAGGTCCGAACTTTAAGGGATAAATATTAATGAAGCTTAGGACTCTCTTAAGCTCCTGTATAAATGTAAACCTGTCCCTCCTTGAAAGGGACATGTGAGATTGTAATGTTGAGTAGTACCACAACTCTGTTGACCTGTTCTTTGAGTTAATAAGAAAGCAAACCCTAAACCCCGTGGATGTAAACACGTTACCGAACGACGTATATTCTTATTTTGTGTGCTTTTGATCCTTGTCCTTGAGTATTTTTCCTTATCTAGTTTGTATGCATTGAACATAAATACTGTAGGAAATTATCGCCACTAGCTAAATTCTTGGGATGTGTCACTCACCAAACCCAAATCTTATGAATGTGAATGACCAAGAGGGTCACCAACAACATCGTTATGGGGATCTAGTGGGTTTTCCCTCGACCACGAAGATTACGATGACCAGGAGGGTGGTTAGCTAACCCCTCCCTCTCATAGGGTTAGATCTGAGATTGGTGAGGACTAACAATACTCATATGCTCATTAGCGTCCTCAGGATGATAAAACGATGAACAGTGATGAGCTTGAGCGATCTAATAAGATCTTAAGACTCATTGACAACTACGAGAAGCGTTTCCGGGTGAAAGGGCTACCAACAGGCTCCAACATGAGCAAAACGTTGCACTCTAGCGACGCCTAGAGAAGCTGGAAATGGAAGCCCACATCGAGAAGTACAAATGTGACTATTGCTTGAGAACTCTTAGCCCTCAGGCGAGCAGAGCTTACAATCGAGGAAGGAGTGCCCAGCGACAGAAATAATATTCTCCTTGTTAAAGGTTCCTTACAGGAGACTATGCCCCGATGATCGACGATGAGACAGGGAGCTCTGTGACTTTATCAGAAGGGGGTAGAGAGACACCCAACCCATCAAGGGGCTCTTACTACGCGAGTATTCTAGAAGAAAAAGCCCTAGGAAACACTCTACGAGTACGCTAGAATGTACTTGGATGTTTACATTTAGGTGGAGGTCTACACCGAGCAAGGCGCGGTGGCATACTTCAAAATTGGCATATCACGCGATTTTATGCTCTACCAGTCCCTTACCAAGTGGGAGGCCATCACGATTGACAACCTCATGGCTAGGATTGAAAAATATGCCAAGTTCGAAGATATGATGACCAAAGTTGGCTAGGATGGAGATCGACAAAAACAACCCAAGAACAGGGATAAGGAGGGGGCAGACAAAAAAGTAGGTAGGAAGCAGAATGGGAAGCAGAAAGGAGCTGAGAAAAAGGATCCTGAAAAGTCATTCAAAGCAGTTAACATAGTGTTCTTCGAACCAATTTATAAGATCTTTTAGAAGATCAAAGGGAGACTATATTTCAAACGGCCAGAGAAGATGTTCAGTGATCCGAAAAAGAGGAATAAGTTATTAAAATGTGCATATCATAAAGATCACGGTCACAAAACTGAAAATTGCAATGGACTAATGTCCCTCCTTGAGGAGCTAGTTTAGACTGGGCACCTAAATGACTTCATAGAAAAGAAGGAAGGCACAACGCAGCTCGTACGCGATGAGAGATTAAACAAATTCCTAGATGACGATATGTGACACAAATTTGCGATAAGCTGTGGGGGCCTAAGGCCATACAATGTCTTGGACAAGTGTTTGGGCTATGAATCCACAGTGATTCATGGAAGGATGGAGGTTAAGAAACTCACAGCAGTTGTGGAAGCCTTTCAGATTGACCCAGCTAAGCCCGTTGCAGATAAACACCAACAATAAGAGGACATTGATTACACGAAGCATATCGTTTTTATTGACGCCGATTTGGTAGGATTAAGGACCCCCCCCCCCCCCCACCACCACCACGATGCTCTTGCCATCCCTCTTAGAGTTGCTAACTGGGATGTGGACAAGTTGTTGGTAGACCAGGGGAGCTCTTCGAAAGTTATGTACCTCAGAATGTTCAATTAGTTAAACATGCATGTAGAATACCTGTAAGAAGCCACTGTTCCATTAGCAGGATTTGTAGGAAGGATGGCCTTGCCTCTGGGAAAGGTAGTTCTCCCTGCCCGGACTGGAGGGATGTTCAAGCTTATTGAGTTCCTTGTAGTGGATATAAACTCCTCTATTAACTCTATCCTCGGCAGAGGGTGGTTACACGCCATGATGGTTGTACCATCCACTTACTATGAAAAATAAAGTGCATTACTGATGAAGGAGTCATGGAGACACGTGAGAACCAAGCCTTGGTTATATTGTGTTTCATAGCTCCTATCCAACCTAAGAAGAAGAAGAAGAAGAAGAAGAAGAAGAAGAAGAAAAAATTAGCAGAGCCATAGGAAGGCTCCATGCCTTTCAGATTGTCCCTGCCGATCACTTTATGGAACTCCTGCAAGAGGTAGAGTTTGATGATAATCAACCTGAGAAGAAGTTCCCAATCGGCAGTTCACTCACGTAAGAGGAGAAGAAAGAGTTTGTTGCTTTCCTCAAAGGAAACCAAAACGTATTTGCATGGAGGCCATATGACATGCCAATAATAGACCCGGAACTGATGTGTCACAAGCTCTATGTGGATCCGTTACATCTACCAGTGGCTCAAATGGCGAGATGAACTGTGCCCGACAAGGCCAAAGATGTTGAAGTGGAAGTGAGAAAACTTCTGGAGGCACAGTCCATAAAATAAGTTCAATTCCCCAAGTGGTTGTCAAATCCCATAGTTGTACGGAAAAGCAACGGGAAGTTGAGAGTCTGTGTAGACTTCACTGATCAGAACCGTGCATGCTCGAAGGATAGTTTCCCCTGCCAAAGGTAGACAAGTTGGTCGATGCCACCATTAACTATGAGCGTATGAGCTTCCTCGTTTCTAACTCTAGGTACCACTAAATTCCATTGTTCGTCCCCAACCACGAAAAGACCTCCTTTATCCCCATTCTAGGGCTATATTGCTACATGGTGATGCCGTTCGAATTGAAGAACTCCGGGATAACCTACCAAATAGTTGTGAAGAAGATGTTCAAGGAGCAATTGAGATACATAATAGAGGTATATATCGACAACATGCTGGTAAATTGTAGGAGGAAGAGGGATCACCTTGCAAACGTGGCAAAAAATTTCGAAGTGCTTTGTTATTACATGATGAAATTAAATGCGGCGAAGTGATCCTTTGGGGTACAATCGGGAAAGTTCCTTGGATACCTAGTCAGTCAAAGAGGTATCGAGGTAAACCCCAACCAAATTGAAGCCATCATGTTGGTGTTGCCCCCCCCCCCCCCAACCCAAGACTGTGCGTGGGGTTAAAAAATTGTCTGGTATGATAGCCGACCTCAACTGCCTTCATATACAGATCCTCAGAAAAGTAACGGCCTTTATTTTAAACACTTAAAAAAGAAAGGAAGAAAGTATGAAGCAATCGATTGAAGTGGAGTACCTCGACCAACCCAGTATCAATAGAGGGAAATATGTCGAGCAAGTTATGGTCATCAATAGGAACCCGAGATGGATGGATTTGATTATGTTCTACCTAATGGAAGATGCTTTCCAGTTGATAGGAAAGAAGCACATAAGGTACAAGTGGAATTTGGTCGTTTCCACTTGGTAGCAAATCATAAACTTTATCGACGCTAATTTTCAAGGCCTTACCTCCATTACGTGCATTCGGATAATGTTGAACACACCCCTTATAGGCTTCACGAGGGGATATATGTGAGCCATGCAGGGGGAATACCGCTAGCCTTTAGGGAAATGAAAGAGGGATACTAGTGGCCATACATGCAAAAGGACGCAGTTGCCTACGTTCGAAAATGCCAGAACCATAAACTCTTCTGACCATTAGTACACCAACCGACCAGTGACCTCAAGCCCCTCACAAATCCTTGGCCATTTACCCAGTGGAGACTTGACATCGTCGACCCGTTTCCCCTCGCGTCTGGAAGTAGGAAGTATTTTTCGGTCGACAATGACTACTTCTCTAAATCGGTTGGAGGAGAACCCTTGGCGACCGAGATATCGATAGGACCAAGTTCATATGGAGGAACATCATAACACGGTTTGGCACCACTAGAACTATCATCACGGATAACGAAAGTTATGTACGCCAAAATGCTAATTTTGTGACTGCTAATGGGGCTGACAAATTTATCACTCCCGGAAGCAGTTACAAAATTATTTGTAACTCCCATTAGGAGTGATAAAATCAAGGGGTAATAAAAACTTTGAGTTAATTAGTTTGTCACTGTTAATGAGAGTCACAAATGTTGTCCTTTAATTATTTTATCACTCCTATAAGAAGTCATAAATTTATAACTGTTACATGCAGTCACAAGTCTATCAGTAGGCTTAACTTATGACTCTTATGAGCAGTCACAAAATTATAATTGCTATGACGAGCCATAAATTTTGGCTTAATACTAAAATTGTGACTGCTCGAAGCAGTCATAAATTTTGGCCTAAGACTTAATTATAACTGCTATTGGCAGTTATAAATTTGTAACTGCTCCCGGCAGTCACAAATTTTGACCTAAGACTTAATTTGTGACTGTTATGAGGGGTCACAATTTTTGGCCTACTTTAATTTCCCTCTTCTCTTTTCACACCTCCCGCCTCTCTCTCTTTCATTTTGCTGCTGTGAAGAACTCCCGCCCCTCTCTCTTTCATTTCGTTGTGGGTTTTCGATTTCATTTTGCTGTGAACATTTCGTTTATGTAAATTTTTGATTTTGTTTATGTTTATGAACATTTGAAGACATTTTGCTGTGAGTTTTACGTCTGCCTTTTAGATTTTTAGGTTTATGAACATTTTGATTTCTTTTGTTTGATTTTGCTACGTTTTTAGGTTTTTATATAATAAAAACTCACATAGAACATTTCATTCTTCACATATGTTTTTAGGTTTGCATTTTTTTAGATTTCGCTGCGTTTTTTTAGGTTTTTAGGTCTGCATTTTTTTGGGTTTGAACATTAAGTTTGCGTTTTTAGGTCTCCCACTAAAATTATTTGATTATTAAAATTTTGATTTTTTTTTTTTGTAATTTGTTGCATATACCTATTTACGGCTAGAAATTATTTGAATAGATAATTATATGCTAAGTTTTTTTCCCAACTATATTTGTAATTTTATACTTTCATCAAATACAAATAAATTATTTGTAGAATTTATCGCTTTAAATATGAGAAGTTTAGAATCTATTGACAAATGGCCCTAAAATAAATAAGTAAACATAAAACTTATTGTGCCTTTATGTAAATTTTAATGTTTAGTTTTGTTTGATTTCGTAAATATTTGCGTTTATTTTTCGCTGCTGTGAACAACAGTTGCCGTTATTTATTATAATAGCCTCATTTATTTTTCTCTTTATTTCTTGTTTATTTATTATATTTATTTAAGAAATGTGTTGAAACAGTTGGGTTTTGATGATATTAGGTCGATTCTGGTATTGATGATTTAAGTCGGTTCTAGGTATTATTGGTCTTATGAGTTTTATGTTTGAACATTTAGGTTTGCTTAGGTCTTATGTTTGATTTCACAACAACAGTTACCGTTATTTATGTTTGATTTCAGCCCCAATAGGTTCCAATCGATTATTGCTACTGATTCAAGGCTATAATTTATGTTTTGTTTATTTGGGTACTGATTTAAGTTTCGTTCATTTGGGTACTGATTCAAGTTTTATTTTGAAATTTGTTTTAAGGTTTCAAAGTTTCAAGGTTTTCTTTCAACCAATTTCAGCCCCAATCAGGTATGATGAAAGGAAATGCTACTAATTATTGCAATTGATTTTTTGCAATTTTCTCACTCTTTGGTTGTGATTATGCTGAATAGTGATTATATTGTTATTTAGGATTCTTGAATTATTGTTGAATGGTGAATTTGAACATTTAGGTGGCCATCGAGTTGGTTGGCCCTAGGCATTTGTAGCATTGAGGGTTTTTCTGGGTTTATTTACCCAATTGCTTCAATTCCATAAAAATATCCTATATTTCCTTTCATTGGTTCATTCGTAAATGCTACTGATTGAATATTCTGATGTTTTATTTGTTTGGCTATAGATACATGTTTTGCAATTTAATGACCCAATTTTATGATTAGTAATTATTAGTGTCTGAATATCAATTCAATTTATTTGGTTTAATATGAATGTGATTATTTGCATTTTGATAACTGATAATCGGACTAGTAAATGGGTTGGTTATGAATTATAATAATTCAATCTTCTTAGAATATCACTTCATTTTGTCTAGTAAAATTATAACAGATTTTAGTGTTATTAATTTGATATGTTTAATTTTACTCTTATATTTGCAGCCCAACCCACCATGGCTTGTCAAGAAATTTTGATCTCATAATTACTCTTACAATTATACCTAATTTTATTTGAATTAATATCTTATATGATATTGCTTTGCACAAATAATTTACTCTGCCATGAAATTATTATGTTTCGTGTTTACCCCAATAAACTGTAGAATGTTTTAGCACGACATGTAGAATTTTAAATTACATATGTAATATATATATATATATATATACACACATATAATACTAAATATATCACTATTCAAACATATGGTAAAATATGTAATAACTAAAATACTTGTGCTACGCATATATGTATGTATGCCATTTTTCATTATAAGGGACATACTCATTTAGTTTTATAATTTACTGAGTTTCTATTAGTTTGTATGGTAGAATAATGGAGTTTCCACAATATAAAGAGTGGATGGGTGAAAGGTCTAGAGTGGGGCAAGTATATGTTAATGAGGTGAAAGACTTTGTGAATTATGCAGTGAAGAATCTCAAAACCAATATTATTCCATGCCCAAGCATTTGTTATAGAAATGGTAAACATTTGAAAGGAGCGGATGTAAAATTACATTTGATTCAGTGGGGCATGCAAGCTGAATACACGTTTTGGAAATTCCACGGGGAGAGGGATTTTACGTATATTCAAAAAGAAATACTTGTCAAGTAACTGGTTCACACAGATAGTGATCTCTTAGCACATGATAGGTTAAACGATCTAATAAATGATACATACGAAGTGCACGTAGCACAATAAAAGCAAGATAATAAAGGGAATGGTTTAGGTTGTGAGGATCATGTTGATAACGATACTGACCAAGATAGAGATTATATATAGTTAAAAGTAGCACCCGCAACAGTATTATACCATAACTCTAGCCCCGACCACACAATGTCATATACCATGGTTGGGTTGCACAACTTAAAGAGCCAATTTGGCTAGTCGAGAAAAAGTGTGACAACAATACTCCTTTGGGCAAAAGATTTGCTCCCCAATGAAAATACACTACCAGTTAATTATCCAGTCATAAAGCATAATTTGAAAGGTTTGGGTATAAAATATAAATCAATTCATTGTTACAAGTATGATTGCGTTTTGTACTACAAAGATCACAAGGACAAACGGGCTTGTCTTGTATGTAAGGAACCTAGATTTGAACAAAAGATGATAGTACACAATAAACGTTTATTGAAAGTAGATACGAAAATACCTAAGAAGGTGTTAAAATATTTCCCTTCAGGTCCTCGATTGAAGAGACTTTAAATTATATCTTGGATAGCAGAGGCATTGACTTGGCGTGGTCGAGCGGAGGCGGGTGAGAATCTCATGCAATATCCGATTGATTGATCTATGTGGAAATCTACAAATCAGTGATACCTGGACTTTGCTAAAGAAATACGCAAAGTTTGCCTCGAAATATCAACCGATGGGTTTAACCCATTTGGCAAATTGAGCACAGATAAGAGTATATGGCCGGTGTTTGCGGAGCCTTTAAATTTTTCCTTGTCGTTGTGCATGAGAAAGGAGTTCTCAATTTTGTCGTTGTTGATACCAGGTCAAAAAATGTCAGGTAGTAACATTGATGTTTTCTTAGCACCGCTAATAAATGAATTGAATGAGTTATGGGTTGAAGGTGTGAGAGCGTTCAATTCATACAAATAGGAGGAATTCACTTTCAGAGCTATGTTGATATTGAAAATTCATGATTTTCCTTCTTATGGAACCTTATTTGGGTGCCTTGTACATGGTTACGTGGGTTGTCCTATTTGTGGAGAGGAGACTGAAGCCAAATGGCTTAAGAAAAGTGGTAAACTTTTTTATCATAGTCATCAGAGATTTCTGCCCCAAAGTCACAAATTCAGGTCAATACGAAGCAATTTTCTTCCAGAAGGCACCGAGACGAGGCCACCTCCACCAAGACATTCTGGTTTGGAAATTGAAGAAAGGTCATTAAAGGCTGATAAAAAGTTGAGGGGGAAACACCCTATAATTTTGGTCTGGAAGCGTAAAAGAAAGGACGATGATGTGAAAACGGCATGGTTGAGGAGATCAATAATGTTTGATTTTCCATACTGGAAGGAACATCCTGTGCGGCATGTGATAGACATTATGCACGATGAGAAGAATATTATCGAGCATCTCGTACGCACATGCATTGGTGGTTCTCATTCCAAGGATGGAGAAAAAGCCCGTGAAGATATTCGTGATTTAAAGATTAGATGATCATTATGGTTGAAAGAAGATCCGAACACTGGAAAAAGAATTTGCCAGTTACATCTTATACTTTGAGCATTGAAGAAAGAAATATGTTCTTAGAAACATTAAAGGTCGTGAAGGTCCCTTATAATTTCTCATCCAATTTACGCAGGATTCTTTACGACGCAACAAAAGATTTGAAAAAGTGCAAGTCTCATGATTAGCATGTGATAATGCAACTTGTCCCTCTGTTATTTGGACACTATTTTTCAGAACACAAGGATCTTCAAAGGGACATTCTACAAATTAGCTTATGTTTCTCCCTATTGTGTGAGAAAGTTGTCAACATGACACACATAATGGCAGCGAAAGAAACTTTGGTCGAGGCTGCATGTGTTTTGGAGAAGTACTTCACTCCCTTGATCTTTGACATAAGCATCCACCTTTTAGTGCATTTATGCGATGAAGCGCTTTTATGTGGACCCGTAAGGTACCAATAGATGTATCCATTCGAACGATTAATGAAAACTTTAAAAGATTACGTTAAGAATACACAGTACGTTGAGGGGTCCATTGATGAGGAGTACATTATGGAAGAGGCTTCCTTGTATGCAAAGGAATATATGCCTAACCCAAACATTAGAGGTCATAAACGCTTTGTTGATGAATTAGAAGAGTTTGCAGATGCGGAGGCTCCGGGGAAGGGTAAGGTAGTGAAGCTAACAAGCACACAATATAACCAGGTGCTTCAATATGAATTCGAGACGCATGAGGACGTACATAAATGGAAAATGTGAGTTTATTTAAAATGTTTCGTAAAATAATGTAATATGTTTGATGTTATATTCATAGGAAGTTAATATTGATGATTTTAACCTAGGCAATATAATGAGTGAGGGCGTGCCAAGAGGAGGAAGGGAGGCATGAGCGCAGACAATAACTTTAGGCATTGGGTAGCTTCCGAGGTGACTACAGGAACACCTCACTTTTATTTACTGTCTTTACGACATATTCACAATGCAAATGCTTTCTTGGGTTTAGTTATTGAAAGCTGGTGAAGTATCGATGAGACTTGCACGTATAGCAAATGGTCCTAGTTTTGTAGCCAAGGGGTTTGGACAATATCGTGTCATTGGTTTTGTGTTCTCTTCAAGTACACACGAGTTAAAACCCATTGGGAAACAAAATAACGACATTTCATATAAAGCGTCAACTCATTTTAGGGCAAGCGAAAAAGATAAAAACTTGCTAGAAGCTGAGATGACGTATTATGGGATTATAAGACAAATTGTGCCTTTAGATTATATATCTTTCTGCGTACCTGTATTCTACTGTGATTGAGTGAGAGTGGAGGACAAGAATGCCTCTATGGTCGACCCTGACACCCACAAGCAAAGTTGAAGAGTAAAGATAATATGAATGACGAGCGATTTGTTTGTGCATTCCAAAACTTAAAGCAAGTGTTTTATGCAAAGAGCCCTAACAACGATCCATAGTCTGTTGTTTTACATTCCTTTAAGCGTTTGACTACATCGGTAGACAACATAGAGGCACCCTTCGAGATTTAATCTGTTCTGGACGACAACCGAGAATTAAAGAAATTATTAGACACATTAGAGGAGTAGATGTTTAATTATAGCATGTTCTGTTGTTTTAAATGTTGACTTCAAAGTTATGTATAATAGCATGTTTCAGTTATTTCATAGCACGTATTCATAGTGCCTTGTGTTCACAAGTTTATTGTTACTTTTCTCAGGATGTCATATATTGTTTATACATGCAACGATTTTCAAAATAGGTCTTTTATAGAGAACACATCAATTTATTAGCACAGCTATAGAAAAACCAAACAATGCAATTACTTACGAGATCATGGATGGAACATACTTGAACCATATTTATTTCAATCAATACTACGTACACTACTTCAAAGTTGGGAAGAAACAGTTGAAAGGGTTTTCATAAAACACAATCCAATAAATGCAATGTAGTTACTAGAGTTTTTAGAACTCGAAGAAAGAAAAATCCATCCTTTGTGGATAAAACTGAAGAGGATAAGGATGCGTTCAGACTCTACTATGAGAAAACATATGTATAACAAAGTTAACATATATTATCGGCTTAGGAGAGAAGGCATACGTCCTAACATGTTTAGTGTCAGAAATGTAATTGTCAACACACTTCCGCAGATTTGGCCAATAAAAACTGTGTGAAATGATGAAGTATGAAACTTATGACATGGTCGAATTATCAAAACTTTTAGAATATGTTGAAAAGGAATAACTTATATTTTTTATATTATTTCCTTACTCTTGTATTAACATATGGACTAATGCTTAAATATATAAATACAGAAAATGACGTCCGATAATGCAATTCCATCATCCAAGCCAGAATGTTCAAGTCATGATCAACATTCTCCCATCGATTCTCATATAGAGGTTTCCCTGAACCTATTTGGTTTGCCAATAGGTGGAAAGAATCCTTTGAAAACTTGAGCCTTGTCTTTGTTAAAATCATGTATCGACTTAAAATATGAGAGTTAGGATAAGGTTGAGCAGTTAAAAAAAGATGACTTGTGGGATACACTCATGAAAGAGTTCAATCTTTTGACCGACCAGACGAAGGGGTCCATACAAGCCATTGATATTCAATTGAAGACGTTTAGAAGTAACATTCACTCGGATTATTTGAAGGGATTGGGTAGTGATAGGATAAAGGCCCTGAAGGACCGAGTACTAGAGAAAGAACATATCTCTGTCCATAAGTGGAATGAATTCGTCTTGCGCGAATCATCTGAGGCAAAATTGAAAGAAAGACACCAAGGCCGGGTAACAGGGCTAAAAAGACTGACGTCCATCATCTTGGTCAGATGTCATATGTTGAGAAAATTGAGGAGATGGTATACACACTTTCTTATTTTAATGTGCCTATATAATATGTCTTGCTCAAATAGTTAATGCAAAATTAATTTGTAGGTGCTTAAAAATAAACGACTTGTTGATCGTTCGGAAGTGTATATTGAAAGTTGTAGGAAAAAAACTGGGGAGTTTCACCTAAAGGTAGCTGATGATATGGTGAGTTTCATAACCTCAGTTGTAATAATTAAATTCCTTCAAGTTTAGTCGTTCAATCATTTTAATCGATTCATCAATAATTTTGCAGCAAAAATTGAGTGAGCTGAGAAGTAGCCAAGGTTCTCCGAGACAAACCAGTATTGATACGGATGCATTGACTGCCTTTAAAGGAAAAGACATTAGGGGGCGACTTGTGGTGTTGGACCCCTGTCCAAAAGTAAAATTAAGGCCATTGCTCATATAATATCACAATTGAATAGAGTAAAGACACGAGAAGAAAAACACGATGAGGATATGACATTTCTCAAATCATCCGTTACCATGCTTTTAAGTGCTTTTGAATCGAATAGACTCAAAATACCAAATCCAACCAAACGATTTTCACCACAACAATTTGAATGCGATTTTAATGATACACCTGTCCACATTCAAGTCCTCGTGATTATACTCCCGTTCCATATCCAAATCCTCACGATTAAACTCCAGTCCCGCATTAAAGTCCCCACGATTACACTCATATCCCCCCCGTCCACTGAGCCAAACTTTGGAGATTCAACTGAGACAGACTTTGGAGATTCAACTGATCCTCCATATGTCAATTTATTTGATTTTGCAAGTCAAAGGAATATTGCAAGTGGACAAGTTATTGCTTCAGCTACTATTGGAACGGTGGTGCATAGCCATCAACTGTTGATATTTGAACGTAAGGTTTACGTTAGTAGTGTTGAGCCAGGAGAATAGAATCATCCGTTGTATCGACAAAGTCATGGGGCGGGCACTATTATGGATGTTGAGAAATATTGGGTGGTTGGTCGTTGCTCTGTCTTTGCCTTAAGTGATCCAGAGTAATTTGTATTGAAAATTTTGAACAAATTGTCAAAGTGAACAATTAGTAGTGTTTCGAACTATTTTAGTGTTTAAACTCTATTTTGATGTATGTTCTTACGAATAATTGTACTCTATTTTGATGTATGTTCTTATGAATAATTGTACTCTATTTTGAATTGCGTGAACTGAATTGTGTCAGCATGAATTTTGAACTGTATGAACTGAATTAATGCTTTTTAATATTGGTATATTAGCATTTGTTGCTGCTTCTTTGTTTTTGCTCTAGTATATCTCACAGTGGTTTGAGTGCTTATGCACATCCACTGCTGCTTGAATCAATGTTTGTTTTTGGTTACTATTAGATTTTGGTTACGGATGAGCGTTGGCTATGTCAATATTAATTTGGCATGAAATTTAGGTTCTTGATAGTTAGGATTTTGATAAATAAGAAAAATATATCTTGGTATTGTTTGATGATTGTTGTTTGATGTTATGTTATATAACATAACGTTACATAACAATTATGTTATATAAGGATTATAGTTTCCAAATGGATTTTGAATCGAGGGAGCTTCAGCTCTGGGACTAGGCTTCTAATCTTTTTAAATAAGAATTATCTCTCCATCTAAAAATTATGAATAAAATTGATGAAAAAAATTCGGATGAAGATATCTTTGATTATTTTAGAGAAATGACTACTCGATTAGAACCGTTCCATACAATTGAAAGAATAAGGGACAAAGATGAAATGGAACAATTGAAGACGATAATCCAATCTTTTCTAGTTGTTGGTTAATTCATATCTCTTATCTGCGTTTTTAGCAACGAAGTGGTATTCAAAAAGTGACGAAGTGACTCTATTCTTATTAATGATTTCATCAGTGAATGTAAGACTTGGAGTGTAGTGAGTGGACTATCGAGAAGAATCTCCACTCAAGATGGGGCACTTATAGGTAGGAAAATTGGAAGTTTGATAGATGGCATTTATCTGACAAAAGCTTTAGCTTGCCAAAGTAAGAGGGAATCGTTAGCTTGAATTAGCAAGGGTGTTATATAACAGTTATATAACAATTATATAACATAACTGATATATAACTATTATATAACATAACTGTTATATAACATAATTATATAACAATTATGTTGCTTAAATGCTATAACAATTATGTATTATAAGTTCCGTTGAACTTATCAAACCTAGGCTTCATTTAATCGTTGTTAATCTTGACTTGCAAAGTATAATATTTTATCTTGTTTTTACTACTGCAATAAAACTGTGAGCATTTTTAGGGAGAAAATAGTATTAGAGTACTTTGGGGGAGCTTTTTGGCAAAATGCCTGTCCAAGAGCTGATGCAAATATGTATTTTTTATCCGCATACAGAATATGTAATCTTACTTCGTTATAAAATTCCAATATATATTTTGCATTGGTGGCGTCTATAATTCGTTCATTTTTTTTCGACAATTACTAATATAGACAATACAAGTTAGTATATCACATAAAATATTGCTCAAGTAAACTAGGCTAGTTCATGAAACCAGGTTTATTTTTAATTACATCTTTGTCTTAAAAGATGTTGATGGCAACAATTTTGAATCCAATTATATTTTATTGTTTACAGGTATACACATGGCATACCCGACATACGTTGTATTCAAAGGCCTAAATCCAGGTATTTACACTTCGTGGAAAGCAACCCCAGCACATGTCAATGGATACCGAGGTGACATATTCAAAAACTTTGAGTCCATTGAACTTACTCAGCAAGCGTGTTACGACTACATGAGGGAGGATGTCATCGCATCAATACCCCCACGGTTGATATACCTAAACTTCATGAAGCGTATTCACCGCGTGGTGACCCCTGGTTTAGGTTTAGAATGATTTGTTACATGTTCATGACATATCATGTCATCGAAGTGTTGTGTCGTTTTTTTTTAATTTTTTTTATTCTATGTTCATTTTGTACTTGGGAGCCAAGAAGGGGTTGTTTGATGTTAACTTAAGTTTAAACAAGTATTTCGTGTACCGAATATTTAGAATATCAGAAATATAAAAAAAATGTTGTCAAATTTTTTAGATTTGTTACATGTTCATGATATTTATTCCACTCTTCATCATTACTCCATTTTGTGAAAATATAAAGATATTTGTAACATCTCTTACCACATTTAACAAATTCAAATTTTTTAACTACTAATAACAGTAAAACATTTATCACTGCTGTCAATTTTGTAACCGCTAATAGTAGTTACAAATATTATATTCGTAACTGCTAACAACAGTTATAAACAACAGTAACAAATTGGGGTCACCAGCCCCCATATAGGGTTGTAAAAATTTGTGACTGCTGTCAGGAGTTACAATATTTTCTTTGTCACCTCTTAAATTATAACGGTAAATAGCAGTCATAAAGGTCATTTGTGAATGCTAACAGCACTCATAAATCTCTTATTTTGTTTTAGTGTCACATCAATCGTATAAGCCTTTCAGATTGAGCCAGCTAAGCCCATTTTAGGCAAATGCCAGCATCAAAGGACATTGATTACACGAAGCATATCATTTTTACTGACACCGATTTGGTTGGAGTAAGGACCCCCACCACAATGCTCTTGTCATCGCTCTTAGAGTTGTTAACTGGGATGTGGACAAGTTGTTGGTAGACCAGGGGAGCTCCTCGAAAGTTATGTACCTCAGAATGCTCAATCAGTTAAACTTGCGTGTAGAAGACCTGCAGGAAGCCACTGTTCCATTGGTAGGATTTGCAGGAAGGATGACGTTTCCCCTAGGAAAGGTAGTTCTCCCTGTCCGGATTGGAGGGATGTCCAAGCTTATTGAGTTCCTTGTAGTGGATATAGACTCCTATATTAACTCTATCCTTGGCAGAGGGTGGTTACACATCATGATGTAGTACCATCCACCTACCATGAAAAATAAAGTGCATCACTGATGAAGGAGTCATGGAGATACTCGAGAAGCAATCCTTGGATAGAAAATGTTTCATAGCTCATATCCGACCTAAGAAGGAGAAGAAGAAGGAAAAAGCAACAGAGCCAAAGAAGTCTCTATGCCTTTGAGATAACAGTAAAATTATGGGCGACTTGATGTTGAGGAATCCAAGATTGTCCCTCCCGATCACTTTATGGAACCCCTGCAAGAGGTAGAGTTTGATAATAATCAACCTGAAAAGAAGTTCTTGATCGAAAATTCACTCACAGAAGGGGAAATGAAAGAGTTTGTTGCTTTCCTTAAAGGCAACGAAAATGTATTTGCATTGAGGCCATATGACATGCCAATAATATACTCGAAAATGATGTGTCACATCCTCTATGTGGATCCGTTGCATCCATTAATGGCTCAAATGGTGAGACGAACTACGCTCGAGAAGGAAAAATCTATTGAAGAGGAAGTGGGAAAACTTCTGGAGGCATAGTCCATATAAGAATTCAATTCCACAAGTGGCTGTCAAATCCGGTAGTTGTACGGAAGAGCAACAAGAAGTGGAAAGTCTGTGTAGACTTCACTAATCTGAACGGTGCATCCCCGAAGGATAGTTTCCCCTACTAAAGATAAACAAGTTTGTCAATGCAACCGTTAACTATAAGCGTATGAGTTTTCTCGACGCTAAATCTAGCTACCACCAAATACCATTGTTCGGCACCAACCATGAAAAAACGTCCTTCATCCCCACTCTGGGGCTATATTGCTACATATTGATGCCTTTCGGATTGAAGAACTTTGAGATGACCTATAAAAGACTTGTGATGAAGATGTTCAAGGAGAAATTGGGAGACATAATAGAGGTATATATTGACGACATGCTGGTAAATAGCGGGAGGATGGGGGATTACATTGAAGACATGGAAAAAACTTTCGAAATGCTTTGTTATTACAGGATGAAACTAAACGTGGCGAAGTGATCCTTTGGGGAACAATCGGGAAATTTCCTTGGATACTTAGTCAGTCAAAGAGGTATCGAGGTAAACCTCAACCAAATTGAAGCCATCAGGTTAGTGCAACCCCCCCATGACTATGAACGGGGTACAAAAATTGTCTAGTATGCTAGCCACCCTCAAGTGCTTCATATATAGATCCTCAGAGAAATGCCAACCTTTATTTCAAACACTCAAAAATGAAAGGAAGGAAGTCTGAAACAGACGATTGAAGTGGAGTACCTCAACTAAACTAATATCAATAGAATGTAATATGCCGAGCAAGTTATGGTCACCAATAGGAACCCGAGTTGGATGGATCCGATTATGCTCTACCTAATGGAAGATGTTTGCTAGTTGATAGGAAAGAAGAACATAAGGTACAAGTGAAATTTTCTCATTTCCACTTGGTAGTAGATCATAAACTTTATCGGCGCTCTTTTTCAAGTCCTTGCCTCCAATGCGTCCACCCGAACAAAGTCAAATAGATCCTATACGGGCTTCATGAGGGGATATATGGGAGTCACGCAGGGGGAAGATCGATAGCATATAGGGAAATAAAAGATGGATACTGGTGGCCATACATGCAAAAGGACATAGTTGTCCATGTTCCAAAATGCGAGAAATGTCAACTCTTCTCACCATTAGTACACCAACTGGCCAGTGACCTCAAGTCCCTCACAAATCATTGGCCATTTTCCTAGTGGGGGACTTGACTTCATCGGCCCGTTTCCCCTTGCATTTAGAAGTAGAAAGTATATGTTGGTCGATATTGAATACTTCTCTAAATGGGTTAGAGGAGAACCCTTGGCGAACATTCGAAATGTCGATATGACCAAATTCATATCGAGGAACATCATAACACGGTTTGGCACCACTAGAATTGTCATCATGGATAACGAAACTCATTTCTAAAGCAACCTCTTTCAAGGATTCTGTAACGAAAACAAAATTAGGTACTACTACAGTTCAGTGGCCCACTCCAAAAGCAACGGGCAAGTAGAAGCTTTCGACAAGATAGTCCTCGATTGAATCGAAAAGAAATTGGAAAAAGTAAAGGGCACTTGGGTCGACCGACTCCCCCATGTGCCCCGTGGTGGGAAAATACCATTTGCCTTGGCTTAATGTTTGGAGGAAGTGATCCCACTGGAAGCAGGGCTGTCAACCACGAAGTCCACCTTAATCGATTAAGACCTCAATAATGAAGCAATCAGATCAGAGATGGAATTAACCGATGAAAAAGGAGAATTAGCTCTTGTAAAACTTGCCTCCTACTAACAACAGTCATCCAAGCATTAGTACTGGGAGCTTAAAGTGAGAAGATTCAGGGTCGGAGACTATGTGCTAAGAAAGATTGAGGGCAGCGCCAAAAATTCCTATGATGGGAAACTACGGCCCAACTGAGAAGGCCCATTCAAAGTCATCTATGATGACCTAATGGGAGCCTACCACTTTGAAACAATGAAGGGCAGAGAGGTTCCTCGTGCAGTCGATTTAAAGAAGTTTTACTTTTAGATTTTTTTGTCTATGACTAAGCTATTTTCATTTATTTCAGTTTTAAAGTTTCCTTAACAAGTTATTTCAAACTCCTCGTACTTATCTCTATGCTTTGTTCTAAGTGGCAGGAGAATGAATACTTAATAAAGAAGACCAATTAGTTGAATGAATTCTCTTTAACATATTACTTATCATTGTGATAATTATCTTCTCTCAAATGTCTTGTTTTAAGACAAACTTGTTGAGCAACCATAAACCAACTCTGGATATATGTCGGCCAACACAAAGAGTTTTGGCGAATAATAAAACATGACCGATGTATTATAGCCGATGAAAGGCCTACTAGGAAACCTTAGGCACCTAAGACCAGCTAGATCATAAAAATTCTCTCTAGGAAACGACCTCACAAATAAATGTATTTTTTGCCTTTTTAGTTATAAGCCTAAGGTTAGACGTGACAACATCACCTAAAAGGTAATACCAGAAGACCACACATTATATAATGAAGCAAAAATGAAAAAAAAATCATTAACACCTCTAAGTTATTATAAGGAAATTAAAAAAAGTAAATAATTTACAACAAAATGGTGAATATGGATGGAATAATCACGCGACCGGACTTATTCGTTGAACTCCTAACTCCAGCAGGTGGAACATCCAACACATAAGGAGTAATGATCGCATTCATATCTCTGATCCTTGACGGCTCACTATGACTCACCCTATTAACCAAGTGTTGAGGTCAATAGAGTTCGTCATCTCCATCAAGGCCATAGTTGTCGAGGCATTTCCTTATAAGGCTAATCGGAATGCATCCGTTGGGATCCATGACATGTTGAGCTTGTAAGAAGGATCTTGATGATCTAAGAAGTTTGGGTCATACCAATACCATAACTCAAAATCCAGTGTGATCTTAGCCACGAAAAGGGAATTGAGACAACCATTTTTATAACCAACATTCCGAGCATCGCTCAGGGCAGGATCCATATTCAGAAGAGCCTCATTGTAGGCATCCATCCAGACCTGGCGAGGTTATTTATGGAACTTAAATGTGAGATAATCAATCTTCTCGGTCAGACTTTTATTAGTTGATACTTTATTGAGCTAAGCCTTTTTGGTCTTCTCTACCTCTTCTGCTAAGTAATTTTCTTTCTACCCTTAAGAGGAAGGCTGGCCTTTGGCATTTATAATTTATCGTTTAAGGCCTTTTTAGCCTTCCCTAACCCCTCCCTCAAATGGGCATTATCTTCTTCCAAAAACTAAACACCTTCCCAGCCTAGTCGCTTGATCTCGACTATTTAAGTCTCTTAAGCTCAACCTCAAGTCATTGTTCTCCTTCTTAAGGATAGTGATGACTTCTCTAGCACCCACTAGACCAGTATGCAAAATAAATTTTTTCCTTGAATAAGAAGATTCCATGGTGGTCAGTCTCTCATAAAATCCACTATATCCAGTCAGATTGGTAAGATTTCGTTTGAAGTCGTCTTTTAGATTAGATAACGACTCTTTATGGCTGCGTTGGGTAGTAAAAATAATGCCATAAAAAGCAGCAATGACAGCTACTGCCTGATGAAAAAAGCGATGAAGATCTAAGTATACCCCTCTTGCTTGAGCTGACACGTCAGGAATTAAGTGCTCATCAAGCTCATCATCCTCATCATCTTCGCCATGACTAACAACGAAAAACCTTATATGTCTTTCTTGAAAGTCGTTCTGAGTAACGACCAACACTGTAAGTCTTACATTAAACTGAATAAACAAGTGATCGAATATATAAGTTTGTTAAATAAAATAGAAAGTCTTGAAAAAATCAAACGATATGACAATAATTTAATTAAACCATCAATTCTATTAAAAAGGATTACAACTGGGGCATGCCCCTTCATCGTTGGGAAACAAAAAAGAAAATAAAACATTCCTTAACAAGAGGCTCTAAGAAGTTGTTTTGCTGACCTCAATAGTCATTTGATTTAAATCGGCAACCTACCCAGCAATCCCATAGGCATGATCGACAATCTTATCCTCTGCAGCAACCTCATCATCAACATCCTTAGCCTCTTTGTATAATTGAGGGGGGAACCTGGATGATGCTTGCCAAAGAAGTTTGATCTATTGCTCGTGCCAACCTTAACCAGAGATTCATCCCAGTCATTCTTGAAAAATACCTTTTTTAGGTAGGCAATCTGCATTTTAGCATTTGCAAAGGCTTTATCCAAATTAGGGGTGAAGGAGACTTCATTGATCTTTGCCCCATTAGCTAAGGCCTCCTCATCTTTGTCCTTAGCTTCAGTTTCCTATATCTTGACGAGGTTGACCTCAACCTTCACATCTCTGGCATCCTTTTTTTCCTTCTCGACGATAACCATAATAGCAGTAGATCTTGTTCTAAAGAATAACCTTCTCAGCCTCTAAGATCTTACCTTTTGGTTGACCTTATTCTTCTCAGTTGCCTGATTATCGTTGGCCCACCGGGCAGCTAAAAGTGATTTACGTAACTCTTCAATCGCGACTTTCATGTCAATAGAGGATGCCTTCATTCGATCATTCCTCTTCGATAATTAATCGTAATCAATCAAGAATTGCATAATAAAATAATGGATAAACATGAGAAAAATATAAGAGACGAATACAAAAGAACAGTATGAAGGTGATCAACTTATAAGGGAAAGGTTATGGTTAGCATGCTCCAACAACCTCGAATAGGTCAAGGCAGAGGGAACTGATCTGTCCGTAAGGAAAATCTCACACCTAATCAAGTCCCTTATCAAATTGGGATGGGTAATAATAGACTGGGCGATACCCTTTCCCTTATCAACAATCTTCATCCCCATAATCTCCAGTTGGGGAAAATGATCCTTCTTTTTCCCTTTTAAAAGAGGCTCATTCTCATTAGAAGGGAAACCCCCAACATCACTTTTCTTGCTCGCCGATCGAGAAAGATCTTTCTCTTTGTTCGATGGGCGAGTAGGGGGAGGAGATCTGTTACCAACATGAGTAGTAGTAACATTGGCAGCGATCAATTTAGTGACTTTCCTCTTCACCATCGCACTAGGAGAAATGGTGTAAGGGACCAAAAAATGTCAACTAGCTTAAAGGAGGACGATGTGATTTCCTCGAACCATTCGTTCCTCTTCGAGTCCTGAGAAAACGTGCTCTCCTCGGATAATTTGTCACTCTTTGAGTTAAGGTAAGTGGAGGCTTCTGGGTCATCCAAGGTAATAGGGATGACCAGACTTCTGTCTATCGGCCTTGTAATAAAGGAAGTATTGGTAATCTTATAGGCGAGTAGAAATATTGCCGATTTGGGATGCTTAACATCTCCAACTCTCTATTGAATGTACCAAATCGTCCGAAGGTCAACAAAGTTAATGTCATTGTCGTGAGGAATATTCTTCTTACTATTCGCTGTAAAAATTACAAATCTAATAAAATTGCTTTCTAACCCACTCCTTGCCCATCCCGAGGGCATCTTGTCCCTTCATATGCCACACCATCAGGAAGGTGAGAGTATTTCTAATTTTTCACAATTAGACCATGATCCCAATAATCTTTATTGGAATCAGGGAGGTTCATAACTAGGGCTTGGTTATCCACCCTCGTCTTCATATAATTGATATTCTCGGTGGTCAATACCCATTGGCAATAATACATGATCTCAGTAATGTCGAGATGAGTCCTATACATCTCACTAATACCATTGACCCCATTAACGATCCTCCATGTGTTCGAGGTAACTTCGGGTGGGACCACATCAAAGTATTGGCAGAACTCCAAAAATAAGCAATTTGAGGGAAAAGTGACTTGCACTCAACAATAAAGATTGAAGGCAACCAGCAGCCTTCATGATGGGTGAAAAGGTCACAAGGACCATCAAGTAATTCTATTGATACCCACGAGGGGATTTGATGACCCACTTTATATTCTTCTAAGGTGTTTTCATCAATAACATATAGACAATGTTTATAAATGACAAACTCAATGAATGACCTAAACAGAGAAAGCGGAGAAGAATGAAATGAAGAAAGATTTTCAAAGAAATTTTTATAGTAAAATGAATGGATTAATGACAATGAAAATCTCTTCTTTGAAAGATTGAGGATTGCAAGTTTTTCAAATAAACCGAAAAATGAGCAAAATTTTAAAAACCATCACCTTTTAGTTGGAAGTGTCCCCATTATTCCCCCCAAATGATGATTACACGTGCATATGACGATTGTTGAAGTGACGTTTCACTGCTAGAAAAAGGGTAATATTTACGAGCGTGCCCCTTGGGCCCTCAAAGATTAAAAGACCCTCCAATTTTAGGAATATTTACAAAACTTCCCTTCGATCAAACCAACAAGTTCTCTAGCATGAAATTCTTTCAAAATCAATAGCCAACCTAGGCATAATAAAACCCAACGACCGCAAAGCCACACTGAGCTTTGGGAGCAATTGTGGGGACCAGGGTTACGATGGCACATGACCTTCATGTGTTCGATATATTCTCATAAGTTTTAGGGACCAGAGTTACGATGGAACATGACCTGCATGTGTTCGACACAGGCACACGAGCTTCTTTCCCATCAAGTTATTTAAGAATCCAAGTCACATAAGATTCCCGCATATATATCCCTTGGAATGACTTAAACTGATAAGAGATCGGTACTAAATTCTAAGGATAGATATTAACAAAGCTTAGGACACTCCTAAGCTCCTATGTAAATGTAAACCCGCCCCTCCTTAAAAGGGGCATGTGAGATTGTAACGTCGAGCAGTACTACAACTCTGCCAACATGTTCTTTAAGTTAATAAGAAAGCAAATCCCAAACTCCGTGGACGTAGGCATATTGCTTAACCACATATATTCTTGTGTTGTGTGCTTTTGATCCTCATCGTCGAGTACTTTTTCTTATTTAGCTTGTGTGCGTTGAATACAAATACTGTAGGAAATTACCACCTACATATATATCCTCCATTTTTCTTTTCCATAAAAAATATAATTATGTTGAATACTGAATTTCATAGCATAACACTTTGAAATAAGTTTGTTATATTAACACTGCAAATTCAATTATGCGGTGAAAAAAATGCAAAATAATTTTATAATCTGGTGGCAGAGCGATGATGATAAGGCGATAAACAGTGGTTCATTTGTATTACATCTAAAATATTCTAAATTAAATAGAAAACATAAAATTTTCTTTTACAAAATTAATTTTGTGCTCAAACGGAGTAGTAGTGCTTGGGGGAGTTTTTATTACAGGAGGTTCGTTGACATTCTTAATTTCATGTTTGAAAAGAAACTCGATTTAGTATATATTTTTAAACTAAAAAAATGTTTTAAGTTTTTTTCAAATAATGAAAAACTTTTTTATTACTTTTTTAACTTTTTAAAATTGAAAAAAGCGTTTTAAGTGTTTTCCCAATTCTTATTTGTAAAATACAATTAAAAAATAAAAAAAAAATTAAAAAAGAATTTTTTTATATAGAAAAGTGTTTTAAATATTTTCTAATTGTGTATAGTTGGAAACCCACATTTTTTAAAGATATTTCGAAATTTCTTTCTTTTTTCTTAAACTTTCCCAATGCCTTTCAAAACCTTTTTCGATTTTTTTTATTATATGCCAATTACGTTTTTTCAATAAAAAATTGGAGTGTTAAAAGATCGGGAGTGTATTGCATATTTTTAAAAAATGGGGGTATATTACAAAATCATTTATAAAAGTGGCGGTGGTGGTTGGTGAGAGGGGGGGGGGGGGGGGGGGGGAGGGGAGTGTGGGGTCAATCTTTTTTCTTAAAATAGTAGGGGTCTTTACAAATCTAGTTCCTATTTTATTTTTTTGCTTATAATGAGGTATTTTATTAGAAAAATATATATTAATACTTAAGTGTTTTCAAACATTAGATAATGAATATCGTCGTAGTTCTAATCTTTAGAGTACAACCACCAGTGGTAATTCATCAAAAATGCAAAATTAAATTTGTGCATTAATTTTTTTTCCAGTTGTTTTTAATGTATATATCCTCGATTTTCCCTTTTCACAAAGAAATTAAATTACACTAGATATTGATTTTTTTATTATTACACTATGAAATTAGTTTATTGTATTAACACTGCAAATATATTTTTTTTCGTAAAAAATGTAAATATAATTTTGTAATCTAGCAGTGGAGCGACGATAATAAGGAGATAAACAGTGGTTAATTTGTATTACATCTAAAAAATCATCAATCAAATAGAAAATTTAAAATTTTACTTCGCAAAATTAATTTTGCACTTAGATGAAGTAGTAGGGTGGCGAAAGTTTTTATTACAGGAAGTTCGGTGAAATTCTTATTCAAAAGTATGGAACATAATTTGATTTAGTATTTTTTTTTTATAAATTATAAGAAAAACATGTTTTTTTCAAATAATGGAAAACTGTTTTTTATAACTTTTGTAACTTTTTAAAATTATAAAAAATGGTATAAATGTTTTTCCCAGTTTACATTTATTAAAAATAATTAAAATAATTATTTTATAATTAATATACAACTCTTTTCTATAAATAACATACAATTAAAAAAAATAAAAATCATTAAAAAAGAAAATTTTGATATATAGAAAAATATTTTAAATATTTTTTAATAGTGTATAGTTAAAAATCAACATTTTTTTAATAGATTTAGAAATTTTTTTATTTTTTGGACTTTTGTAATGTGTTTCAAAATATTTATTATATACCAATTAAGTGTGTTTTTAATAAAACAATGTAATACCCCGCATTTCTATAACCTTTAAAATTTGGAGATTTATTAAATTTAAATTGAGATATTAATTTAATATTAATCCAAAAATTATTTTAAATATTTACTAGCGTGATGAGAGTTAGTAATTATTGGGATTTAAATATTTACTAGCGTTATGAGAGTTCATAATTATTGGGAATTTATTGAATATTACTTAATGAATAAAGTAATATGTATAATCGAATTTATGAAATTATCATGAGTGTATAATTTGATAATTGTGGAAATTAAATCGGGACGCGCTTGTGTCGTGTCGGGATTAAATTATTATTATTTAAAGTGAATAAATTATAAGTCATCTGTATGGTCTTTTTGAGTGCACCAATGTGTCCGAAAGGGTCGAGATAGTCAAAATAATGTACTCGGGGGTTTAGTTCGGGTCTCGGGGCATTTTTAAGCCTAATTTGCATCCCGGGAGGGTATTATAGACATTTTACATTTTTGGGCAACTAAACCCACGAATTTCTTAAGGATATATCAGCCTTTAGGAGTTATCTTATAAGGTTAACAAACACAAAATAAAAGAACGGCCATTAGAGAAGGAGTTAGAGAGCTTTCCAAGCAACTCAAGGCCAAAGACTCACCCGTTTGCACCGCCACCGCCACCACAGCATAGATCGCGCGATGAGGAATGTAACTAAACCTCTTTCGTCCACAAATCAGAAACCCAAATTCCAGGCAAGTATTTATATTGCTTTAATTGTAGTTAATGTTTCAATCATATTAGTCTAGGGTTGTTTCGAACATGCTTCATGGAAGAAATTACTATTTTGAGACTTAAAATCATATATTATAGAGGAAGTAGTCATATTCTGGACATTTAAATTACGTGTAGAGGATAAGCCACGGATTTATATGGATTTAGAGTCAAGTAATCTGGAAAATAATTAGAAGAATGGAAATTAAAGAAAAATTAGGGTTCTTGAAGTTTATGTGAATTTTACCCCATTAAATCGTTATACTTGATGAATTCAGACATATTTTACGTAGAGAATCATGTAGATAGGTATATAGTACTGGTAGAAATGTTGTTTGGGAGTTTGGGGATCGTTAATGGAGATTTGGTTGAGATTGGACAGGTAAACCCGTAACTGGACAATGACAGGTTTCGTCATAACTGCTTGATCAATCGATCGACCAAGAACATTGATCGATCGATGGTATCGATCGATCAACCCCTTCCCTCGATCGATCGATCCCTCCTAGAAAACAACATATTTTTCTTCTTTAAGTTTAATCCGGTTAAAATGCGTAGGAACCCTTAATCATCATTGATAGAGCATAATGAATTATAAGGAGGACCAGTAGAGCCTAGGTAGACCCTGTTGAGTGAAATTTAAGGTAGAATGAAATTATGGGTTAACGGTGAGTTATTCACACATACGAAATCATGCTTACGTCTAATAAAAGATCGAGACTCGTGAGTAAGTTAGACTAGAAGATAAGTGAAAGTGCGTACTGAAATTATACTTAGGGAGATAGAGTACTTCAAGAAATGAGAAGTAAATATGTAGTAACTTATATATGAGAATAAAAGTGACGGGTCCGTTATGCGAGCTATGGCCGTGGGTGCACCAAATTTAGAAATGTGAATATTTATATATATATGATTGTGTAATTGTACATATATTATATATCTGTGTAAAAATCATACCCGAGCTACTTGCTATCACGGGGGTTTCCACACCGGGACAGTCTTATCTCGATTGGGCCTTTATGGGGGATAATAACTTGTACCCTAGAAGATAGTATCCTTGATACATGCTATTTGAGTGATAGTCAGATGGTCCTAAGAGACGTGAGGGTATGTGCTGACCTTTTAGTGACTTGGAACTATACTTCGCCTCTAATTGTATGTGTTTTATGTTAATACAGTTCGAGAGTGATTTCGAACTAGTATTTCCCTTAGTACGAGTGATACGGGAACTTGATAGCAGAGTATGCCAGCACCATAGATTTTATGTGGGGTGCAGATAGTATATATTTTATACGAGTGACTAATATATATATATATATATATATATATATATATATATATATACACACACACACACACACACACACTTAAGTATGGGAACTTTCTATTGTGCATAAAAGTAGTTAAGTAATGAATAAATAGTCCAACTTTATTATAAGTGTTTGGGAATTTTGTGACATCACTGGGTTATTTTAAATAACATAAGATATATGAGAGAGCTTAATTTTCAGAAATTAATTATCTTATCCACGGTAATTATCGGAATGTAACCTTATGGGAAAGTTAAGTTAAAATAAACTTTTAAGGTTAATAGTACGGTAGGCGTGCACTAGGTGAGAGGTGAGAGTTTCTCAAGAGAGTGTCGCACACTAACATGGTTGTTTCATTAGCCGGTAAGCGTTTTAAATACTTGCTAAGCTATTTTTAAACTGTTTTACACTCGGGCTCTGACCCGTTTCCTGTTATTCCTTTTCTCTTGCATATATATGTATATATTACAGGTGCCCAGCCACAGGGGCGTCATGCTTATATTCGTTGGAACGGACGCGCTGCAGCTTAGGTGGGAGTTACATGCCATTACTTAGATGACCTCGTTGATTGACTCCACTCTTATTATAGTTCTGATTAGTTAGGGTATGTGTCTCCCGTTTCCTTATTCAGTTGGATTGTCAGAGATTTTTATTCATTTATTTTTTCAGTATTTGGTACTCTTTGGGATGTAATTCGTGTGAAGATGATTTCAATTGTAGTTTTTAGACCTGGTATTGGTTTATTTGAATGGTTAAATTCTTGTGTGTTTATTGTCATCTTTAACATTTATATGATTCGTAAACTGTTAATTATTGAAAGGGTTTTCTTAATGGAATTTAAATAAAATAGAAATAAGGTTTCAATTGTTTTGACACTTAGCTTAATTATGTAGGGTGTTTAAATTGGAAACTTTATTTTGCGACAGTGATGCTAAGAATGAACCAACCGTTCACCTTGATTTTAATATAATAAAGGACTGATCACCCGGTATTTAATTAGGCAGGGTGTCACAAACAATTGGTATATTGCATATTTTACAAAAATAATGGGGGTACATTACAAAATCGGTCATAAAAGTTTTTGGGTGGGCGGTGTGGTGGGGACTTTAAATTACCCCTTTGCTTAAAAAAACTGGCTTTTTACAAATGTAGATCCTAATTTTTTTAATCTTAAAATGAGGTATTTTATTTAAAACATATAATAATGCTACAACCTTTTTCAAACATTCGATAACGAAGGTCATCTTACTTTCGATCCATAGATCTTTCATCAAAATGCAAAATTAAATTTGCACTGTCATTTTGTTTTTGTTTTTCTAGTTGTTTTTAATGTATATATCCTCCACTTTTCCTTTTCATAATGAAATATAATTGTGGGGCCCAAACTATAAAAGCTCAATTTCTGGTGGTCCGAGCAGGCCTAGCATACCGCCAAAGTCAAGTTCAACAACAAGTAAATGAATATAAATACTCATCATGTGGATAAATGCAAGAACTTATCATTTGAATAATAAAATGCTTAGTTGGTTACTTAAAATCCCGAATGAGATAATCATGATTCGCCACACGAGCCAATAAAAAACTAGGAGAGTTCCTTTTATGACTCAACTATTTTACATTGTTATAAATACAACCCTCACCCTAGGGTCAAAGAGGATGTAATTTTTGAACTTTGAGAGAAATTAATAAGAACTAAGAACCCTCTCCGTGGACATAGGCAGTTATCGAACCACAAAAATCTTGTGAGGATTTTATTACATTCTTTTCATTTCTTGTTTTCTAGAAATACCTTATTATTCCTTGCTTACTATAAATACCTTATTGAAATTTCGAATAGAAAAGGCTTACTTATTCTGCTCACAAACTTCGGTGGATGTAGTGAATTGGAACTAATTATCTTTTAACCTTTTAGTTTGGTGGCTAAAGAGTGTATTTAGTTACAAAGTCCTCCCATCATCTTTGAAAAAAGGTTCACGAGTATTTGTTTGTTCTTCACATATTTTTTTAGGGAGGAGTTCTATATATCAAATGAGCAGAAGAGAGTCATTGGTTTTAGAGAGTCCTATAGTGAATTTTTTTACTATTGTGATTAGAAAAATTCAATGATATTATTGTATTTGATTGACCTTAGCATTTATTCTTTTAAGTTTTATAGAGCAATACAATTTAATTAGTAGTTAAAGTTTCCTTTTGTTTTGATTTCTTATATTTATGTGCAATAGAAACTAACAAATGTTTCTCCCATTCTCCAATCTTTTTAAAATTTGGCCGAGTTTATTTATTTCATATTAATATAAATTAACAATGTTTGTATGAATTAATTGTGCCTAAATATGAATCACATACACTTTGCAACTGAAACTATAACAAGCGTGCACATCGCGTGATGTTAAAGCCTAGTTTAAGAATATTTTGGCGCTTCCTTCTTCCTCTTTCATTGTATCATTTGAGATTATTCAATATTTTATTTTGGGTTTGGAAATGGCACACACATCTCTCACACCACATGATGAAAGACATAGATACTAGTGCATGCCATTTTATCTTTTTGATGCAAATGTTTTATCCAACTAAGGAGAGTTTTAACATTATCAACAATTGGTTAAAAAAATAATAACTCATGATGGACTCTAATTTTTTATTGCGTTGTATATGTTTAAATAATTATATTAGATGATTATGTTAATCTCTAATAGCGCTGCAAACGAACTGAGTCGAGCCGAGCCAATCTTAGCTAATCTCGTTTATTAAATGAGCTTGAAATCTTATTCGAACTCGATTAATTTGTTAAACAAATGAGCCGAGCACAAGATTTAAATGAGCACAACTCGTACTGAGCTTGAGCAACTTGATTTTAAGGGGTATACTCAAGCTCGTTTATGCATAATATCCGAACTCGAGTCGAGCCTAATAATCACGATTTTTTAAATGAGATTAAACTTATGATCAAGCTCGGTTCGTTTGCTTAATAAACAAGCCGAGCTTGAGATTTAATTGGTCGAGCTCGAGGCTTGAGATGTTCAGAAGTAGCTCGGTTCGTTTGTAGCCTCAATCTCCACTAAAGGTTCATGTTACTTAAATTCTTAGCAAACCCTCAACAATGATTGTTTGGAACATTATAGATTAAGAAGGGTATATTCATTTTTATCAAGTTTCATTTTATTTTTTTCCACATTGTACAAAAATTATAATTAAAAATTGATATACACACTCTTGGACCTATATGGTCTTGAGGGGGTGCAGAGTATTTAGGATTTTTTATCCGTATATGGTGGAATAGTTTTTATGGGTTAGTGTGTAATTTTGTAGGGGCATATACCGAATAGTCCCTTGAATATTTTTCAATACACGTTTAGTCCAAGCCTTTTTATTTTGTTCCAAAAGTACCTCACCAGACAAAAAAACCTCAAAAAAAAGGAAAACACAATCCCGTTTACCCACCTCTCTCCACCCCCACCCCACCCCCACTACCGGAGCTCTGACGGCCCCCATCGGAGATCCGGTGAGGGTAGATGGAGCTCCAACGAGGGCTGCCGGAGCTCCAACAGTAGGGTGGGGGTTGCGGGGGAGGTAGGATGGGGTGACGCTGGCGTGAATCTTTATAAATAAGAGAATATTGGGCAAATGAGTGTTTAAGGGACTAAATAGCTTAAACTAAAAATAAGTGCTTAAATAAACTCCTCAGTCAGACCTCAACTAATACGATCTCTTCATCAAAACTAGATGCAATAATATTTCCTCAATTATTACCCAATGGGATGAGTTAATTCAGAGAGGTAGTTTCTTGCTTTATTACAAATAGTTAGAGCTTGATAGATAAACTTTCTTGATAGTCTACTTGAAGTATCCTTTGTTACTATCATTCCATCACCACTATTTTCCATTGCTTTTCTTTTCTTCTATTGGAAATATAAGAGCCACATGATGCATTTTTCATCCATTCATATATATATATATATATATATATATATATATATATATATATATGCCAACATGTCTACTGGAATAAGAATAAAGAAACACTAAAAAAAGTCACATCATCCGTACCGTCATTTTTATTTTTATAGGATATAAACTTTTTATATAGAAACTTGCACTAAACATGACAGACATTGAAAAAATGACATTGTTAAAATGCCAGATATTCTAAGATATACCCCGATAGCCGAGTCTTAGATGACAACTTTCAATCAATATATAAAATTAGGCGGGTATAAAATTTACAAATACTAGAAAAAATGAGCATTTACAAAGATAAACTGATAGAGTCCTTAGGTTAGTATAAAATTTGCAAAGAGAAATCGTAGGATAAATTTTAATACATATTAAATATTTCTCTAGACGTTGAAATATAGTTTTTACATATATTTTTTATATTTTTTTCTCATTTTTTGGTTAAAAGTAGAAATATTTCAAAACTAGATTCACTGTAGGATAATTTTTTACATATATATTAAAGTATATGTTTTTTTGAGAAAAATATTAAACTATATATTTTAACATTTGAAATCAATTTATTTTAAAGATATTTGTTATTTTTCTAGCTTTATCTTTGAGTCTTATTTCTTTACAAAAGATATTATACTTGGAATGAATTGTTTACATTTGATACAATAGTGTTTGATTACTTAACTTTAAAATATTGAAGGAAGGTTGTATCATATTATTTTAGTTGCATATAAAATTGTTGAGAATATAATATTTTTTTAGTTTATTTTAAGCATGGACTTATCACGGGGACCATTATTTCAATTGGTTGTCTTCGAACATTGGCAAACCTATGACATTTGTTGCATCGCTGGACCAATGCTATAACTTCTTTACCAGTAGTGCGCTAAAAGTAAAGTTATTTTAGGATCTTGTAAGTGAGGGTTCTAGGGCTAGTGTGGGAACCAAAAACTACTTTATGTATGTCAATGAGGACGTACTCATCTTCCTAAGGTCTTAAACATCTTTGAATGGTGTGGATGAACCCACGTTTGAATAATAACTCATGCTCAAGGTTGTACCATAACCCTATAGACTTTTGACATTTGTCTTGCATCTTGATTTGGGCAGTAAGCCTGTGCTTAGGTAGCGGTATCGATGCGGTGATGGAATTGATTAAAAGCTTTGTGATGTTGAGTTGGTCTAGTGTGGCAACAAGAACTTTTAGGTCAACTTTATTTTAGGAGGCTACTCGGGCTAAATGGTTTGACTTTGAGTTTTATTCCCTTATTACCCTTTTTTAATGATGGAATGAGGTATCCTAAATGATATCTTCTATGTGGTCTTCGTTTTCACTATAGATCTTAGTGATTCTGTTGGCAGTAATCATCCGTTGAGCTTTTAGATATATGACCAAACCTAAACCTGCCAACATTGACTCGTATTCGGCCTCATTACTAAGATCTTTAAATTAAAAACTTAGGGTGATTAGAATTGTACCTCATTCTAGGTTTTGTAAATGGAGTCATGCTCCACTACCAGAGCTATTGGAGGATTCGTTCATGTGCAAGATCTATTCGAGGGTGGTTGGGTATAAATACTAGTGGATGGGGGAGTGTGGATCCCTGAGCACCTTTATCTCAGGTATGAGATTCCTACTTTTATTCCATAGTGCTAAATTCAACGATAAAATTAACAAATGTTAGTTCTTTAATGGCCACTCTACGTTGACATTTTATTTCGAATTCCTCGTGCTCTACTAAGCACTTTACTAGTCTTCATGAGGTCTCTGGTCTTTTTAATGTTCGTCGTAAAGTTCGATCTGTCATTACATTAATGGTGTTGTCTTGGAAGTAAGGTCATAAACAGCTGACGCAAATGATGAGGTGAAAAATCATTTTCTTTATTTTGGGATGCATGCCTTTACTTTCTTGAAGAGATTGATTGGTGTAGTAATCTGGATTTTGGACTAGAAATTATTTTTCGAATGAGGGAAATACTAATAGAGTTTGGCGACTCCACCATTTAGAGGTATACTTATTCACTAATGATAGTTCTGGAGAGAAGTGGGGGAGTATTAAGATATTTCTTGAGATTTTAAAAGGCTTCTTCTTCTTCTTCTTCTTCTTCTTCTTCTTCTTCTTCTTCTTCTTCTTCTTCTTCTTCTTCTTCTTCTTCTTCTTCTTTCCTTCAGTCCATTGGAAATCCTTTTTGAAAGGATAAACAATTTTTAGTGGATTTTAAAATGAATCAATTTAAGCCAACCACTCTTTTAACTAAACACTTGGCCCATTTAATAGTTCGGGGAGATTTTCATCTCAATCAATGATTTAATTTTTACTTTGGGTTATCTTCAATGACTTTTCTAATCACAATGAATACCAAAAACTTGCCTCTTGAAACCCCTAAACACATTTTTCCAAGTCGAGGCCCATCGTGTTCTATGCAAGGATGGTAAATGTTGCTCTTAGATACTGGATGTGATCTCTGGCATCTAGGATCGTAACCATCATTTTTATTACTCTCTAAACATCATGTTTACTACTCTCTAATTTGTGTCTCATGTGTTTATAAGGCTGGAAGCCATTACCCTGTAACAATATGTGCCCTTATCCATGATAAAAGAGGTATTCTATTCATCCCGACGTGACGTCGTAATCTGGTTATATCCAGAATGTGCGTCTATAGAGAATATGAGTTCATGACCTACTTTATAATTGCCAAGTGTCAATTTGAGGCAAGGGGCAACAATCTTTTAGAAAAGACTTGTTGAGGTCAGTGAAGTCCACTCACATTCTACATTTCCTATGGGGATTAGGAACGAAAACCACATTAGACAACCAGTTTGGATACTTGACCTCTTTGATGAATTTGGCTTCTGGGACCTTTTCCACATATTCAGCTGCGACTTGATTCCGCTCGGGATTGAAGAACCTCATTTTTTGTCTCATAAGTTTATGATTTGGATCCACGCTGAGGTGGTGGACCATAACCACTGGGTCTACTCCCGTAAAGTTTGAGTGACTCCAGGTGAATACATCTTTATTCTCCTCCAAGAATCGTGTTAATACCTTTTTTAAGGGGGATATGAGTTTCCTCTAAACTGAATTTTCTTTTTTGAGTAGAATATTTTGTTATTAATGTCAAAGAGTTCCTCCGTCGTTCCTCCCCTTTTATCCTTTTCCTCATCCCAGGATTCTTGAGTATATATGCTTGGTGGCCTTCCAGCTGTACTTTAGTGGAATCAAACTTGCTCATTTCGGGCATCAAGACCTTGGGTGGAGGGGTTTATCTTTCAAAGGTACCTAGTTAGTCTTAGTTTCTAGTTATCGAATTTCTTTTGGCCTTGTAATCATGTATGCAGGTGAGAGGGGATCTTCCAAAGGTTTCTTTCTCACTACTCTAGTTTTGATTTTCTTCTAAAAAGTTACCTTTGGTCTTCATGCACTTCCCCTATTCTCGAGGGAGTTGGGAAGCGTATTAACCTACATATCGATGATAGTATGATGTCTATTTTTTTGATAATGGGTCCACCTAATATGATGTTATATTTTGAGGGTGGATCAAATACTAGAGTGTGGCTCCATATCAGAGCGTTGCATTTACCAGTTCCTATCATGAGTGTTAAGTTTATGTATCCTATAACATGGGATTTCTATCCATTAAATGATATTAGTGGAATCACCATTAATACAAGGTTCTCCATTTTTAAACCCATTACCATATTTGTTTTCATAAAAATGATATCGTCTGAGTTTCCCTTGTCGATGTGGACTTTTTGCGCCCAAGAATTTTTTAGAACCACCATGATTAAGAGAGGGTCATTACAATTGTAGGGGATACCTAGGAGGTTTTCTTTTAAAAAGTCCATGGTGGGGACCTCTATGCGGATATCGAGTGATCGATTAATATGTTTAATGGCTCTCAGTTGGCCTTCCTAGCCAAAAAGGTCACCATTAGTGTTAAAAATACTTAAGGTACATAGGTATAAAGTGGTTTGGTACCTCAGATGAGGTACTTTAGCTACTTGGGGCAACTCAGAAGTGACATGGTAGGCATGGGCAACTTTGGTCGCACTCTTCCATAACATTAGAATAATGTAGTGTTGGTGGAAATTCTTCAAGTGAATGGTTATAGTCATTGGGAGCATTAAATTTCATTTAATGATTTTATACAAAAACAAGTGGTAAATTGGGGGTGGTAGGATAATGCCAGTACTTTCTACCAACTTGTCAGATTCGTCTATTGAGCTTGGCAAGCCTCCTTAACAATCCTCTTGAAACCAAGGTTGAATTTTCAAGCTACTGAGTTCAAATTGACTATAAACGTTTGGACCTATGCCTTGGTGTGGATCTATAAGGTTAAATGAGGTTGGTCCCTTCTATCGGAGCTCTCATGGTCTATAGGGCTCCAAAAGATTTAATTGTTACTCTAAAGATCAACATATCACCTTTATCTCCATAGTTGATCATTATAGACGATTGTTGAGGTCCTTATCTGATCCTAAGGGATCTGTCCTCAGCTGCTGAGGTCCGTCGATGGTTCTGAATGAACAATGTTGCATTGTAGAAACCTCGTGGGATATTTAATACACAACATGTAGGATTGATTCCTCACATGGTTGGTTATAGTCCTTATGCTCATATCTCGACCTCGATCAGAGGACGTGGTCCCTCTTCTTATTGCCTGAGGATGAGGATAATATCTGGTATCATCAAATATCATAAGTTTAAAAAACTGATAAACTAAAATGATATGTTTGTAAATATATATACAAATTCTCATGTAAAAATAAAAGTACCATTCTTCTCTTGATAATCATAAAATTCATCTCAGTTACCCCTAAACTACGAGAAGCCATATATCTCTTGAACATTTTCTTATAAACTTGGTAATAAAATAATACTAGTTCAATAGAAGCTCATCATTACACTCTATGAAATAATTATAAAATAAAACGTCACCACCGCTAAATCAATCCACACGACAAACAACATAACTTGTTTAATTTATGCTAATGCACTTGCGCACGCATATATAAAGTACATGCTTATATATAGAAATAAAAAATAAAAAATAAAAAATTGCACACATGGATCATCAAACTACACATACAAATTTAATAAATTTACTTGCAACATCAATTGTAATCACACTTTTAGCACATTACACATAATCGTAAAAAAATATTACTTTAACACTAAATATACACACTTTATAATTTGTACATGCATAATTTAATAATTTACACACATCATCAAACAAAAATGCACCGGTCACACAATGTAACAACAGTACACACATAGATTAACAAAAGAACACATATAAATTAAAAAAGGTACACACGCGTATCATAAAAAAAATACTATATATGTGTATGTAAGAGTATGTGTATAGTCACGGCCCACGAAATTTGGATTGTATGATTCTGATTTCAAAAACATGTTTGATTATTGTCCAAGAGGTCCCCTGAAAGCTTCATCAACTCATAACGAAACATACTGTAACAACCCGCGTAATTTTGGGCTATTTTAATTAATTTTTGGAAAATGGAGGAAAATAATGTTTTGATAAAATTATTTTTATTGCTCAAATATGTTGGATATTATTTTTAAAGGCGAGAATTTCAAACGATTTCGAAAATGGAGTTAAAACGGATTTTAAAATGATTTTAAAATATTTTTTACTCTTGGAGTTGTTTTGACTTCCAACTCTTCATTTATTTGCCTTATTTAAATGAGTCTTTTGGATTCCAACTCTTCATTTCTTTGCATTATAAAAGGGAGTCGTGGGCAACCTTTTTAACCTACTTTTGACACAAATTTTGGCAGCAAATATATTTTATATTCCTCTTCTTTTTATATACACATTGGCCCTTGAGATTTGTGAGTTCCAACCTTAGATTAGAGGTGTTCTTGGGGCTATTTTGTTGGAGGAGATTTTGTAGATCTTTTGTGTTGATCTCGAGGATGTGATCATTGGTTTCTCATCATGGTTTGAGGTATGAGGTTTTACACAATATGCTCCTTAAATCTCGCGAGTGTCATTCTCTTTGAATTCTTGTTAATTGAACTCATATTTGAATTGATAAATTCATTGAAATCTGGAAAATAATTATTGAAATTATTTTGATTCATGTGGTATCATTATATTGTTGATGAGCACGTTGTCATGAGATTTTAATATGGCACGGATGTTGGGCACCCGCCAAAATTTCTGTTTCCCGGGCTATGGCTTGATAAAGCATATACGGATGTGGTGAGGCCTGGTGACCCGGTTAAAGTGTTGTTGAGAAATTATATTGATAAATGCTTTGAGATTTGCATTTTGATTTGAATATGCCTACTCGTGTTGTTACGTTTTATTCATCGCTAACATATATTTGTTGAGCATCTTTCTTGTCGTATTGTGTACTTCCCCATATTTTCTTTTAGTGGCAGGTTAGCGCGGATTTTGGGATGCTATGGAGATTGATTTTAGCGAGGATTGTTTGGAAAAGATTTGTATTATTTATTTTGATGTATAGAGCATTGAAGATTTGTATTTATTTTTTGAGTTAGATGTTGTATTTATTCGGGAGACTTGTTGTATTTGAAGAATTGAGATTAGTGGATTTATATTATTGTGGGTTTACTTAGATGCTCTATACCTTGTTCCTTGTTCCTTGTGGATTTGGATTTATTTTATCGCATTAGCGCTCCGTTCGCTCTCCCCGGGCGGGTGGGGTGTTACAAATGGTATCAGAGCTTTAGGTATACAGCAACCCTCGGGGCTTGGATTTTGGGTTCATTGCGTGGTTAGCAATTTTTGGAGATAAAAAATTTTAAGTGATATTCGTGATAAGTTTCGAGATTAGAGGTGAGGAATTATTTTTGGAGACGAAATTATTTTTGGAGATTGTTAGCCTGATTTTTGAGAGTTAGGCATTCGGCGAATTTCGAGGGCGAAATTTCATTGTTAGTAGGGAAGTGTAACAACCCGCGTAATTTTGGGCTATTTTAATTAATTTTTGGAAAATGGAGGAAAATAATGTTTTGATAAAATTATTTTTATTGCTCAAATATGTTGGTTATTATTTTTAAAGGCGAGAATTTCAAACGATTTCGAAAATGGAGTTAAAACGGATTTTAAAATGATTTTTAAATATTTTTTACTCTTGGAGTTGTTTTGATTTCCAACTCTTCATTTATTTGCCTTATTTAAATGAGTCTTTTGGATTTCAACTCTTCATTTCTTTGCATTATAAAAGGGAGTCGTGGGCAACCTTTTTAACCTACTTTTGACACAAATTTTGGCAGCAAATATATTTTATATTCCTCTTCTTTTTATATACACATTGGCCCTTGAGATTTGTGAGTTCCAACCTTAGATTAGAGGTGTTCTTGGGGCTATTTTGTTGGAGGTTCTTGGAGGAGATTTTGTAGATCTTTTGTGTTGATCTCGAGGATGTGATTATTGGTTTTTCATCATGGTTTGAGGTATGGGGTTTTACACAATATGCTCCTTAAATCTCGCGAGTGTCATTCTCTTTGAATTCTTGTTAATTGAACTCATATTTGAAGTGATAAATTCATTGAAATCTAGAAAATAATTATTGAAATTATTTTGATTCATGTGGTATCATTATATTATTGATGAGCACGTTGTCATGAGATTTTAATATGTCACGGATGTTGGGCACCCGCCAAAATTTTTATTTCCCGGGCTATGGCTTGATAAAGCATATACGGATGTGGTGAGGCGTGGTGACCCGGTTAAAGTGTTGTTGAGAAATTATATTGATAAATGCTTTGAGATTTGCATTTTGATTTGAATATGCGTACTCGTGTTGTTACGTTTTATTCATCGCTAATATATATTTGTGGAGCATCTTTCTTGTCGTATTGTGTACTTCCCCATATTTTCTTTTAGTGGCAGGTTAGCGCGGATTTTGGGGTGCTATGGAGATTGATTTTAGCGAGGATTGTTTGGAAAAGATTTGTATTATTTATATTGATGTATAGAGCATTGAAGATTTGTATTTATTTTTTTGAGTTAGATGTTGTATTTATTCGGGAGACTTGTTGTATTTGAAGAATTGAAATTAGTGGATTTATATTATTGTGGGTTTACTTAGATGCTCTATACCTTGTCCCTTGTGAATTTGGATTTATTTTATCGCATTAGCGCTCTCTTCGCTCTCCCCGGGCGGCCGGGGTGTTACACATACATGCCGTTTTCTTGAGTTAATCACTTAGGACCTCTTAATTAAATAAATTTTCTATAATGTAAAATTATTTAAATTTAACTTTAAGGTTGCTAAATAAATGATGAAATATATTCTTTATATAAAAAACTTATGTTTGAAAGTTCATCTTTAATTTATAATTTACATGGTTCATAGATTTGAATAAGAAAATTTTGGGTTTTGCGAAAGAATTAAAAAAACTACGCAATCTATGACACAAATGAGAGTTGAAGCAACCAAATATTATGACTATGACACTTTATGTGTATAACACACCATTGTTATCACCACTGTCTTCAAAATTTTGGGTATAAAACTCGTGGGTTATCTATTGTTCCATGATAAAAAATAATTAAGAGAGACAATATTTTTGCAAACTCTTTGCTATTAGCTTTAATACAACAATCTTAGTTCTTCCTCATGGTGTTTTTTAAACTATTCTAGTTTCATTTGTGAATCTAGAAGAATATTACTTATTTTGACGAAACTATTTTTCATAATGTTTTGTTCCTGAGTAGAGTCTTCTCTGAAATCTTGATAAACACAAAATAACCATACCTCTTTCTACATGTTTTTAACCTTAGGATATCCTCACACATCCTTAGTGTAGTACGTTAGTTACTCGTGGTTCCATTGTGATGGAAAAAGTTTGCTTATGCTTGAAAGGAGTTTTTAATTGACCAACACTAGAAGACATTGGTTGCAGACCAAAAGGCGACGTGATTGTGTAGCGTGTGAAGCCCTTATACCTTTGACTCACTTGAGTCTATATTGTATAAGTGCTCATCTAGTTTGGAAATTGTGACAAAATTATGTCCATCCTAGAAACCAAAGAGCCTCAGAAGTTGGATTGCCTATTCATCTCTCTTACTTGTAGTGATCAAGAGACTATTGCCAACTCTCACACACAGTAGAATTCAATTCATACATGTCATACTGCATAATAATGTGTGTACATATGTTGAGTGTGTTTAAATCCCTAAGTTTGATTTTTACTAATTCTTTTGGGATTTTTTAAACAATTTTTAAACCATGTTTTATTAATGAAAACTTGATTTATAAGTTTTTGGGGTCAAACTCTACATATACTTTGTTGTGTATTATGGCCTAATGTTACCTTGGGTAGAAACCGAAAGCGGCATAAACATGAGGGTATGGTTTTAATTATTTTAGACGCGCATTTCAGATCCTGTATTTGCCCTACATCTGTCTGTCTCTGATTGGTTGGAAGTGTGTTTCTTTACTGAGACAACAACGCATGTGTTATCAACCCTTGGATCATTTATTATCAATGGTCTGCATGTCGTCTTGATGAATCCCTGTGTAACCTTCTAAACCAATCAGCTTTCGTTTAAACCACCGCCTTGTTTGAGCCCTTAGATTCAAGTCGATTTAAATTGACTTAATCCTGACCCTTGATTTTGAACCAACATCTCGAACCTTCTCCTCTCACTGTAAAAAGGCCTCTATTCTCTGACTTCGAAGACTTTTGCCATTTCATTGTTTCTGAGAGAAGAGAGAGTAGAGAGAGAAGAGAGAAGAGAGAAGAGGTAACCCATAGAGAGAAAGAAAGTTAGAAACCCTAACTTCATTCGTCTAAATCCTCTTCAAACCTAACCCAAACACCATATCCAAAAACACTACCCTGAGTGTTCTTAAGTGTTTGAGAGTTTGAGTTGAGTTTTTTTTGTTGCTGTAACCTTGTGTTCGTGAGATCTTGTTTCCAACTTAGACTTTTACTTAGATCTAGTTTCTGATTTCATAGAAATCTCAGATCTGAGTTATTCATGTTACATTACACTTAGTTTTATTCTTTATTTCTCATCTTGAGAAATATATTGTTGATTATTTCCTCTAAAACGTTTTCTTACTTGAAATCAACAATAAATGCTTTCTGTTTCTTGTTCTTGTAAAACTAAACCTTTGACCTAGTTTGGAGTCTCACATGGAGGTTTTCAATCTCGAAAAGTTTCTCTAAATTCTGAGATTGATTAAGACCTTGTTTGTCTTCCTAGAAAGGTATCCGTGGATTCTGGGAATGATTTAAAGGTCAAATAAGGTGAAAAGTTTTGTAAGAAGAAAGAAAAAGAAAAGATCACAGCATATAGTGTAACTGTAATTTGTTAGGACTGTTTGTACTTAATAAGTGTGTGTGTGTGTGCATGCATGTGTTAGAAAGCACCTCCACAAACACTTACACCCTACAACACGAAAAGTGTTGGTAATAAGATCTTGTGAACATAAGTCGACGTAAAGTGCTGGAACAAATCAGAAGTTGACAAACTGAGAGAACTACATCTACAATCAAAACTGCAGAGAAGTTATAAGGACACCAGAGGGTACATTCCTAAACTTATATAGGTCTGAGCTGTTTGCATGTTAGTTATATAGTTTGTAACTCATAAATTTGTTTTAGTGAATTTTTGTTTTACTCCGTAGAGGGAGTCGTGGATGTTTCCTCAATTGGTGAGGTTTTACCACGTAAAAAATTGTGAACAAAATCTTTCTATATTTTCTCATCTCATTCTTGGTTGTGCTGTGTTTAAAACTTGTTTAAACTATCTTTTAAACTTGTTGCCCAAATCTTGAATAAGATCTCGTACATACTGTTTTATTAAACACTTCTTCTGATTAATCCTTTTTTATTAAAGAAAAAAGTTTCTTCAAAAAATAACTCGGAGTTACTTAAATAGTTTATTTTCAATAAACGACTTTAGTAATGCATTTTTCAGCGTGCTCCAACTATTGACATCATCTCCGAAAGTTTTGGTTTGAAAGAGGATATTGTGAAAGTAGTGCATTATGTGATTGTTAAATTCTACCATAATACGTTTATCGTTCATATGGCCCTAAGTTTTACTCGTGAGTGAGTTTTTCTCGTACATCTGATGTCGTGTAATTGTTTTATCTTTCATCATTTTTAGAATCATTTGTCTCAATAATAAGATAACATTTGATTTGATTTAATCTTGATAAAATATTTTATCACATAAACTTTTAGAATGTTGTTTTCCCTTTGTTAAAATAAAAAATTATCATTTAATCTATTATTATTTTTTTTAATTTGGGTAGCTACTGTCAAGAGCTCGCACTCTCAATTACTATCAGAGAAAATCTCTTTGTTTTAGGCTTAAACCTTAGAGTAGATCCTTATATACTAGATGGATAGATGTTCGTCTCTCCGACCTCCACTATTTGATGGTCTTAACTAATCATACAAGAATTTTTATATAGTGGCACATTTAATGTCTTTAGACGAGAGAAACTTAAACAATTTTTTAACGAGATGGAAACCTCCAATTAGCATCGTTGATAACGTTCAGTCCCCAAAGTCAAATCTAGTTGGGATGAGAATAATACAAGAGAGAAAGGGTGAAACACAAAAGGTTTGAATTCAAATTTTTATCGTGTGACGTATTTCAACATTCTTTACAATTAAGGAGGCACGAGAAGTGTTGAAAATAACCTATGATTGCACCTCCACCTAAAGCATGAGAGTATTTAATACATCATCACCCGTTTTGAACTCATTACCATGAAAGAGAAGAAACTTTGACTAATATATTCTCAACTTAATACATAGTGAATTGGACTATTATTTTGGGTAAGGTGATAAAAGAGGATGCCATTGTTGACAAGATCCTTACGTCCTTTACCTTTAGGTTTCATGTAAATATTAATGCCATTGTTAAGGTTATATATCTAGGCAAAACTCCCATGAGAGTAAATGAGCTAGTAGGATCTCTTCAAACCATGAATAGAATTTAGCTATCGCCTTGGACAATTAACCAAAGAAAAGAGCATCAATTTTAAAGGGGTTTCCCACAAGCTCTCTCCGTAGAATCCCCTTAATGTTAGCGACGGTGGTATATGGAATTGTTTACTAGAATATTTACCAAGTCATAGCAAAAACGATTTTATACCAAAGGCAATAAAAAATCATGCAGCCTAAGTTTGAGTTCTGTTATAGAAGTGGGAAAAGGAAACAAAATTTTCAAATACTATAACATGTTATAGTTGTGATGGTAAATGAGATTTTTTTATAAGCATTGTCCTTGGGAACCTAACCACGGTAGTGGAAAAATTACATACCAAGACACCTTTAGTGATGATTGCTTGGATGAAGAAACTCCCACCAATAATTTTGCACCATTTATAGCTCTAGAGAGATTCAACTACTTCGATTATTTTGAGGATTGTGATTTCCCCTTCGTGAGTGTTGATATGATTCCCACTAACATCTCTTTGGTGTGGAAAATGAGATCACCATCACCCATGCTTAATATTTTGAGGATTCCATTGAACTTAAGAAGAGGAATATATATATGTCCAGTATGTTGGCCAACGTTGGACAATAAATGGTTGTGGTGAGTTAAAGTTAAATGGGAAACTTTGATGCTCTAAGAGTCGTGTTTGGTGAACCACTTTGCATAAATGGAAGTAACAATGATTTTTTCTTTTTGAGATTAAGTATTTGAGTAAATGTTTACAAGAGATTAAAAACTCCAAGATTGCCTTGAACAACAAAGTTTCCATGCTTGAGATCGAATGATTATCCATATCCACTTTGAAGTTGGATTTAAATGACATGTTAAAAAATTATGTAAGGTTCTTTTAGGGGGACAATCGTCAAATAGAAAAAGAGTATTGGTATTTATTTGGTGAAATTTCTTCATCCACTAGTAGCCAACCCACTTTTGTTAGCTCTTTATCATAAACTATGCTGCCACCTAACTTAGAGAGTTCTTCTTCAACTAAATCATTAATGAAGAACAAAGGAAACGTGAAGTTCATTTGTTCTTATTGTGAGAAAGTGGAACACTTGAAAGAGTTTTGTTTCAAGTGAAAAAACCATATACTCAAATGCCATATCTCTCACATAGTTACTAAACCATATAGGTGTACACATTTACATAAACAAGGTAATCTTAGAGACTTTTGGATTTTACTCAAACCTTACATACCTTTGGAGAGTAACAGGGTTAGTAAGATCTTTAATCGTAAGGGTAAGTACAAGGTAGGAACACCTAACAAGGATCTTATGCCTCCTCCCCCCCCCCCCCCCCCCCCCCCCCCCCGCGATTATTCCTCCTAAATCCGTGTCCAAATTTTGAAGATTCAATTGTAGTTGGATTAAGAAACAAGTCACAGATATGTTCGAAATAAAAGCTTTAAGAGAACATTGTTATCCTTAGATTCCATCCTCGTCTTAAAAGGTTAAGATCTTTTTAAGGTGTACCTAGGTTGTTCTTAGATTCCGTATCATTAAACCTTGGTATTATCATGAATTGGCTTAATCTTTTTGACTTTTTGCTATTGTCATTTTCTTGTTCATACCGGAAACCTTATTGTTGTACAATTTTAGTGCTATTTGTTTATAGGTATACATATGTCCCACATACATCATTTTATTCTACATGCTTATATATTGTACAAGTTGTTTTATTTATGTCATAAATACTACATGTTAGAATATATAAATTGAAATGCCTAGGTAAATTAAGCTTGCAAGTTTTAAAGTATTTTTTCAAAACTCATGCACTTCATACCACACCATCACTTGAGCAATGTCCATAAAAAATATAATGAAAGGATTTATTATTTACTTTTATTGCAAATTTAGATTTATGTGCTTTTGGAAAAATGTGTCATTTATAATCCTTTGTTCATTAGATTATTTAATCATGGTTGAAGTTGAAATTATCTAATGCTACATATTCAAAAGATCATGATAGGATAAGTCGCTAGGATTACAAATTTTGGATTTTAGGAATTCTTAAATTTGAAAATGAAAATAGTTCCCTGTCTATTGAGTAAGAATAAAAGTCGCCAATTGCAAAATCATTTTGAAAAGAGATGACTCAAAATTTTAGCTATCTAAATAGGGGAACACCAATGATATGAGACTTAAACGATTTTAATTATAAATCCCTTACAAGGAAAATAGAAGTGGCAGTTGAACATTATGGAAAGAAATTAAACTTTCTCTATGTTGCATAAAACCAAAAATTTCAATAGTGAGTTAAAACACTAATCTTTATTCTTGATTTGACTGGTTAATTCACTTTCCACCACAAGTTATGTACTTGAATCGGTCTATTGCATAATGTATTTAATTTAACTTTTATGCCTTTGAATGCTAGATCACACTCTGTGTTTGAATGCTAGATCACACTCTGTGTAGATTATTCAACATAACCAAAAACTTTGAGTATGATTATTAAAAGTATATTTAGATCATATAAGTTTTTTTTAGAATATAATGTACTTGCTTAAACTAAGAAGATTAAAATATAGGCCTTTTTGCCTTAAACAAACTAGTGACATTACTTTAGCGAACGTCCCTTATTGAGCAAAGTTTCTTTTGAACCTAATTTCCAAATTTCCCCATTTCTACTCATCCTAAGATTCTTCTTCACCACTCTCCATCTCGTGATTATTCATAATTTTCGTAAGTTTTCTTTTAAGATTTTGTAAATTTTTTTCTTTTTAGATCTCAGGATTTATTATTGTGCATTTGTTGCTTTGAGGATGAATTTTATTCTATGATTAATGAGTTTACTTATCTTGAGATGATAATCATAAATTTATAATATTAGTTCTTTAGTGTGGATTTTTATTGATCACTTTGTTATACCCGTTTTAATATTTGTTACTCTTGTGTCAAGTATGGGTTTGGGTTCATGATTGTTTGACCTCTTGTATTACATAAAAATCTTACACATATTTTCAGTGGTATATATTATTTTATATCCATTTTCTCATAGGATTTCTTTGATTTTTGTCTTGGTCTATGATTTTATCCGAGGAGCTTTTCTCTCGATTCTTCATGCATTAGGAACGCTCCCTAGATTTGGATTCTCTTACTAAGACCCAAGTGCCTCAGATTATGGAGGATCATGGGTGAGTTGGTATGTGTTCTCAAGCCAGGGAAATGTTATCCTATCATGGTGAGATGATTTTATTCATCAGTTACGGTTGGGGAATAAGAGATTCATTATGATGTCCTCAATGCTATTTCTATGGTGTAAAGGTGTGTATTATGGCAAAGCTAATTACTTATAACTAAAATATAAAGGAGGGCTTGACATCCAATTACTCGTATAATAAGGATAACCCAAGTTGCTTAAATCATAAAGTGATTTCGTTTTTGAGTGATAGTTATTGTTAGAGTTGGACTAAAAAGAATTTTTCTCAACTCTTTTTGGCTAAGGATTTTTACATTCTTAATTTGGTGGTACCCTCATGTGTTTTGCCTACTATTTACCCTCATGAGATTTCTTATGAACATGCACATTTTTTGTATGCTATTGAAAATGGGTGTAGTAGGATTTAACAAGACAAATCTCAATATGTAGTTGGTGATAGTATGTTTTGATTAACATGATTACTCTTGTTAAAATCTTTCCTTTATTTGATATCATTACATGTTTAATTATTTCCTTTATTTATGCATGATATTGGGGGGGGGAGGGGGGGGGGGGGGGGGGGGGGAGAAGTTTGTAGATACGAGGAGTATATAATATTGAGCATGTTGAGTTAGGTAGAGTGTTTGTAATTTATATCATGATTATTGAGAGAAATCACATAATCAATGAGGAGTTACTTTAATAGTTTGATGCTTACATGCATACAAATCTATATTCATATTATTCATCTTATTACTCTAGTTTTATCCAATTATTCACTGAAAATTGGTATGTTGATGAGTTTTGCTAGTGTGTGACTAGAAAATAGTTACAAGAATCTCTTTGTGGAAGTTCATGATCGTCTTGGTCTTAACTTACTTGTAAATATAATTTGTTTATCTTGTATACCTTTGGCCAGAAATTTTTTCTCCTAGGTGTTAATTTTGATTAATTTTATTTTAATATTTTATTTTGTCACAGAATAGACAAAGGGGTAGATTGCAAAAGAGTAATGTATACTTATGTGTCTCACGTGATTTGAATTCTCTTATTTCCGATTTCCAAGACACACTTTGAGTTTTGTCGAAGACATCCCTATAAAGATTCATCAATATCATACCAGAACATTCATGTTGTTTCCTTGAGTTAACCATTAAGGATAAAGGTATATTGACTACATGACATAGGTTCACATCTTAGTTTAATAATTCTTTGAAATTGAAATATCTTTTGAATTTAACTTTGAGGTTGCCAAGTATGTGATTTAATATATTCTTCCTATATAAAATTTGTGTTTGAAAATGCATATTTTTATTAAAATTTACTTGGTTCATAGGTTGGAATAAGCAAATTCCAGATCTTGCAATAAATGTGTAAAACTGGGCAAACTTTGGCCCCTGACGCGATTTAGCTCACTTAAGTGAAGAGGCCTTTTCGCTGGTCGCAACCCATGAGTATCTTTGGTATAAAATCACCAGCTTTAGGCACGATATTTTTTTTTATTTAGGCTCACTTGGATTTTGGCGCAACCCTGTTCTCTTTGAGCCAACTTCAACGAACAACACATGAGCTATTTGTGAAAGTGTAATTTTAAGAGATATTTCTAAAAGATCTTATTATATTTCATACATATTATACAAACTAGAATTGGTGCAACCAAAAAATGTGACTATGATACTTTGTGTGTATAACACAAGTGATATCACCATTGTCAAAACATTTTGGGTATAAACTTCTAGGTTATTTATTGTTTTAACAATGAAGAAATAAGAGAAAAATTATTTCTCTTTACTATCATCTTTTAAGAACAAAAATCCTTGTTCTTCCTCATTATGTTATTCCACCTCTTTTGGTTTCATTTGTGGATCTAGATAAATATTCTTAAGCTAGTTTTGACAATTCTATTTTTCAAACTAATTTGTTTTTGAGTAAAGTCTTCTTTTTAAAAATTTTTAGTGGATTATAAATAAACCATACCTTCTTCTACTTCTTTCTAACCTCAAGATACCCTCACAGATCCTTAATGTAGTACGGTGTGTTACTCGTGGTTCGATTTTCTTGGGATAAAGTTTTGTTCCATTTCAAAGGAGTTATTGATTGCAATGATTTAAATACATTAGTTGCGACATATTCATGTAGCCTGCTCAAGTTGTTGATGCTTTATTCGAAAGATATGGTGCAAAAGAGTAGATTGTGAAAGTAGTGCATTGTGTTATTGGAAGCCACTTTTTTACTTATTGTAAAATTATACCATAATAAGTTTTTTGTTTTTATCATCCTGAGGTTATTTCCTGTGAGTAAATTTTTTCTTGTACATATGTTGTTATGTTATTGTTTTATCTTTCCATATTATTAGAACCACTTGTCTTAATTATAAGATAAAATTTGGTTAGATTCTAATCTTGATAAATCATTCGTCACATAGATTTTAGGATGTGGGTTTCCATTGTTAAAATATAAAAAATTATCCTTTAATTGGTAATTGATTTTTTATTTGGGTTGCTACTGTTGAGAGCTTACACTCTCAATGTACTTTTAAAAACCCTTTTAATTATTTCATCCAATACTATCATCATTATATGTTAATCTACCATTTGCACGTGTACAATAAAAGGTACATGTAGAAAATGCAAATGCTTTCATAAAAATGCCCTCGTATTAAATAAAATGTATGAACTTTTATATAAGCAAACTTACAACTACCAAACAATTATTTCCAACATAAATTGCACATGTACATTTGTAAAAAAAACCCCATATCTTCATATAAATCGCATGTATTTACATAAAAAACATTCGTAATTTTATCATAAACAAACTTATAACTTTCAAAGCATTTCAAGCGAAATAAATGTTTTCGGGATAAGGATTAGGGTTAATATTTGCTGGAGTAGAGTTTGCATCACAATGAATCAAAGGAGAATAATTTAAGGAAAGATGGGTACATACGAAAACTTTGTATGGGGAACATAAGCCCTAATGGACACACACTTTCACTAAATTTTCAAGAATCTGGTTGTACCGCTTTCACACATAAATTGCAAAAAAGTTAGGGGTGAAAATAAAAATTCAAACTTACATATGATTCATTAATTTTTATGGCGTCTCGTCCATAGCTTTTCTAAAACAAATTCTTGGAAATTGGATTTACATTTTAAGAGATTAAATCTCAAACTTGTACAATACATAACATTGGGGTTGATATAAAAATTTTCTTACTTTAAAATTACCTACTCTCCGTGGATCTCTTTTGATAGATCTCAAGAGCTTTCCAAGTATATAATTTTGAATAAATATAACTTTTATTTTGAGTTATTTCATTTTAAATTTAAGCACATAGTGACAAAATAAGGAAATAAACAATCTGAATCCAATAGAAAATAGCCAATACAAAATACAAAAACATAGGCTTCATTCAATGCGCTCCATGAAGATATGAGATATGGTAAGAGTTATCCCATCACAACAAGATAAAAATAATCACACCTGCTAGGTGAGATGATTTTATCCCACACCTATTGGGATAAGAGTCTTAATAACTTATCTCACTGAAATTTTATCTCGTCCAACATTAAATATGGGATGAAATAACTCATCCTATCCTATCCCAACTCTGTAACCCGTGCATCAAATGAAAGCTATATCGTTTAAAAAAAGTATCAATTACCAAAAAGTCCCTCAAACATTTTTTAGTACACATTTAGTCCAAACTCAAACCTCTTTATTTTGTTCTAAAAAGTCACTCAAGCACACATTTAACCAATATTGCTGACCTTTAAGATCAGCACTAGCGGCAACACCTCTCCCTCCAACTGTCGAAGCTCTGGTGACCCTCATCTGAGCTCCTTGTTTCGAGTGTGATGAGGAATTTTTTAGAACAAAATAAAAAGGTTACGACTAAACGTTTATTAAAAAATATTTGAAAGACTATTTGATATATGCCCCTTCAAAAAATACACACACCACACTATACAAAACAGTATAACAAGGGGCTAAAAGTAAATATATATTAAATTAGAAAGCCTTTTTTATGTACAGTTTATAATTAGATAACAATAATCCGTCCTACACAATCTCCAAGCGTGTTGTCATTACAAGTTATTTGGCAATTTAAAAGACTTGGTGTGCTATTATAGAGTTTATCATTTCAATCCACTAGGATCTGATTATTTACTGAAAAATTCTATGTTCAGGTTTTCCATTTTTCTGATGTATTTCAAAAACGATTAGAGCTGGTATTGAAACTCATTTTTTTGGCCAAAACCCGTATGATGATTATTCATCCTATGTGGCATGCAAAATATCTCGAACGATTAGGCATGAACTCCTATAGCATATTCAACGCTAAACTTTAATAAAGGTTAGTCTTGGACCAGAATTAAATGCACATCCTTACCATCCCCATCCATATATACACTCTCATCCAGATACCCAAACGAAATTAAATCAAAAGAAAGAAGACAACTGCGAGACACTTTCACTTTAACTCAATGTCACTGTCTCAACGAGGTTTTCCCATCACCTTCTTATAAGTGTACCACTTGGCAATCCAGAGATACACAACAAAGTTTAGCAAGCTGAGGATGGCCAAGAGCCAGTAGAAATAGTCGAGATGGCCCTTGTTAAGATTATCCGGAATCCAACCGAGCTTTCCATGCTTCGTCGTCACATTACTCACAATCGTAACAAGCAGAGTGCTCAAATAATTCCCCAGTGCCACAGTCGTAAGGGAGAGCGCCGATCCCAAGCTTCTCATTGCATCGGGTGCCTGGTCATAGAAGAACTCCAGCTGCCCAATGAAAGTGAACACCTCAGCACACCCCACGAGAAAATACTGCGGGACTTGCCAGAAGATTGACATGGGGATGAACTCGACATCATAGTAATTATTCCTCCTCACAAAATCCAGACGAATGACTTCCAAAGAGCCTGCAATAACCATAGCAAAAATAGAAATGGCGAGACCAACTCCCATCCGCTGAAGCTGTGTGAAGCCTCGTTCGTGGCCGGTGAATTTTCTGGCGAAGGGGATGATAACTCGGTCATACACCGGTGTCCAGAAGATGACACTGAGGGTGTCGAAGAGGGACAGGGACGCCGATGGGATTTTGAAGTTGGGGCCAATGTGTTGGTCCATGGTGTTGCCTTGTAGAACGAACATTGTGTTCATTTGACTGTAGACAGTGGCAAAAACTATCCCAGAGGCCCAAACCGGGAGCAACCTGATGATGGATTTGAGCTCCTCGACTTGTGTCACTGTGCAGAGACTCCACGGATTTTTTAGTCCCTTAACGCGGTCAGTTTGAGTCTCCACAGCCGCCTTGTCGAAAAATCTGGAATTAAAAGATTCTCAATTATCAATAGTATACTAACAGCAGATTTGTTAAGAATTAAAGATGCATTGGTGAAATTAGAAAAGAAAAGAAATTAGATGTCTGGCTATATTTCTTGGAATTTGATTGAAAATATAGATTTAAGTGTAGGTTACAAACTAGTCATATTTACTTGAGAAACCATTTTCTGGACATCAAACTCGAATTCCAAATCCAAGAAAGAACTAAGACAAAGATTAATGCATAAGCATCCAGATAGTATATTAAGTTTATTAGTGGATTCATGCAAATCCATTAAATTACTCCATTGCTGAATACAAGACAAGATGAACTATAGTACTCTCTTAGTCTCAAATTAAGAACCACTATTTGTAAGTCAATTTTTTCTTGGAAAACACTTAACGTTAATATAAACCATGGCCAAGATAAAGAGTTATTTAACTACTGTGGAATTTGGTACTTTGATTTTTGAAACACTATCAGATGGATGAATTAAATTATAGCAATGGGCAATTTTACTGCTTCCATGACTGAAATCTTACAGTCCCGCTTGGATTAAGAAAGGTCAATGACGTGTGCAAGTCCACTAAAATACCGTATCATTGAATATGAGAAAATAAGGGCATATACGGAATAATTGCTGTGAATAATTATCTTTTCCAATTGCAGAAATGTTGCAGAACTTCTGGATTAAGAAAATTAGCATTATGTATCACTCGTATTACCTCTTCTGGAATTAGTTTATGAATGACGTGAGTTGAGAGATTGATAGTGAATGTGTTGAAGCCTTCCGCTGTGGTGGTTTTACATTGAATTGGTAACAGATGATGGTTTACTCTTTGGTGGTATGTGTTCTTTGCGTGTATCAATCAATTAATTATATGACTGAGTTGGATCCAAAAAATTATTTGAGCAGTTGTATGAGAATTTGAAGATGTCAATCCTCAAGAACGATGAGGATCAACCCCTCAGTCTTCAGTCCTACTCCAGTGGCTGTGAATCAGAGTAGAATAATCCACTGATCTTCAATGAAACCCCGACAAAGAGGTATAGGAATCTCAAAAGGTGTTCGAGACTCGTATTGAAACCAACAGAACAAAGAGGTCAGTAAATCTTATAAGGAGCTCGACACTTGTACACTAACAAATCAACAAGGATCCATTTGGGTCTAAAAATAGAGACGAATCAACAAAAAGGAGTTCATAATCAGGTTAGGTTGAGCCCAGAGTTTCCAGGGAAGGTCAACACCCTAGTAATTTACGTATTGGTACACATGTTTCAAACATGGTATACTTCCATTCCAATACACTAAAATTAGCAATAGGAGAAAAAATCTCATATTTCTTCCCTCAAATTTGGGTATTTATGAGAAAAAAATATAGTGAATATATGATGAGATACCATCTACTAATAAACAGATTAAAGTATTTCAAGAGAAGTTTAAGACGTCGAGAATATACTTAGATATACTTATTCGGAGTGTTTATATGTATGATTATCATATGCGAAACTCAAAGGTGAAGAAACAGCTTGTGTGTCTCAAAATTTTTAAAAGGCATTTGTTATTTGTGAGTGTGTTCAAGTCTTTCAATGTGGTGTTTTGCATCAGTAATGGTCTTAATAAGATTAAATCAACCTCTAGTTAATCAAAACCTAGTTAGACTTCACTTTAATTACCTGAACTTATCTGTGTGCTCAAGCTTACGGCTTCCTTTGATGTTACACTCCTCATCAGCAGTCTCATAGAGAAGAGACTTGTCAGCTGGGGCTTCCACATGACATTTTCTTATAGACGCAACAATCACCTGAACTATCCGCGTAAGGGGACTCCCTCCAGGTCTTTGGAGCCTGTAAAGGCGACTGCCTGTAAAGAAAACCATGACGGCGACAACCATTGCAACAGCTGGAATCCCAAACCCCCACCCCCACCCCACATTCATTTGTATCCACACCAAAACCGAGGAAGCAATAAGTGCACCCACGTTGATCGAAAGGTAAAACCAATTGAAGAAAGAGCTCTTCTTTTTTCTCTCGGTTTCATCGGTTTCATCAAATTGATCTGCGCCAAATGATGAGACACACGGTTTTATCCCACCGGTCCCAAGAGCAATTATGTACAGCGCTGCAAAGAAGACTGCAGATTGTGACTTTTTCGGGTGGCAGCCATCTTTATCACATGTTGGCTTTAGTCCAGGGACAGCAGCAGATAGTGTTAAGAGGGCCATTCCCTACAACAAGAACAAAAGACTACATCAATTTCCTGGGAAGTAAAGGCAGAGGATATTAAACTACACACACACACACACGAATGAACAATAATATGAGGGAAATTTTCTCAAGAAAAACCTTCGAAAATCAATAATTCAATAAAAGGTAGGAGTCATTACACTAGTTGGCCAAGGGCCTTATGAGGCTCCTAACAAAAGTTTTAATCCAAACTAATAACTAGTACTAAATAAACTATAAGATAAATAAAAGATTAATCCTATATTAAATCTAATAACTAGTTTTAATTATCCTATTAATTAATTAATAAAGATCAGTATTTACAAGATGATTCCCACCAAACCCAATCTTAAGAATAATGCCATTCCCGTACACATCATAGTTCTTAGAAAGTATAGAGAAAAACATTGAGGAAAAGAAATATATCCCACAATTAATGCAGATATTAAGAGGATAAGGGGTGAACCTAGAGCAACGGTAAGGTTGCCCCATTGTGACCTGGAGGTCACAGATTCGAATCGCAAAAACAGCCTCTCTGCATATGTAGGAGTAAGACTGCGTACATCTAACCCCCCCAGTATCCCGCAGTGGCGAGAGCCTCGTGCACTGGGTTGCCCTTTTTTTAGTTAATGAAGATAATATATTTTTTCCATTGCCCTTTTTTTGTTCTTCCTTTCTAAGATCCAACAGATAGCAACACTTGGAAATTTTTTTTGCATTAAAAGTAGTCTAGTTTTATTAGAAAAAAAAAGTTCAGGTTTGTTTTTTGCTCTTTAGTTTATAAAATAACAACATATTGAGGCAACTAGACCATCAATATGCAACTTGTTTGATTTCAACACCCAAAGGAAAACAGAAAGGAGTCTCAAAGGTTGGTTAAAATTCCATGATCTAATCAAAATGAAGGTTTGAAATATACGAATGATGAAGTATTACTCACAAAAGCATAGATGATTGAAAAACTGCCAATTGTCCAGTATCTTCCAAGGTATGCATCGGCTAGGAAAGCTCCGATCAATGGTGCGATGTAACAGGTTCCTGACCAATTCGTAACATTGTTTGATGCAGTCACATTTCCCTGGTTGAGACGTCCCTCGAGATAGTTCACCAGATTGGTACTCATTCCATAGTATGCCAACCTTTCACAACATTCATTCCCTGTGAACAAGTGTTCAAAGTCATATGAATCAAAACTAGATATTTACAGTAAAGAAGAAACAGAACAAGAATAAAAGCTCAAAATTGTACCAAGGATGTAGCGGCATGCCTTCCAATTTCCGGTTTCCTGCTTGTTAGCAGGCTGTTTATAAATATCAACTGTCCCATCATTCGTGTAAATATCTTCATCACCCATGGTATTATTCCCCAGCTGAGATATCCTTCGTTTAATACTTAATATGATTCACCTGTAAAATGGGTCGGTATGGAAAATCCAAAATTGATATGTGATCACTGAATACCAACACAGAAAGTTTGGATTAGTTGCGATGTTTCAATTAAAGAAGATGCAAGTCAGAGGTTCAAATCACCACATATTTTTATAAAAAAATGAATGCGGATTTTTTGGAGGTATTGACAATCCAAATTTGAGAGAAAATCATAAAAGTTTCCAATTAATTACCATAAAAGACAACAATTGCCACTAGAACAAATTATCATGACATGTGCTAATCAATGAGAAGTCATCAGAAAGCATAGTTTTTTTTTTTTTTTCAAGAGAATCATGTAGGAAAATTAAATGCTATTGTCAAAATGATTCTTCTATAACATCTTTTACCAAAAATTTCCCCTCTAAAAAACTTCACAAATCAATCCACAATATGGGACCGATTTGGAAAATCTCACTCATTTGTCTTCAAGTGCTTCTAGCAAGGACCACTTGTAGGAGAATCAGATTTTCCAAATTGATCCTATATTGTGAATTGATTTGGGAAGTTTTTTCGGAGGGTTGATCGTTTGTCATTTTTGGAAAAGAATTATTGATGCAGAAGCGTATACGCCCGAGTGGGGTCAGTTTTAACGAGTTATTCATATGTTTAATTAATTTATTTTGTTTAGGATTATTTTAGTCTTTTGGGTCCTTGTGCTTATAAAGGGATCCCTAGTTATTTAGTTCTCATTATTATCATTATATTTTAGAGAGAGTTTAGAGAGAGAATTAATGGAGATTTGTTATGTCATTGTTTTGTTCATGTGTGTGTAATTAGTTTGTGTGTCTTCCGCTGCGTTCATATCAAAAGTTGTATCAAAGCCAGGTTGATCTTGGAACCCTAATCGCTAATGATTGGGACTCGGATTGGAGGGCCACGCCCTTGGAGGGTTTCAGAACAGGGATAGGGCCCCACCATGTCTCGGTGGGCGCTGCTTGCAGTAGCAAGTAGGAGGGAAGCAAGGCTGACACCACGCCCAGCCGTGTAGGGCTAGCGGTTGCTCAGATTCCCACCCGATTTCACCTCCAGATTCCCATCGTCGAAAACCCTAGCCTTACTGCCCCTCCCTGCGAACTAGGAAAAAACCCTTCTACCCTTGCCGGAGCAGATAAGGTGTGACGGAGTGTAACCACGCAACCCCACAACCTACCAAACCTTATCCCAACCCGACGGAACCTTAGCCAAAATGGCTAAAAATGACACGTGTCCACTCACGGGTCATTCGTTAGGCCTTGAACCCATCAACCCGACAGTTCTCACTAACAACCGCGCCTCCATTTATCGTAGGCTCATAACCCACCGTCAAACCCAACTTCGTTTACTAAACAAGGCAGCCAACAATCTATCCCCACCCCCAAAATGACCCCAATGGCCAGCCACACCATGGCTGCCCCAACCTCGTCCCCTGTATCGGATACCAAATATCATGCCCTCATCCTCGCATTTACCCCCATGTCTATTTCAGCCGTAATGCCGAAAGATCAGTCACAACGACATAACTCTAGTGTAAAATCATAAAGACCAGTCACAAAGATTAGTCACAACTGCATGTCTATTCTACATGCAGTGTGTTGGGAAGGAAAGATTATGTAAAATCATAATTTACCGTAGCTCTAGTGTCAATTTGGTCTCGAGAGATGGTGGAACGTCTCGGTCTTCGTGTCGAGCCTATCCAAAGTCCCGGTAAGATTGGGTGGCTACGATCCAAAAACAAGGTGCCTCATACGGTGCAGTGCCGAGTACCATTCACCATTGGTCCGTATTGAGATGAGATTGTGTGTAGAGTTATTGATATGGACGTGTGTCACCTTCTGTTGGGCCGACCCCGGTAATTTGATCATGCTAGCATGCACGATGGTCGTGTTAATACTTGTTCATTTATGAATTAGGAACGTGAACCCCGACTTTCCGGTCTGCTTATGTCATTGACCTCGAAGCCTGTACTCCTAGCTGATGCCCTAGAGCGGGGTTGTGTTATGCCCTTATTAGCCTATTGGGAAGCGTACTGACTAGTGTTCCAGAGGCCTATCTTGGCGTTGTTCAAGTATCAGAGTTATGTGACCGTGGTTTCGTACGAGAAAGTATGTCCTCTTGTGTTTATGCTTGCCCTATTATGCTGAATAAGGATGGTAGCTAGCGGACGTGTGTAGACAGTCTGACTGTGAATAAAAACACAATCAAGTACCTTTTCCCCATTTCGAGGTTAGAGGATATGGTTGATCAGATTCACGGATCCATAGTATTTTCCAAGTTGGATTTGAAGAGTGGGTACCATCAGATTTGCATGAGACCTAGTGATGGGATGAAGACTGACTTTAAGACGAATGACGGATTATATAAATGCACTGTCATGCCCTTCGGGGTGTCCAATGCCCCGTCCTAATTTATGCGTGTGATGACAAATATCCTCCGTCCCTTCTTGGGTAAGTTTGTTGTAGTTTATTTTCATAATACTCTGATGTACAATCGGTCCACATAGGAGCATATTGACCATGTTAGACATGTCTTGGAGGTTTTTCGGCGTGAGAGTTTTTATCTCCAGCTAAAGATGTGCTACTTTATGGTGATAATTATATTCTCGGGGAAAGGAGTGCGTGCTGATAGTGAAAAGGTTCAGGTTATTCGAGAGTGGCCTAGACCGACTATGACTTCCCAGGCCCGCAGTTTCCACAGATTGACTAGTTTTTATTGATACTTCATTGAGGGATTCAACTCTATGATGGATCCTATTACTGCAATGATGCGCACATCCGTGACTGAGTTTGCGTGGACTGATGAGCCTAAAGCGGCATTCCAACTCATCAAATCTAAGATGACGTTGACTCCCATTCTAGCCCTTCCATATTTTAGCCAATTATTTGAGTTGACTTGTGATGCCAACAAGTCCGGGATTAGCGCAATCCTCAGTCATAATGATTACCCTATTGCTTACTTTGGTTTTAAAGTTGTCGATTATGTTATCAACTATCTTTCTTATGACTTGGAGTTTTATGCAGTGGTGCAGGTTGTCAAGCATTGACAATGCTATTTGATTCATCGAGAGTTTATCATTAAATCGATCACGTGGCCCTCCGTTTTATGAACTCCCAGAAGAAGATCAGTGATCGACACACCAAGTGGACTAGTTTCTTGCAGCAATTTACCTTCCACTTGCACTACAAACCAGGTAGGGAAAAACTGGTTACATATGCCTTGGTTCGGAAATCACATACCCGTCACCAGTCAGGGTTAGTCTTCGATTTTTCTGAGATTCATGATTTGTATGCGACACAATTTTTTGGGCCTATTCTCGAGGCTCATACACGTCAGTATGTCGTTTAGGGTAATTACTTGCTACAAGATGGGTATTGTATCGTGACACTATATTGTGCATTCCTGCTCCTTCCATAAAAGAGAATATCATCACCGAGCTCCATAGTGGGGGCCTAAGGTTGGTTTGTATATACCCACACCCATCCCTGATTGACCGTGGCTAGATAATTCTATAGACTTTGTTGTTAGGTTACCCACGATGGCCAAAGGGCATGGTTCTGTGTTTATGGAAGTTGACATATTTTCTAAGATAAACCATTTTGTTTCATGCACGCGGACTCCAGATGCTTCACATGTTGCCCCGTCTACTTCCATGAGATTGCCCGTTTAGACGGGGTACCGAGGAGTATTACGTCTGACAAGGATGTTCGTTTTACGGGAACTTTTAGCAAATTTTTTGAAAATTATTGTGATGCACACTTCAATTTTTCACATCCTTCCATCATCACTTTAATGGAGATTTAACTGCAACTTGTATGACTATTTCTACGAGGATACGCTATGCTTCGTAGGGGGAGAGTGACGCAGGAAAATATACGCCCCGAGTGGGGCCAATTTTCACGAGTTATTCATTTGTGTAATTCATTTATTTTGTTTAAGGGTTATTTTAGTCTTTTGAGTGCTTATTAAAGGATCCGTAGTTGTTTAGTTCTCATTAATTATTACCATTATGTTTTAGAGAGAGTTGGAGAGAGAATTAATGGATATTTGTTATTTCTTTGTTTTATTCATGTGTGTGAAATTAGTTTGCGTGTTTTCCGTTGCGTTCACATCAATTATATTTAGAGTAACCAAATTACTCTTCTTTGAATGTCATGGAAATCTAGTTAAATCCATCTCTACTAATTTAGAACACATTGTAGAATTAATTATGTGAGTAAACCTCAATAACTTGGAAACAAAGTGATTCTTTAAATATTGAAAGACCATCACTACCCAAATAGTGATTAAGAGTGCTACAGGTAGAATCCCTAAGGCCCTGTTTGATTGCGCAAATTATTTGATTATATAAATTAGTTAATTGTGAGTTGCAAATGGATTTAAATCCAATTTTACGTAATGTTTGGTCATATGAAATTGATGTTAAGGTTCAATCAGGTATAAAAACGAATTGACAGAGAGAGTGATTGTGTGTGTGAGAGAGAGCAATCCGATGAACTTTCTGTAACTCCTATTTTAAATGGATGCATTTCACATTTTTTGTGAAATGCTCAAACTTCAGATTTTACACGGGAACTAAAATTTCATTGATGAAACCAAACATATCTACTTGATCAATTTGTAAATGGGTCAATTTATAAATGAACCAATTTACAATTTTGAGACAACAAAACGGGCCTAAGAAAACACAATAAAAGCCTTATATTATGATTTTAAAAGTGTAGCGAAATGTCTAAGGTATAATCAAATTATTTCTCGTCCAACTAATAATATCTGACTCAACTTGCAATAATATTTCCTTCGTTACAAGATGTTCTTATATTCTTCTCTAAAAAGGAAAATATATCATCTAATAGAGAGCACCCGAACAAGAGAACAACAATCACATTACTATTAGCATAGATAACTGACTTTTTACCAATTAGTCCCATTTAATATGGGCCCGTTTGGTTGCGTAAATTATTTAATTTTATAAATTGATCAATTTGAAATGAATAGATTGTTGATGTATTAATTTTAAATGGGTTTAAATCTAATTTGTGGTGTGTTTGGAAAAGAAAAATGGAGTTATTTACTTTTGATGTGTGTTTGTGTGTGTGTGTGTAGAGAGAGAGAGAGAGAGAGAGAGTAGTATGATGAGAGTATTTTATGGGAGTGGTGCATTTAAGATTCATGATGTAATTATAAATTGTGCAATTTCAAGTTTTTGGTGAAATGAACTAATTTAAGTTTTTGTGAATCAACATGAATTGGTTCATTTTTGAATTTGTTCATTCTTGTAACCAAACACTAATAATAATGCAATTCATGAATGAGTCCATTTTAAATTGGCTAATTTACAATTTTGGAGACAACCAAACAGGCCCTATGTATGTAGTTCAATAGGTTTTAACATTTTTTTAATTACACCAGGTCCCATGAAAAATGATTTTTGCTCCGATAGATCTTAATTGTATACATGTAGTGAATATTTCCTATATGTATAAATATGATCTATTGGGAAAAAAATATTGTGATAGGACCTATTTAAAAATGTCTTGAATAAATAAGATCCATTTGTCAAGCTCTTATTCATGAATCCAAAAACCCACTTTGTAACATGCAAAAAACTGCCACAAGGAACGTAGAAATATAAAAGGTCCGTTTGGCAACCCAATTCCAAGCCATGGAAATGGAATTCGCAGGCCAATTTCAATTTCAAACCTTGGAATTGGGTTGCCAAACGGGACCAAAGTATAAGCAGATTCCACTATTAATGTATTGATCAAAATCCATCCATTAAACAAAACTAGGTCTAAGAAAACACAACTAGTCATAGATGTGACCTCTTATGTGTTTTTAATGCATTGATTAATATGTGAATTATGATAATTAATAAAATTTGACTGAAAAATACATTAAAGTCCTTCGAAAAAGGGTCACCTTGTACAATTATATTACACACAATATTGTATAAATATATAATTAGACGATAACAATCTGATTACCCTTCACGATTACCTTCATATAGATTCATATAGATCGATCAGAAACAGTTCAAAAGAAACCCGTAATAGATTAAGAAAGGAGAAACCCACTTGGATGAACTTCGGAATATATATACACATACATACATATATCCACGAGATGATTGCATGCAATCCCAGAAACACACACGTGCACAGAGAAGCGGTGATATAACATATGAAAGAACATTAATGTTATTGTTAATATGGTATGGTATGTATGGGGAAACGTACCCTGGATCGTAAAGATTTGAGAGCAAATAATCAGTGCATGAGAGATTCGATGAAGCGGAATAAGTTGAATGCGAGCAAGACCAGGACTTCCCTCGCTTATATACTCCAGAATCCAGCGGGGATCTATACATATATAGTTTTTAATAGGTATATATGGAGAGATACTAGGAACAGAATCATCTATTCGTGTACGTCGTGCGCATACGTGTCTCTATTCATTGTTGGGAACGTACCTCCTTCTTTTGCACTGCTACCCTGTACACTATTATTAATAGCCATTTCGTCCTAATTTAGGCATTTATATTTGCAATGGGGGTATTTGATTGAAAAAAATTGCATTTTAACTATATGTTTACAATAATAAAGCACTTTGAAATATATTCATAAAAATATTGTACGCTTTGAATTCACATTTAAGAGATGTGAAAACAAAACTAAATTTGTAACTCCCTTGCGCTAATTTATGTTGGACTAAGGATTTAATTAAAGATAAATGTCTTATGATAAAATTGAATATGTATCTCGAAGGTACAAATAAATTATTTTTATTGAATACGCACCTCATAGATGCGTATTTTGTACAATTTATGGACCCATGTCTCTGAGGTGTGTGTTTAATTGAATTTAAAAAAATAATGAATACACACCTAAGGGTTATGAATTCATGAGATACAAAAGTTGGAGCCATCTTCCCATTCAATATTGCTTTAAAAAAATCAAAATCGTACAACTCTTTCCTAACAATTATGGTTCCTCGACGATTGTCACTGGCAACCACTGTTGACGCCCTCAACTGCCCTTAAATTTTGGTTTTGTCATATCACCAGTTGTGGGGTGCAAACCGTACAGGCCCAAAGTCCATCGGCGTAAGCTAGCCCAACTCGAAAATACAAAACACGTTAGACTTAATGTTACATGGGATATATATAGAGGCTCATTCTCGTTATTCGTAATCTCGGAGGAGATCAGCATGGAACAACAAACAAGTCAATCAGTAGCTGGAAGAGTTTGAACACGACTTAACCACTCTTATCATTATAAATAAAACCCTTACCCCGAGGCAAAGGGGCACACAATTCTTTATTCTGAAACTCTTAAAGAATTAATATACACTGAAAAACACCCCGTGATCGTCGGCAGTTGTCGAACCACGTAAATCTTTTGTATCGTGATGTTGCTTTACGCATTGATAATCTCTCTGTTTGATTAGAATCATTAATTGTGATTTTTTGTATTCACAATTGACGCCGTCTGTGGGAGACGATTCTTTTCTTTAAAGCAAAACAAAACCAACAAGTTAAGCAATGTCTCAACCTCATAGTGCACTTGTTGAAGGCGATTTACGAGTTGGGATCTCGTTATACAGAGTTAGATCTGAGATCCACCAGGATAGAAATCAGGTCGTCAACCATCAACGATTTCACAACGAGCAATCAAGATCTTACAGCTGGTCGACATCTACGAGGAACGACTGCATCAATAAGAGGAAGCAATATGCTTCCTAGTGGAGGAAAACGTAAGTCTCTAGCAACGTCTGGACAAAATGGAGTAAGAACTCCGTGGAGATAATCGCAAGCATCGTGGTCGAACGCCTAACTCTCAGACGAGCAAAACTCGCAGTTGAGGAAGGGGTTCGCATCGCGAACATGATCACTTAGAGCATGAAAGTCGTCTGACAAGGTGAAACCAAGACAAAGGATGCCATAAGCATGATATACCAAGTCTGTTGCGAAGAGAAATGGACTAACACCTAGCTCATTACGGGGCTAGATCAACCAAGGAGTTGGCAAGAAGGGCACTCATCACGCAGATGCAATTTCCCTTTTTAAGAGAAATTGAGGAAGAGGGCCCCTGAAGAAATTCACAATTCTAATGGACAAGATATACGACGAAAAGACCGATCCCATAGATCACGTGTGCCAATATAGGCAAGCGATGACCATGTGGTACCATAACGATGCCCTCACGTGTAATATATTCTAATTTATCCTAGGAGATGTCGCCCCAAAATGGTTTGGAGGGCTGCCCCACAGGTCGGTCAAGAACTTTAAGTCACTCGCGAAAGCATTCATAGATCACTTTATAACAAGAAGCTCACACCGAAAGTGGATGGATTCTATCCTCACCACGAGGAAGAAACCCTAGGAGACTTTAAGAGATTATGCTAGATACTATTGGAAAACCTTTAGTGAGGTCAAAGATTGCTCGAAGCAGGTTGTCGTAGCATCGTTCAAAATAGGCCTGCCCTATAACTCCATGTTGCACCAGTCCCTCATCAAGAAGGAGGCAGACACCATCGATGATCTTATGTATCGCATTGAGAAGTATGTTGAGGTGGAAGATGTGGTCACCCTTAGACAAGGTGAGAATGATCGCACAAAGACGACCAAGGGAAATGACAAAAAGAACATCCCCATGAAAGGGGGTGAAAAGTAGAATAGAGGGTCCAATAACGGGGGCAAGGCAAACCCATCTAAGGCTTTCCAGACGATCAACACGGTTTTCAAAGAACCAATTTATAAGATCTTAGACAATATCAAGGACCAATAGTTCCTTAAGTGGCCAAAGAATATGGGCGGTAATACGATCAAGAGGAATAATGCTCTCAGGTGTGCCTATCATAAGGAAAATGGACACAATACAGAGAATTTCAAGACCCTCAAATCCCATATGGAAGAGATAGATCAAGAAGGGAACTTGAATGAATACGTTGAGAAGAAAGGTGACTAGGTCATCGCCACTATTAACCCAAAACAATATAATAATTAGGATGAGGAGGTGGAGCATGATTTTGCCATTATTAACGGTGCTTTAGACCCTAAGAAAATCAAGGGCAATGTAGTTTGGATGGAACTCAATAAGGTCACTACAGTTATAGAGGCCTTCCAAATTAACTCTGCCAAGAGTTAGGCTGGTAAACGCAGGCGGTCATAAGACGTGGACTACAATAAGCACGTAGTCTTCAATGAAGACGATCTGATCTGAGTAAGGATCCCTCACCATGATGCACTAGTTATAACCTTCAGGATTATAAACTGGGACGTGGATAAGCTGCTAGTTTATCAAGGGAGTTCCTCCGAAGTCATGTACATAGATATTTTTCACAAGTTCAAAATGAATATAGAAGGCTTAAAGGAAGCAACCATCCCTCTTGTCAGCTTCGTTGGAAAAATGACCATGCCATTGGGGAAGGTGGTCCTACTAGTTAGAGCCGGTAATATCTCAAATCTGATTGAGCTTTTGGTAGTAGACATTAACTTTACCTATCATGCCATCCTTAGAAGATGGTGTCGGCACGCCATGCAGGTTGTTCCCCCCACTTATCACCAAAAACCTAAGTGCGTTAAAGAACGAGGAATAATGAAGATCAGAGACAATCAGGCCATTGATCAGATGTGTTTTATCGCCACCATTTGGCTTAAGTAGGAAAAGAAAAAAGAAAAGGAAATTGTCCCTAAAGCATCACAAGACGAAGATGCACCATGCAAATAGCAACTAAAGTATGAAAGAGCGAGGGTGGAAGAAATAAGATTTGACTCAATAAATATGGTGATAAGACCCAGTCGGGAAAGAAATTTTTGATCAGCACCACACCGCCCGAGCAAGAAAGGGAGGAATTAATCTTTTTGCTGAAGGATAATTAAGATGTATTTGTATGGAAGTCGTACAATATGACTAGGATCAATCCCAAAGTTGCATCACATTGACCCCATATTTTCTTTGATCATATAAAAGGCTCGTCGCACTAACCCAGAAAAAAAGAAAAAGTAGTGGAGACAGGGGTAGGAAAACTTTTGGAGGCAAGGTCCATCAGAGAAGTTCAATTCGAAAAATGTCTCTCAAAACTAGTAGTGGTCCGAAAGAGTAGTTGGAGAGTGTGCGTGGACTTCACCGACCATAATAAGGCCTATCTCAAGGACATTGTTCCTATGCCCCAAACTAGATTAGTTAGTCGACACCACAACTAGCCATAAACGAATAAGTTTTCTAGATACATACTCAGGATACCATTAGACCCCTTTGTTTGGCTTCGACCAAGATAATAATTCATTCATAACCACTCTGGCCCTATATTGTTATAGGGTCATGCCCTTTGGATTTAAAAATGTAGGAGTCGCGTACCAAAGATTAGCCACAAATATGTTTAAAAATAATTAGGAGAGACAATAGAGGTGTATGTTGACGATATGCTCATCAAGAGTAATCTCAAAATCGATCACCTGAAGGTTTTAGTGAAGACCTTCGAAATCCTCAGGCATAAACAAATGAAGCTCAACACAACCAAATGCTCCTTTGGGGTTCAATATGAAAAGTTTCTGGAGTACTTGGTCAGTAAAAGGGGTATTGAAGCACACCTGACCAGATATTTACGATCAATAATGTCCTCCAATCGAGGACACTACGTGAGAAGTTGTTGGGGATGCTAGAAGCCCTAAATCGTTTCATTTGAAAATCCTGCAAACGATGAAAAGACTTTTTATAACTGCCAAAGAAAGAGAAATGCCTCACTTGGAATGAAGAATGCTCAATGTCCCTTGAAGAAATCAAATACTATCTGAGAAAACCTCCTCTGCTGACTATCCCATATCCAGGAGATCCTATTTATATTTACCTAGCAGTTTCAAGCCATGCAGTCAGTCTGATGTTAGTTTATTGTAACACGCCGCAAAATTCGACAGACGGGGTGGCCAGCCACCGCCGCTGAACTATGTTGGACGTGAACTAAATAAATACCATTATTAGCATGAGACACATATGAGACATAAATAAATCAATCCATAAGATAAATAATTGAATCAATCTCAAATGATCATAAACAACTAAGCGATAAAAGATCCATCACATGCTAAACTCCGAATAAATCCAATCTCCAATAATGATTAAATAAAATCTGAATAATCCAACATAAATCCTCTAAACAACTTTGGAACCGAATGGCCCAATAAAACTCAATTGAAGTCTTATAATTAAACATGACTGAAAAGGGAAAGTTTAACTACACTATGCCATAAAATGAATAACTCCAGCTGCACCTCCAAATGATAACTTCGATAATCCTATGCAGCTTCTCCAAATCTTATCCTGAAAAGTTAGTCAACGCACAAGGTCAGAGCCCTGAGCATGAATACACACTACTCCCCTCAAATAGGATCCTTGAATCCAGAAAATAGCATTATACGCAATAAATATCACAATAGAATATTTTAAATTAAACGGGATAATTAAATGCGATAAATATAAATCACTAACTACCCGCAGAAATCCCCATTTATAAAGGCACACCATTATGATTTTAAATTCTCAAGTCCCATGATGTTAATTTAATTAAATTAACCAACTTTTATTATTGTTCTCACTTTTTTTTTATTAAAGTGTCACACTCCCCCTTGAGAAATCGCCCTCTGACCCGTTTAAACTGTCGGCCCCGACACATGACAAGGTTCCACACACGACATGACATAAATCGCCCTCTGACCCGTTTAAACTGTCGGCCTCGACACATTATGTCGTCACAAATTTTAATGCCCGTTTTTATCTTAAACATTAATTCTCAATTTTTCAATTTCACAATTTATAAATTACCCCATCCTTTAATCGATGTGAGATCCTCAAAATACCCCTTAGTCCCATACTTAAGGGTCCCCAAGTTATCAATCCGTCCTACCCTATGTATAGGATGAATTTCTAACCTAAACCTCGACCTAGTCTCATGCTTAGGCTAGCGTAACGACGATAAAGTATAAAAAATCAGCCCACCCCCAAGATGATAAAAACACGATAATCTACCCTCACTAGTCTCATACCTAAAAGGCGTAAATAATCAAAAGGCCTTCCCACTAGTCCCATACCTAGAAGGAATCCTAAAATATAGGGAGAGAAATAATACCCCACAACCCGTCGTCACAATAATATTTAATAATACCAACAAGTCACACAAACAAGCATAATTAACCAACGTATAAAAATACACATGATAGTCCAATTCAATTAAATCTTAACTTAATTATCACCTCGTCATAAACATCCAATTAATCTTATTTAATTATTTTAAATTAAATATACCGCTATCTCAATATTTAAAGCATCAAAATTCCAATTTCATTATCTCAACACAAATTCCATTTATACGCCCCCAAATCCATTTATTTTAAAATTAGGATTTTTCTACATGTAACCTACACCAACAAACCCAAAATCACTCATGAATCCTATGTACCCAAAGTGTTATGAATATTATTCAGATTAAAAGATTTTATAAAAATAGCCCCCATAGTTAGCGTCCACTTTATCTAATTAAGTTATAAATTATTTTTAAGAAAACATGTAATTAAGTGTTTAGGCGACACTTAAAATGCATAATACTAAAGGAAAGGAATAGAGTATTCATGCCTGTGAAGATCGTGTTGAAAATATGATTAGAAATATGGATTCCTCTTGAAAAATTAGCGAAGAAGTGTTCTTGAACAAACTTGATTAAACCCTAATTAAGCCTCCCAAAACTTGTGACAAAAACTTGATTATGTTGGAGGTTGATGATTATGGTTGAGAGGAAAAATATTTGGAAGTGTTCTCTAGTGAAAAACTTGAGAAAAAGTGATTATGAGAAGTCTCCCTACGGATTATTAAGGTTATATAGTGATTAGGAGTCCTAATCCTAAACAAACTCTAATTAAAAACAACTTGCAAAGCACGATTACTGAAGGGATTGATCGATCGATCCCGGGCGGCGATTGATCACCCAGAAAAACTGGCAGTTTGACTAAAAAATTTATAAGGGATAAATATGTAAAAATTCATATAAAATCCATTTTAACTCCGATTTTAATTCCACTTGAAGTTTTATTCTTCTAAAATCATAACCAACATATTTAGCCAATAAAAATTATTAAATCCAAAAAATTATTTTTCTCGAATATTCCAATTAATTAATTAAATTAAATAATAAAAATACGGGGTGTTACATTTATGAGAAGGAATGACGTATCCCCCATTTACTATGTCAGCAAGGCAATCCTAGACACTAAGAAATGCTACCTCCCACTGAAAAAATTATCCTTATCCTTCGGTCTTCGTGTGACGCAAATTGAAGCACTAATTTGAAGCCCATTCAATCATAGTCATCACGTTTTTCCCCTCAAAGATGTTTTTCGAAAGTTTGACTTATTTGGACGGATGTCCAAATGGTTAATCGAACTTGGGAGATTTGATATACAATATCAACCAAAAACGGTGATCAAGGGACAAATGTTAGCTGATTTTATTACAGAATTTGTGAGAGAGTATGGCCCCAGTAACCAACAAATTGTCGATCAAACTACGAGAATGATTGGTCCAGAAAATAGGCACTGTGTGGATGGTGCCTTTAATTCTGAGGGAAAAGGAGTAGATATTATGCTCGTCACACTAGAGAATGCCATGATCGAGATAGGAATTAAATTTGACTTTGAAGCATCCTATAATGAAGTTGAATACGAACCCTCATAGCCGGACTACATAAATCTCACTCGTTAGGGGCAAGTCACCTTGACATAAAGTTGGTATCGAACCAAGTAATGGGAGGTTTTAATGCCAAAGATTATTGATAACTGGTTTTTTTACGTATATAGTCATTGTCTTCAAATGCGTAGTCTCAAAAATCCCTTGAATACCTACAAAACTTGTTAAACAACTCGTATTGAGGCGAATACGAGTATCAATCCAACTTTCAAGGTGAAACAAAGAGCATGAACACTTGTAATTTCAATTTTTATTAAAACTTTTTTTTTTATTTTTTTTAAAAACAATTTCAAGGGAGAATTAACTAACAAATGCTAAAAATTTGAAGTGATTAAATAACTAGAAATAATACGTAACCAGGTGTGATAAATGTGAGAAGATTCAAGAGAGGGGATTACAACGTGTGTTCAATAATTTTTAATTCTTAATTTATTGAGTTGAAAATTTTCAAAATAATATTAAATTTACAATTTAACTCTCGATACAATCATAAATTCAATAATGTCTTTTTTAGAAAACTCATGTAAAAATGCCATTACTCTGAAAACTGGATTTATACTCTCTTTAAAGAAATCACCCGCTAAGATCAATTTATAAAAAAAATATGAATCCGGGAATCACAAATCCGAGTTAATATTCAAATTTTAAGAAAAACCTGTCTCTAGTTTGATTCGGAAATCAAATATCTAAAAAAAATTAATTCACTATCTCTTGATACGGAAATTAATGTGTGACAATTAAAAATAAATTTTCCTAGAAATATAACAATCAATTAAATTTATTGATTATATTAACATCCTGCGCGTTTCACCCCACCCCTTGAACGGAGTGTTTACCCTAACATTCTCATGTTAAAACATAACACAACAATAAAATACATGTCAAGAATAATATAAATTGAAACAAGGAAAATAAATACGATACACAAACATTCCTGTCGAATCACATTCTTGAAATGCGTTCTGACATGCATTCAACGTCTTCACAAATATTTGCATAGGATTACAAAGAAAATAATAAAAACTAATCCCAAAAATTATTCAAAAGCTAAACTATTTTTTTTTGTATTTTTTTTGTATTTTTTAATTCCTAAACTGTACAAAACTACACTAGTTTTCTCACTGATTCTGCAGTGAGCGAGAGTCTTCAAATGAGCTGCTCATTCCTTGTTTTATAAAACTACAAGTGTTGTTTTGGAAAGGAGATATTGGTGGGATTTGAATCAACCAAGTCAAAGGAGCATGTGGGTTTATTTGGAATTGTGGCTTTGGCTTTGTTTCTAATTCCATGGTGTGATTGGTAGGTACGGTTTTAATGGTGATGGAAGTTGGGTCTTGGGTGTTTTTAATGTCTATTGGGTCGAACTCGAGTTTGGATGGGTTTTTGAGTTATGGGTTAAGGCAGTCCGGGTATGGATTTGGATGGAGCTCGGGGGTCGAAAATGGAGGTGGTCGGTTTTTATGGGGTTTTCGACCGGAGGTGAGGGGTTGAATGGCCGGAGTTAGGCAGGTGGTCGTAGATCGAGTGAGTTCGACAAAGCAGACACTTGCTGGTGGTTATCGTCGATTTATAAGGACAGCAGGTCTGGTGGGCGTCGGAGGTTTGGATTATGATCGGAGTAGGGTCGAATTAGCTACTGGAGAGTTGGGTTTAACATCCGGGTTTCATGTCGGTTTGGGGTAGGAGGGTATGGGGCTAGTGTAGCAGGATAGGTGAGGGAGAGAGGAGAGTGGTGTTTGTTATGTGTGTGTTATGTTGTACCTATTAAAAAAAATTAAAACTCAACTATAATTACAAAATTAAAAAAAATTAAAAATAAAATATATTAAAATTAAAAATAAAAAATTAAAATCCTAAACTTTAAACTAATAAAAGACTCAACTAAAAATCTATAATAATAATAATAATAATAATAATAATAATAATAATAATAATAATAATAATAATAATAATAATAATAATAATAATAATAATAATAATTGTTGATGCAAAAAAATAGACTAGGCCAAATAAATTGATCACAGATAAATAAGTTAAACAAATAAGACAAATGAGGTTTTTAAAGTGGTCTGGCTTAATGGAAAAGCCTTCGTCCACTGTTATGTATTGCCTGACTGCCTTGATTTATTTTTCGATCCCCCTTACAATGAGGGTGCTACAACGTATTTATAGCCTAAGAGGGGTGTGATCGAGGGGAAAAATCGAGCGTCCGTGTAATACGCTAGTCGTTGTTATCGGCTTCCAACCTCAATACAAAAAAAAACCTAAACTTGTAACTACACTTCTTAAGGAGTATAGTGGCGAGTCTAGGTATCGAATCCACAGGGAAATAGGACGTGTGAACGTGACGACAAAGGTAAGGTAGTTTAATCCTAAAGTTGATGTTAAAATAAAATAAAAGAAAAAGATGATTGATGGGTTTAAATTTCCAATTGGTGATGAAATAAAATGTGCACAAAAATACTAAGAATTGTAAAGAAATTAGATTTGAAAATGAGAAAAAATAGGGTGGGGTACAATCCCTCAAACCTTAACAAATTACCGTATAGAATACTAGAATTGTAAATTAATTTTTTTTACTAAATCCAGTCTTTATATATCCTAAGCATTACATATACGAAGGATCTTGCCCACATCATATGAAATCAAAGGCAAATACAAAGCGGTGAATGGAAAATTACACTTGCATAGCATTCTTAAACATCCCAAGTACCTAGAGCAAGAGAGATTAAAAGGTCGGCTATATTCGTAGAATTTCCATACACGATTTGGTCAATATTTAATTTACCCTCAATTTTTACACATGTAATTTATACCGGAATGAGTTCATGTACCCCAACCCTTGAAAATTTAGCTAGACATGATTTTATGGGAAAACAATTTCATAACAATGCATAAAATTGTGGATCTAAGAAACATGGTAAAAACAAAAATTACAAAACAAGAAAAGATGATTAAATTAAAAATAAAAATTGAGATTAACTAAGAGAATGGAATTTGATACTTGAAATCTTCACTAGGGAAGAGAGATGATTGAATCTAGAAATATTCTTCTTCTTCAACCTTACAAACTAGGGTTTATGAAAATTTCTATGTAAAGAAAAACTAAGAAAACTCTCTAAAATCTGACTTTCTCTCTATAAAATTCTATTCTACTCTCTAGAATTCGTCTCCCTTTGAAATGAGGTAGGGCTTGGTCTTTTATATCACCAAGTAGCACGAATTTGACAGCTAGAATCACTTGTTGCGCAAGTTTTCACCAGCTAATCACCTCAAAATCTGCATAATTAATGCCAGCAATTCGCACTGCCGGACCGGTCCGGATAGCCCTCGGATCGGTCCGTTTTTCAGCTACCGGATCGGTTATTTTTTTATTCTACCGGATCGGTCCGGTACCCACCAGATTGGTTCTGCTGTCATCGGTTTGGTTTCTGGTCCATTTCTCTTCATTATCGCGCAACTTCAAAACATCATAACTTCTTCACCGTAGCTCGGATTGAGGTGCCGTTTTTTCCAGTGTTCTTGTAATTTTGAGGTCTTAAACTTTCTAGTTGGCTCCACCTCCGGACTAAGTCTGCAAAATTACGAAAATGCCCTTCAACTCTCCTTTTCTTGGTTTCTTTCACTGTTTTGAGTTCTCCTTCGCACTAACTTGCATGAAATACCTGTAAAACACATAAGAAATAAAAAAAACACGAAATAATTTCCAAAAAAGGTTAGTAGCATAAATACGAGACAAATCCAAGCTATTTACACTGCACGGGATCATAAAAATACCGAAATTAAGGGGATAAATGTGAAGAATATGTGCCTAATCAGGGTGTCAAGAGTCATCTTATGAAAGGATGGAATGCGTTAATTTGTTAGATATTTACATCAATACATAATGAGAATTAAACATAAAACTGCTGGCGCTTCATTGGCCATACTGGTTGGACTCCCTGTTGTTGGTCGGTCTTCCCAGTTGGCTGGTTTTCCATGTTGGTTGGGCTTCCTTGTTGGTTTGTCTTCTCTGTTGGTCGGGCTCCCTTGTTGGTCAGGGATTTGTATCATGCTGACTTGGACTTGTGCCACATTGGATGACACATGTGGGCTTATAATTGGTCCACGTAAGGTGGTGAATTTTAGTAGCAACAGAAGCCCCTAATGTTTCATTCTTGGAGCTGATGCTAATGTATGGAACATTATGCTTAAATAGTAGTTCGAGCTATTTGGTCGACTGCAGAACTTCCAGACTTGTGAAATTTATCCAGTTAATTGATATTTTTTAGCGGGAATAGCGGTTTTGTAGATATTTCAAATTTTAGCGAGTATTTCTGGGGTATCTTCATCTTTTCTCTTGTTAGCCACTGTAAACTCAATCTTCGTTCTCTTTAATCATTACTTTTACCGGTTTTTGAGGCGTCTTATAAAAGGGCGGTAAAACTTCGATCATTTTCTATCTTCCTTTTCTGATTTTGTTGTTGTATTCTTTGAACCTTCGTGCGATCGTTTTCTTTTCTATCTTTTATTCTTGCCCAATCCTTAAACCCTTCTTTTCTCTCTTCTTCTTTTAATTTTCATCATGATTTATTCTATTGAATCTCTTGATAAGTTCAGGAATGACTTTGACATTTCGTCGTGAGTTGTACTGGAACATCCAACTTTTTCTTTCAAATTTTTCTCTCTTGCTGAGGGCCATTGGTTCCCTTCCATCTTTATTGCTGAGTGTGGGTTCATATTTCCTCCCAATCCCCTGTGTCTGAAGTTTTGTCAGTATTTTGACGTTGTACCTGCTAAAGTAGCTCCTAACACATGGAGGGTGGTGAATGGAGTATATAGGTTAAATCGAATTCATGGAACGCATCTAGGGATTCCAGAAATAATGTTTTGTTATAAATGGGAAACTAGTGACACCACTTTTTATTTAAAAACTAGGGCGGTTAGTAAGGCTTTAGAAGTTAACCTCCCTGATTTCGATAGGGATTATTTTAATTAAGGGGTAGTTGTAAAAAACTGGCAACATGCTCCCCTAAATGGAGGTGCTAAATATCAAGGACCTAGATGCTCTTTGTCAACGAGATAGGTAGTTTTGTGTTTAATAATTTTTTTCTCTGTTTATATTTGATAAAATGCCATACTGACTGTTGCTTTGTAAATTTGATTGCAGTTGACCGGAAGAAAAAGTCCCCTAAATAGAGCGAAGTGAACTTAAAATAATTGAAGTTCATTTAGATTTTATAAGAAGGTTGCCGAGGAGAACGTTAGGTCTGCTTCTTATTTGCTTCAATACAAAAATACCATTTCTTCCTTCATTACCTGACCTGCAGCTCCTCCTGCTTTGGTGGTTGATCTTGATCAGTAAGCTGTTATTGATTCAGACGTTCTTCTTTCTGATATCATGAAGAAGAGAAAGTTTCCTGACCTTCTTAGTGGCAACATTTCTGGCTCCCAAAAACTTGTTGAAGGGGACAAGAAGAAGACATGTGAGGCCAAAAAAGATTCCCCATAGATGATGAACTTCCTTTGAGAAGACTTAGGAGAGGGACTGTAGAGAAAGAGGTCGAATATGTGACTAATGTAGACCAACATACCTTAGTCGAATTACCTTCTTCTGATGCTGGTCCTCCAGCAGTTATTACTCCTGGTTTGTTTAGGAAGTTGATCAAGTCTGGAACTCTTCCAGACCACAGGGGAGCGAATGGCATGCTACCCCGAGTAAAGATTTCTCAATTGGCTGGTCAAATAATTGCATCAGTAAGGGATTTCCATCTTCTTTATTCTGTTGTCTTTATATTTTTAATATACTAACTTGCTCTTCTTCTTTTGCAGTTCTTGGTGCATTTTAATAATATGCTGGATAAGGATGATACAATTCAGGCTTCTTCTTCAAATGATGTAGAGGAATCTTTGGCTGTCTTGAAGAAGTTTGTGATCGATTCTCAGTAAGCCTTGGAGATTGAGAGAAATACTTGGGAGGATAAATTGAAGACTGCTGAAACTGCTCGGCAGACGTCTGTGGGAAATTCCCTTGAAGATGAGCGCATGGCTAAGACTCCTAAGGAGCTTGTGACCAAATTAAATGACAACCTTTCCTCTGAAAGGTCAAAGAGAAAGTCTGCTGTGAAGGAGTGCTTCAGTGCTAGTTGGGACAAGGGCTGGAACAAAGCCATTTCTATTGCCTTAGCTCAGATTGAGTATGCAAAATAAAAATATTTCAAAGATGGTTGGGTTGCTTCTCTCCAAGAGTTAAACACTGTTGAAGGCTCTGAACTTTTTTAGAGATATACTTATAGTCTCCTCCTGTCATGGAGGATGAGATTGAAGATGCAGTTAGTTTTGGAGAGTCTTCTCTGGTGGTTAAATCTGCCGGCGACCAACCTAAAGTCATTGAGTTTTATCTTCCTCCAACCGAGCAACCTAAAGTTATCGAGTCTTCTCTTCCCCTAACCGTATGCAGCCCCTTCTTTCGAGCAGGTTGAGAATGATAGGAAGAAGGTGTAAAGTTGTTCAACATTTTCCCTTTTGGTTTTTTGTTTCTTTTTATTTACTTTTATTATACCTGAACTCTTCATTATCAATAAAAGAAACCTTTTGTTCTTTTTTTATCTCTTGTTGATTATGCATATCTTTCATTCTTGTTGTTGATCGATGGTCATTTTATCTTGTTAGTTTATAGCGAAGATGGAACAACTATCTTCCAATGATACCGAGCTACTGAGGAAGTGTAATACTTTTTTCAAAGTTGGTCATATAGACTTATTCGAAGAAGAAATCATTAAGTTGTCGGTGATGATGTATCAGAGCAGGCTAAACAAGACTACAAATATTTAAAGTACTTACTTGATTGGGCAGTAGCAAATAATGTTGCCTACTATGAGATGATAGATAGCTTCAAGAATAATATAAAGATGTTGCCTACCTGGGCAAAAATATCGAAGCTTAAGTGTAGGTCAGGATTTTGATAACTTTATTTCTATTTATAATAAAAAGGAATCTTTGCTTAAGTTTAAAGTTGAAGAAACTAGAACTGTTGCCAACCTCCTGGAGGAGGAGAATAATAATTTAAGGGATGAATTGAAGCTTTTGAAATTTGCTCCTAAAATTGCTGTTGCTACTACCAGTGACGGGTATTCCTTTTTAGAAGCTAAAAATGCAACATTAAGGGAGGAGTTGGAAGAATTAAAAAAGATTAAACCTGCATCATCTTCCCGAGTAAGAAATAATCTTGGCCGAGGTACCACAGAGGAAGTTAGGACCCAACATCCCTTGCCAATTAAGCTGCGCAGTTAAAAGCTAAAGATCAAGCTATTGCTAAGATGTCCCAGAAGTTACAGACTTTGTCTGAATAACTATCCACTCAATATTCTCAATTACAAGTGAAGGATGGAGTGCTGAAGAAGCTGCATTCACAGGTTGAAAAATTAACCTTTCAATACCATAAGCAGCCAAGGGAAGTCTGGATGGACGGGTATAATGAAGCTCTGGGGCATATTGATGCTAAGCTTCAACAAGATAAGAATGAGGGCTATAAATGGGGTTGGATGAACACTTTGACAGTGATGAAGGTAGATCAAAATAGTTCATTATGGGACTGGTATGACCCAGGCTTTCTTGAGCTTCACAATCCTTCTTTCAAGTTTGATGTCAGCTGGATTCCTATTCACCGTATTCCTCAATACTTGATTTCAAAGTACTTGGGAGATTACGAGCTACATAATGAACTAGAGATCGTCCTAACTCCTCATCTGCTTGATCATCCTAGTAGTACTAGTACTAGAATGCTTCAAGATTTTAACTTCATCACCTCTCCTTACACTTTGGATGATCCTCCAGCTGACATGGACCCTGTCTTTAAGGCTGGAGGGAAACGCGCTGTAGAATAAGGCTTTGTATTTTGTTCCTGCATGTTTAGTATCAAGTAAAAATATATAATCATTTGATTGAACTAATGAAAAGCTTATTTTGTCAATCTTTGACTTTGAATTGATCAACTTTTAATCAATGAATGTCTTCATAGTCTTTGACTATGAATGGATAAACTTTTCGTCAATCTTTGTATATGAATGTCTTCTTACTTTTTATCGGTTCTATTAATACCCTTAGGTTTTACCCAAGTATCGTACTAATTGCCAATGTTTTACCATGAATTTACTAATATTCCCCACTTTTTGGGTATTAGTTACCTTGGTGCCCAAACGTGTGTGGAACATTTGTCCATCTTTTAGCCCAATTTAGATGAACATTTATCATTCAGGTCTTTATTAACCAAGCATTTGGGACTTACAATTTTACCTTGCATGGTTTTTATGTGTTGACAACCAACATTGTTGGTAACTTTGTTGACACCAACCAACATTTTTCTAGTAGTTTTTGATGCCGACCAACATTTTATTGGTGGTTTTTGACACATCTGCCGTGTAGTGCATAACACTAGTACTCCAAAAAGAAAAATAATTTTTTTAAGTAAATCATATTCTCATTGACATTGTAATGAACTGAGTACAACATGATTACATCACTAATAATATTTCCTTAGGTGTTCTGTCCAAAGTCTCAATTCGATATGTGCCTGGTCGGATAACTGTTGTAATGCGATAAAGCTCATGCTAATTGGCTTCAAGTTCATTGTTCTTCTGAATCAATTTCTTCAAAACATAATCACCTTCTTTTAAGTTGCTTGGCTTCACCCTTTTATTGTAAAAACGTGTAGTTCGTTGTTGATAGGCTGCATTTCTTAGAGCTGCAACTTCACATACCTCTTCCAGCATGTCTAAGTCCATCCATCTCATTAAATCACTAACTGAGGTATTGAAATTAAGAACTCTATGAGTGGGTAGGCCTAATTCGATAGAAATTACAACTTCAGTACCAAATGCTAACATGTAAGGTGTCTCTCTAGTAGTTATTCTAGGGGTTGTTCGGTAAGCCCACACGACGGAATGTAGTTCATTGATCAAATTACCTTTAGCATTTTCCAGCATTTTCTCAACCTATTCAACCAAGTTCTATTCGTTACCTCCGTTTGGCCATTGCTTTAAGAATGACTAGGATCATAGTGGATTTTTTGGATATTGGATTTGGCATAATAAGCAGCAAACTCATGATTATCAAATTATGTGTCGTGATCAGTGATAAAGGCGTAGGGCAAGCCATACCCGCATATGATATTTTTTCAAATAAATTGATAAACGTTTCTCCACCCATTTAGTGAAGTAATCAACAACTACAACCAGGTATTTGAACCTTCCTCGGGTGGTCGACAGAGGCCCGACCAAGTCAATTACCCACATAACAAAGGGCCATAGTGAAGTGATCGATGTTAGGAGAGCTTGTGGAGTTTGCGTATGCTGGAAAACCTCTGGCACTTATCACACTTTTTGGCAAAATGCTTCACAATCTGCTTGCATAGTTGGCCAGTAGTACCCCTGTGTATTGATTCTTCACAATAATGTTCTCCCAACTACATGGTCTCCACATGACCCTTCATGAATTTCCTCAATCAAATATTTTACTTCAGATGGGGGCGCACAACATTACAGACCAGCAGTTAATCCTCTTATGTACAAAACACCATTATCTAGTACATATCTCGCAACTTTGTATTTCAACTTCTTAGCTACCAGTAGGTCAGCTGGTAGAATTCCATCTTCAATATAAGCTCTTATTAAATCCATCCAAGATGGGCCCATGTCAACTGCAATAAAATTAACCATCAGATCTTCATCAATGCTCCTATTAGCAAGTAGCTCAATAGTAATAGTTCTTCGCAGCTCAGTTGTGGTTGCTCAAGCTTGCCAAGCAAGTGCATCTTCTCTGGAATTTTCTAATCTTAAAATTCTGATCATCTGAATAACTTACAATGTAGTGATTACCTTCAAAGCTTTAGCTAAGTATTTAGACATCAATTCTCCTTTAGCTGCATATAAGTTCAACACCTAATTTACCACCAACTGTGAACCACTGTATACCATAACTTGCTCGGCATTCAGTGATTTGGCTAAATTTAAACGAACAATCACAGCTTCATACTCTGCCTTATTATTGGAGGCTTGAAATTGGAATCGTAGAGCGTATTCTATATCTATTTCATCTGGAGTATTAAGGATTATTCCTGCTCCACATCCAATTGCACAGGATGACCCATCAACATACAGACTCCATATGGGAATATTATTGTCAAATGCTTCGTTTGTCAGAATAGTTTGATGGAATATTTTATCCTTTACCTCCTCATATTTCTTTTTCATCTCCTGTACTCCGTTAGAGGGTTTTGGTTGATCGGTGGTAACTTCTTCTATAATTTCCTTTGCTTGGAGATGGTCAAGGATATCCCCAGTAGGTTTGCTGACTCCTGAGTATTGCTCGACAGGAGTCCTTTATTGCTCGAGAACCTCTGGGTAATAAATTCTGCAATAAAATTCTCCACAGCTTGGCCTTTTAAAGAAAACCTTGGTTCATATACAAGATCATATTCCCCCAACTCCACAACCCAATACATCAATCTTCTGGATTTCTCTGGCTTATGCAAATCTTGCCTCAGTGGCATGCCAGTGTTTACCACTATGATATGATCTTGAAAATATCGCTTCACCCGTTTACTAGCCTTAATTAAGGCTAGTGTTAACTTCTCCAGCTTGGGATATCTGACCTCTGCTCCTCGAAAAGCTTTGCTAGTGTAATAAAATAACTTTTGAACTCCATTCTCCTCTCTGATCAAGGCAGAGCTAACAACTGATTCAGAAATAGCTAGATAAAGATACATCTTTTCTTCCAACACTGGTCAAGAGAATAGTGGGGGTGCTCCCAGGTACTGTTTTAATTCCATAATTTTTTTTCACATTCATCGTTCCATTCAAAGATTTTTCTAAGAACCTTAAAGAATGGTAAACATATGTCTATTGCCCGGGACACAAATCTGTTGAGTGCTGCTACACACCCTGTTAGCCTTTTAACATCCTTTTTACTGGTCGGGGATTACATTTCTATCAAGGCCTTGATCTTATATGGATTAGCTTCAATGCCCCTTTAATTTACTATATAATCAAGGAACATTCCCTCCTGAACTCCAAAAATGCATTTGGTTGGGTTTAACTTCATCTAGTGCTTCTCCATCTAATCAAACATCTGGCTGAGGTCGGCAATATGATCAACAAATTTTTTTCTCTTTGTCAGCATATCGTCAACATACACCTCCATGTTCTTGCCTATATGCTCCTCAAATACTTTGTTCACCAGTCTTTGATAAGTGGCACCTGTATTTTTAGACCAAACGGCATAACATTATAGCAATAAGTTCCCCGAGGAGTAATAAAGGAAGTACTTTCTCTGTCTTCTGGCTTCATTTCGATCTGGTTATAACCAGAATATGCATCCATAAAACTCAACAGCTCGTGCCCGAAGTAGCATCCACTAGTTGATCAGTTCGTGGTAAAGAAAAATGATCCTTTGGGTACACTTTGTTCAAGTCATTAAAATCCACCCACATCCTCCACTTATTATTTTTCTTCTTGACCATAACTATGTTGGCCAACCAATTTGGGTACTTCTCATCTTCAATAAAGGAAGCTTTTTGAATCTTCTTCACTTCTTTCTATATAGCCTGATCCTTCTCTAAGATTAAAACTCTTTTTCGCTACTTTACAGGTTTAACCTCCTTATTAACATTAAGCTCGTGGCCCACAAAATTTGGGTCTATGCCAGGCATATCTTCATTGCTCCATATGAACACCTGCTTTCTTTGTCTCAAGAAGGCCACCAATTCCTATTTAAAAACCAGATCCAATGACTCTCCTATTTGAGTCGTCCGCTCTGGTTTATCATCGTCCGAAATAATGCTTTATGTTGCCTCCATCACCTGGCCTTTTACGAGCTCTGATTCATCTCTTAGATCTAAGGTTTCAACCTCAGATTTGCTGTTTGGTTCAAACATATCCACTTGATAAGTGGTTGTTTTCTTTACTTTTTCCATATCTTCCTCATCGACAAATGAATAGTAGAATTCCTTATCTACCTTCTGATCTCCTTTTACTATTCCAACTCCAAAGTTGGCCGGGAACTTCAGGCATTGATGAACAATAGAAGGTACAACTTCAAATTTCTTCAAACCTACTCTTCCTATGATCATGTTATGAGCAGAATGAACATATTTATCCATTACAAAGAATTTAACTTTCTCTATCCTGCTCGTCGGCCATGTCCCGATCAACACGTCTAGATTGATTGTTCCCAATAAAAATACCTTCTCACCAGAGAATCCTATGAGGGGCCTGTGGTAAGGCTCCGGTGAGCTGAGTTTTAATCCCAAACTATCAAAACAGGGATATAACATAATGTCCACTGAACTGCCGTTATCCACCAGTGTTCTTGCTACCAATACGTCTTTCATTCTGACTTTGGTCACTAAAGGATCATCACGAGGATATAATACTCCGGATAGATCATTTTTGGAAAAGTCAATCACGAGCTTATCCTTATTGACTTTCCTTGGTCTGTCTTTCTCGACAAGGTTGATTCACTGGATATAGGAACAAGCTTGAACCTTATTGAGGTAAGCCTTCCTTTCAGCTGTATGGCCTCCTCCTCCTACATCTCCACCTGTAATCATATGGAAACCAAAATATCCAAAGCTGAGTGTGAATACCTCGCATTTAGGTTGCCTAGGCTTCTTAGGGAGATTAGGATCGTCTTTTAGATCACCGTCATGGTTCCTCTTCTTCTCTTTTTTAGGTCTAACGGTAGATTTAGATCTCTGTTGACCTCTACCTCCAGCTCTTCCACCAGTCTGCCAATTAACAAATCTGTCCAATTTTCCTCGTCGGATGAGCACTTCTATCTCATTCTGGAGAGCAATACACCGGTTGGTCGTATGATTATGGTCTTTGTGAAATTCGCAATACTTGGACTTATACCTCTTATTAACAGGTGACCTTAACTTTTTAGGCAAACTCAGTTGTGCTTAATTTCTTCCAAAACATGATGTATATCCACTATTAAGGAAGTGTAATTGGTATATTTTCTGAGACAATCTAAGCTTTCTTTTGCTTTCAAATTCTTGCGCTCACTGTGATTCTTGTGCTCCTTCTTATCCTACTTCCCTTCAGATTTCGTTTCTGCCTTTGCATCTGAATTCTTTTTAGCTTCCATAACTTCCTCAACGTTCGTAATCTTCGCTACTTTGTCCATCAATTCCTTCATCGTCTTTAGGGGATCTTTTGCCAAAGTATAATATAGTTTGTCAAGGAGAAAACCACTCATGAGGGTAATGATTGCAATCTTCTCCTCGTAATTAATAACCTCTAATTTCTCATTATTGAAATGAGTGATGTAATTTTTGGTACTTTCTCCCACCTTCTATCTTACACTAAGCAAATGAGCCACTCGCTTCACTGGTTTGGCTCCAAAGAAAAAATTACCAACAAATAGCTCAGTGGGTTATTGGAAGTTAAAAATCTTCACCCGAGGAAGACTATTATACCATATTTGAGCAGATCCAGTGATTGCTCCTGAGAATTCCCTTTACCCATCTCGTCAGGGACATCATATATAGCAACCGCTGCTTGGTATTATTCTATATAAAGAACTAGACCAGTCTTCCTATCATAGTTGGGAGTAACCACTGGAGCTTTAAACTTGGAGGGTGTAGGGAAATCTGCAATGGTTTGCACAAAAGGGAGATTCCTTAACAAAACTTCTCTGGAGAGGATTCTTAGCTTTGGCCATTTTTCCCAATCTATCTTCCAAACGCTGAATGGACCCTTTCCAATCAACATTGCCAGAACCATATCTGTGGGTGACGGTTCTTGCGTTCTGACCAACTGATTGTGCTGAGCTTTCATCTTGTGAACCTTCTCTTTGACTGGACCGAGCAGTTTGGACGTTCGATCTGGATTCGGCTGAACCTTCCCTCAAGTCGTTTGGTCATCGAGTATTTACCGGTGCAACCCGATGTGCATTTTTATTTCTCCTGGGTCCCAAACGATTGAAAGGATAGGTCTTAATTAAGCTTTCCAAAGAACTCAATCTTTCTGTAATGAGGGACTATCCATCATAGGAATTAGGAATCCTGATAGAAGAAGTTGCTCCAGGACGGTACGAAGGATCCCTTGAATTTATGGAATAACTATGCCCAACACTCCTGATCGGCGACAGTGGCATACTCCTTTGATTGGACTATGCAGGAACTCCAGCTTGAAGAGTTTAGGCCAGTTATCTTATCGTATCCTGCATAGCCTCTTGACCTTTGGCCAGGCTAGCCAAAATTCCAGTTAAATCGTTATTACTTGGAGGGGAAGAGCGATTAGGCAAAATTCCATAATTTATGTTACTTGTTTCAGTGATATCATCCATGTATGATGAATTAGTGAAAACGTTTAGCAATACTTCCCCAGAAACGGCCCCAATCTTGTTGATGCAAAAAACTAGACTAATCCTAATAAATTAATCACAGATGAATAAGTAAAACAAATAAGACAAATGAGGTTTTTGAAGTGGTTCGGTTCAATAGAAAAGCCAAACGTCCACTGTTATGTATTGCTTGACTGCCTTGATTTGTTTTTCGATCCCCCCTGCAATGGGGGTATTACAACGTATTTATAGCCCAAGAAGGGTGTCAAGAGTCTTAATGTGAAAGGATGGAATGCCTTCATTTGTTAAGTATTTACATCAATACATAATGAGAATTAAACATAAAATTGTTGGCGCTTCATTAGCCATACTGGTTGGACTCCATGTTGTTGGTCGATCTTCCCAGTTGGTTGGTCTTCTATGGTGGTCGGGCTTTTTCGCTAGTTTGTCTTCTTTATTGGTCGGGCTCCCTTATTAGTTGGGGATTTGTATCATGCTGACTTGGACTTGTGCCACATTGGATGACATGTGCTGGCTTGTAATTAGTCCACGTAAGGTGGTGAATTTTGGTGTCAGCAATAACAACAACAATAACAATAACAACAACAATAATAATAATAACAACAACGACAATAAAACCATAATAAAAAAAATAATAAAATAAAGAATAAACCTAATAAAATAGACACCAATATTATATTTACATAAAAATACCCTACGCACTATAACTATACGCACACAAAACAACATATAAAATAAATCCTAAAAATTATATACGACTTAATTAAAAATCTAAAAAATAATAAACTTACAAACTAAACACACACAAGGCTCGAGTGATGACTTGGGTTTGGTTTAAGCTTAGGTTTGGTATGGGATTTGGCTCGGGGCATCGAAACTCATCTGGGCATGCTCAAACGGGACATCAGTCTTCACGATCACTTTGATTTTCTACCTTTAACACATTTGACCGCTACTTTGTCAAAATTAACTTGATTTAACATTATTTGATGTTGTGATTACCGAGTGACCTGCAATGTATATAAATACGAACATAAGGCCATTTTTATTAAAAATAAGTGAGTAAAATTCATCTATTTAGGGTATAATATAGACACTTTTGGGTGCTTATCACACCACATCCAAACAGAACATTTCTTGCCCTCGAGCAAAAAATAGAGAGAAATAGAGATAAGTGACCAAAAGTGTGCCACTTTCGCAGACATTGGCGATTGCACTTAGCATGTACAACAAGCCGCTAAACTTATAGGTTACCTTATAGGATGAGTGGTATCTCGTGAGGGTTTGTAGTGAATGTACCCACAAAATTTAAAAGTTTTATTAAACGGTAGTTTCTTATTTGACGATGAAGAGCTATACAATCCAACCAAAAGGATATCAAGGAGTACCATGTTCAATTATCAAAGTGAGGTATAAAATTACTTAATACTAAAACTCAGCATGCGTTAGTGTGAAACAATATTAATTATCATTACAGTAGTTCCTATATCGCCTTTATAGAACCAAAATTTTGACTTCAATTCTCACTAGATACATCTCTTTTAAAATTGGGTAAGTGTATCTCTAGTATGTGAGGAGGTCAGTAAATGTAAATAAGGTCAAACGTCTCACACACTTATAAAAATTGACGGATGCATGAAAGAAAAGTGATCTCATGAAGGAATACTAACCATTACGTTGAGAATGACGAGTTATTCACCATACAGACTTCTCGTTTGCCCGAACACATTACCAAGGGTGAAAATGGGGTTTATGTAAGGCATGAGAAAAAATGAAATGAAGAAGATGATGGTAGGGGTTTTGAGAAAGGTGAAACACACTTTGAATAACTAATGTCTTCATTTTATAAAATTATGATCGCATGATTTCTTTTTCTTCTTTTCTATTTTTTTCCTTCTTTTTCTCTGCTTATTTTTCTATTTTTTGTTTGTTTTTCTCTTTTGTCTTTTTTTTATTGCGATGCATTTTTCTTTTCGTAACAAAAATGAAGATAATTTACATTGACAATTTTAAACACTGCTTTTCTAAAAATTAATGGTTGTGATGGGAAATAATATATGGATGGTATATAGAATGGACGAGAAAAATATGGATAGATAATTGGCAAATGATAATGTGATAGGGAAAAAGATGAGTGTATGGTAAAAATGGTTCGGTTCTCGAGACAAACTACAAGACACGTGTTTCTTATAACTCGAAAGTTATGTCATTCTCAATGATTATGCCAAAATTAAAAACTAATGAGATCATGCAACGACTAACTATAGTACCCAAAGACAGTTGAGTCAACTTGTGACTCGGAGATACATAAAAACCCTCAAAAAGGTGAATGGCTCAAATCTCATAGGTTTTAAGTCTCCACTAGTGATCTTTTAAGGCTCTCTCAAAAATGTTATTAATCTTCAACTTTTGATTATAAACCGTGATAGTGAAAATTGCCGAGTTTAGGAACTCATAGTGCAATTACGCTTTAAGAGGTATTATTTAATTTTATGATAAAATGCATAATTTTAGGGTCGAACGCGGGTATTTCGAGACTTCTAAAAGGGATGATAGACAATTCATGTCATAAAAATTTATTTTAAACTGCATAAAAAGAATTTTAAATGATTTGTTTATGAAAATTTGTCAAAAGAGGTACGATTTTGATAAATTTTCCACTCCCAAACAAAAGAGAACATCGTCCTCGATGTTTAAAACTATATAAACATTGAAAAACATAGGGGAGGAAAGATATTACCATAATGAACTGCTAATGAAAATATACCGCATGATGGAGCAGAGATAAAACCTGAAGAACTGATGCGACACAAAAAATTGTACAAGTCTATAAACATGTGAAACACATTGAGGGAGGATAGAACATCACCCCCAAACAGGATAAGGCTCATATTCAGAAACAATGAACGACGGGTTGCCTCCTGGTGGGCCAAGTTTAATGTATTAAGCCAAACCGATCGGAACTCACCCAAAAATAAGATAGAAAGTAAGATAAAATGGGGTGGCAAAAATGGGGTGGGTGATGGGAATCAGCCCCAAACATGACTGAACAATTAGTCTTGATGTATAAAAGCTACAAGGTCAATGAACTTGAATGGAAAAGTACTTCACGCGATGCAAGGCATCGGTGGACCACGAGTGGGTAGGGAAAAAGGTATAAGGAAGAAAAGAAAGGGTGAGGGTGAAAAGGCACCGATCACATGCCTTATTGGGCATGGTTCTCTAAGTGGATCTAGAGGCAAAATAGTTTAGCAATAATGACGGGGTAGGCCTCAGAAAAAGCGCATGATCGTTTTATAAATGGACGATGATAAAGGTCGCGCCGTGACATGTCAATGAGCTGATGGGGATAACAATTACCATGACAGACGAGTGATGGGCATGAAAGAACAAGCTCAGCATCACGAAAGTTGAGAGTATCATAAATACTCTCATCGATGGTGGGGTGCATTCAAAACGCAGGAAAGGGCTCATGGAACACTAGGGTGGAGGGTGGGTGCAGGTGAGGATACAAATATAGGGATGTGAAGATGAGAGGTTTAATAGGAAGGTCCAAGATAAGTTGTGGGGTAGAAGGGACAAAGGGAGGGTCGGATGGGACAAATGGTGGATCGGGTGGGACAAAGGGTGGGGGAAGATGATCCAACTCAAGAGTAGGGGACACACACTCATCGGGAGGAGTAAAGGAATACTCACAAGGGAGCATGGTAACGAAAAATGGAGTGATCAACTTCTCCAAAAGAATATCACCAGTTAATGTAGTGGGTAAGTTACACAAGGCACCATGATCAAAGATAGAGGAATCACGAGAAATATTGGGTTGAAAGGGAGCCATGCACAGTGGGAAATCATCCATATCAAGAGAGGTGAGAACCATCTCGAATGTAATCTCGGGACAATAGTAAGCACTCGCAGACGGAGCTAACCTATAATTGAATCATTTCCTCGGGAACACACACGGTGGGATCAATAGGTGTAGACTCTAGCGTATTTTTGGATTCATTGGGAGGGTAAATAGTAACTTCAATGGTGGGTTCGTTGAATGCGATAAGGACGGGATCAGTTTCACAATCGATGGATAAGTCAACAGAATTGTCAAATTGGTGCCCAGAGCACTGGGTGGTCTTAAATTTAAGATTATTAGGATGATAAGGTTGGTCACACTCAAATTTAGTGGCCCAAGACGACTCATCATCATTCCACATCGGTGCAATAATGGGTTGACTTGGGTGAAATTGGACTCGTTCGCACACTCAAATTCATTTAATCATTCTTCAAGACGTTGAAGATATTTATTTTGAGATTAAAGAGTGTGCTCTTGTTCGAGTATGAACTTTTGTAAGATGCTTTGATGTGCATGGTGGTGGTGAAGTGTTGGCGGGTGGTAGTGGTAGTTGAGGTGGACTCAACTCGCTATAGACACTAGGATGCTGAGAATACTCATATAAAGTGGGAAGAACATGTCCAACTTCATCATACAAGAGAGAAGTATCTCCGTGAGAGACAAAAGTTTGATCATCATTAAGATCATAGTAAGGGGTATGATAGGGATGAGGTGCACGAGGTTGCGATGACGGCTGTTCAAAACCGTAAGGATCCACAACATGGGGTTGGGATTCATATTGCATGGAAGGGTGATCAAACCTCCAAGAATAGTGTGGGTTCTTATACCCCTCGACATTGGATATATCGTGACAATACATCGAGGGTGGTTCTGAAATAGTGTCATATGGAAACACGTGAGCCATGGTGGGTTCAGATGGACATGGAAGATAAGGACACACATGGGACAAGTGATCGACGTGAAATCAGTGGGTTCACGACGAAGCATTGGATGGTTTAACACTCATCACCGAAGGCGGTGGAATATGAGATGTGGGTGTGGACGACGCAAGAGTATCAACTGTGTCTATGGAGAGTTAAAGTCACGAAGTAGTGTATGGAAGTTCGACTCTAGCTCAACGTCAAACATGCTTCGAGGGAATGGGAAATAACCAAAGTATTCCCATAAAGGATGTTCTTCGACCATGACAAGAGGAATATTTTTGGATTTTTAAATATTTTTCAAAAGAAAAGAAAAAACTTTTTGTGATTTTTGAATATAAGAAAAGGAAAATCTTTTTTGCATTTTGAATAAAGAAAGAAAATATTTTTTTTGTGATTTTTTTGAAAATATTTTTTAAAAAAGAGAAATATTTTTGAGATTTTTCGAAAAAGGGGATAAAATGGACTCTTTTTGAAACTCAAAAGGACGAGCATAAAATGGACTACTAAAAGAGTTTAATTAGACACGTACGAGCAAATGAAAAATAATAACGAGCATGTAGCCAATTATTATCTTTAAATAAGTGATAGGGTAGTCAAATTTTTAATTAATCCGCGGGCGAGAAAAACATGGAGCCGTACGTCGCCTTTAAAAACATTGTGCTCCTAATCTCTTCCCGAGAGAATAAGAGGCTTACTAGTTAAGGATCACCAAACGAGATACTACAACAATCGATCGTCCGGTACCATGCCCGGGAAAGCACAAACCCATTTTACTAGGAGACCTCACTTAAAACCCAGTTTTCCTAGACAATAGTCTTAGGAAAGTCAATTGAAGATTGGCAGGGGTGGAAAGGACTCACTAGAGTATCCTTTGAGTGTCTCGTTCTAAAAGGGTCCTAATTAACACCGATCCTATTTGGCTTACTAGTTGATTGGTTTTAATTCAAGTGATAGCACAGGTAACAAGCAAATAGGATAAAGTGAGTGAGTGGGTGATTAAATCCTAACTCGTTACAATGACCGGGTATAGGTCTTAGGTAGATTAATTCATCAAATCATTCAAATTAAGGGCGATGCAAAAATTAAAAGCACACAGGAGCAAATAATCACAAAAAAATGAACTTGCTTGCTGGAAATTCACGAAAGAAATTTACCTCCCACGGCTTTTACAAACGTGGGGTGAAGACTGAGTTGAGTCGATCGGGGGGAAGCTCACCTAACTTCAAGTGTCCCTGGGAGTCCTACGGACCCAAAATAGATAGGCTTTAAAAATCCACTCCAAGGGCACTCGCTCTCTATTTTGTCCCGTTTCCCTTTTCGCTCTTTTTTTTAATGAATAAGTATAACAAATAAATCGGTGTCAAAATGCACCCAAATAAATATAAGGCCTCAATAATCCTATAAAACCAGTCTACTGAGGAGGGAGAAGGAATAACTATAACTAGAAAAAATAAAATAAAATAAATAAATAAAAATTGCAAATCTTCACTTTTCTCCAATCTTCAAGAAAGTGGCAACACCGCCTATTGATAACTGGCTTTTTACGTATGTAGTCATTGTGTTCAAAAGTCTAGTCTCAAAATAGCTTGAATACCTACAAAACTTGTTAAATAACTCGTATTGCGGTAAGTAAGGATATCAATTCAACTTTCACGGTGAAACGAATATCGTGAACACTTGTAATTTCAATTTTTTTTATTAAAACTTTGTAAAAAAAAAATAATTTCAAGGGAGAATTAACTAATAAATGCTAAAACTTTGAAGTGATTAAATTACTAGAAATAATATGTAACCATGTGTGAGAAATGTAAGAAGATTCAAGAGATGGGATTAAATCGCGTGTTCAGTTATTTTTAATTTCTTAATTTATTGAATTGAAATATTTCGAAATAATATTAAATTTAGAATCTAACCCTCGTTACAATCATAAATTCAATAATGTCTTTTTTCAGAAAACTCAAATAAAAATGCCACTACTCTGCAAAATGGATTTATACTCTCTTTAAAGAAATCACCCGCTAAGATCAATTTATAAAAAAAATATGAATTTGAGAATCGTAAATCCGAGTTAATATTTAAATTTGAGGAAAAACCTATCTATAGGTCGATTCCAAAATCAAATATTAAAGAAAAATTAATTCACTATCTCTCGATACGTAAATTAATGTGTGACAATGAAAAAATAAATTTTCCTAGAAATATAACAATCAATTAAATTAATTAATTATATTAACATCCTACGCGTTTCATCCCACTCCTTGAACGAGATGTTTAGCCTAATATTCTCATATTAGAACATAACACAACAATCAAATACATGCCAAGAATAATATAAAATGAAACAAGGAAAAAAAATACGATACGCAAACTTTCCTGTCGAATCATGTTCTTGAAATGCGTTCTGACATGCGTTCAACGTCTTCACAAATATTTGCACAGTATTCCAAAGAAAGCAATAAATACTAATCTAAAAAATTATTCTAAAGCTAAACTATTTTTTATTTATCTTTGTTTTATTCCTAAACTGTACAAAACTACACTGGTTTTCTCCTTGATTCTGCAGTGTTCGAGAGTCTTCAAATGATCTGCCCTTCCTTGTTTTATAAAACCAAAAGTGTTGTTTTGGAGAGGGTGTATTGGTGGGATTTGAATCAACCAAGTCAAAGGAACACATGGGTTTATTTGGAATTGTGGCTTTGGCTTTGTTATTTCCATGGTGTGATTGGCAGGTACGGTTTTAATAGTCATGGAAGTTGGGTATTGGGTGTTTTGGATGTCTAGTGGGTCGAACTCGGGTTTAGATGGGTTTTCGGGTTATGGATTAAGGAAGTCGGGATGTGGATTTGGATGGAGCTCGGGGGTCAGAAATGGAGCTGGCCGATTTTATGGGTTTTTCGACCGGAGGTAAGGGGTTGAATGGACGAAGTTGGGTAGGTGATCGTAGCTCGGGTGAGTTCGACAAATCAGACACCTGCTGGTGGTTTCCGCCGATTTGAGAAGGATAGCAGGTCTGATAGGCATTGGAGGTGTGGATTGTGACCGGAGTAGGGTCGAGTTTGCTAGCGGAGAGTTGGGCTTAACATCCGGGTTTCATGTCGGTTTGGAGCACGTGGGTATGGGGATCGTGTAGGAGGATAGGTGGGGGAGAGAGGAGAGGGTGTTTGTTGTGTGTGCCTTACTTTGTACCTATTAAAAAAAACTAAAAACTAATTAAAAACTCAACTATCATTACAAAATTAATAAAACTAAAAACTAAAATATATTAATATTAAAAATTAAAAATTAAAATCCTAAACTCTAAACTAATAATAGACTCAAATAATAATAATAATAATAATAATAATAATAATAATAATTATAATAATAATAATAACAACAACAACAACAACAATAGAACCAAAATAAAAAATAAAATAAAATAAAGAATAAACCCAGTAAAATAGACACCAATATTATATTTACATAAAAATACCCGACGCACTATAACTATATGCACACAAAATAACATATAAAATAAATCTTAAAAATTATATACGACTCAATTAAAAATCTAAAAAATAATAAACTTACAAACTAAGCACAAACAAGGATCGGGTGATGGCTTGGGTGTGGTTTAGGCTTATGTTTGGTAGGGGATTGGGCTCGGAGCATTGAAACTCATCTGGTCATGCTCAGTCTTCACAGTCGCTTTATTTTCTTCCTTTAAGGCATTTGACCGCTACTTTGTTGCAATTGACTTGATTTAGCACTATTTTATGTTGCGGTTACGGAGTAACTTGGAATGATGACAAATACGAACATAAGGCCATTTTTATAAGAAACAAGTGAGTAAAAATGCATCTATTTAGGGTATAATATAATAACTTTTGGGTGCTTATCAATTATCGGATGGTGGCATACCTACAGGTGGCTCATGATTTGATGTTAAAATTTGAGTAAGTACATATTCAATAGTTCCCCTGAGGGAACAATAGCCACACTGATGGTTTAACAGCTTTAAGCTTAACATTGAACTTTGATCTGAGAAGTATAATTGAAGTGGAATTCCTCGCCAAACCCAGCATCACAAAGCTTGTGGTCACTGAGCGTGTTCTCATTGTGCAAAAAAGTCCCAACTGGATGGACTCGATAATTATTTGTCTGCAAATTAACATCCTGTCGTCCAATAAAAATTAAGCCCACCAAGTTAGGGTTAAAAATGCATGGTTTTATCTGGCGCCTGAAGGAAATATTTATAGTTTATCCTTCACAGGTCCTTACCTCCTGTAGACACCCCATTCTACCACCCCCCTGCATCACCACAAACCTAGGTCATGTTCCGAATACTTACCTAGAGGCCATCGGGTGCTCCCAGGCTCCATTTGACCATAAGTCAAACTCTTTAGCTTGACTGAGACTGAATGAATATTTAAATGGGACTGAAACCCCTTTCCAATGGTCTACCCCGTGCGCGATTCGGACTTACGGTGCGGATGAACGACCCATTTTCCCTTGAAACTTGATTAAGAGGCCACCGGGTGCCCCCGAGCTAGGTTTGACCAAACTCAACTCTTAAGCTCGATCGAGGATAAATGAATATTCAAAGGGCACTGAAACCCCTTTCCAACAGTCCACTTTGGGCCCAATTCTGACTTACGGTACAGACGAACGATCCGTTTTACTCCGAAAGGTCATCAAACACTTTCGGGCCCCGGTTGACCAAAGTAAACTCCCCAAACTGGGTTAAAATATTTGAAATGTCAAAGTTCATCTCCTAACCTTTCCAACGGTCTGCCTCGTGTGCGATTCTGACTTACCATGCGGACGAACGATCCGTTTGCGTTCGACGATTCCCCATTCAAAGGACCGACGAGCGCTTTCGAGCCACATTTTCCCTAAAGACAACATGACACCCCGACTAATTAAATACCAGGTAGATACTCCTTTATTAAAATTAATACAAAATGCCAAGTTGGTTCAGTTCATAGCATCACTGTCGAAAACGTTTTAACAATTACTAGCCACCTAATATTTAAAAAGTGAGTTGTCAATTTTAATTAAATCCAATTAACATGAAATAAGTAAATTATGAATGCTAACATAAACTCCACAACATAAACATAATAGAATAACAATAAAATAATAATGAGTCTGGAGGAATACTCCTCACAATAATCCGATTACAGGAATAAACAAATACCAAGTTTGCTTCACTAAATTAATTACAACCCAAAAATCTGAAATAACTGAATAAGTAAGATGTCTCTAAAAGAAATGGGGCGACATGCCCAACAAATGAGATAATATGATATTGGAGTCAAGATTGAAAATGGAGGCGTCTATTGTCAAGGTCCTGTAACTTCCACAGCAGCTACAGCACGTCACCTGAATGGAACTCCTATACTTGGTGTCCTTGTGGCTGGACACCTAAAAGGTTTTACAAAAATAGATTTGAGAGCAAACGGGTTAGAGCCTGATTGTGAAAACAGTATAAAATTTTCAAGTGTTTAATATCATTAAATAGTGAATATAAAGTACATGATAGTGTGTGCACTCACATGAGTTCCTCACCTCTCAACTAATTGTGCACTCCTATCGTACCCGTACCCATTCTAGTTATTCCCATATTTAACTAGTCCGATACAAAATCTAACATTACTATACGATTCCCAATTCATTTCCCGACATCTTATTTTAAACAGAGTGTTTCACTTTTCTACACAGTTTCCCATATTAGTACTACTAATTTCTAGAGATCTTCCATTTTATCTTTACAAAACGTTGCTATTATTTAAACTCACATTTATACATGACAGTTCATTTCAATTAACAGTATATTATTCTCATAAAAAATATACAATACTAGCACCCCGAGACTAAGCTGCGGTGCACACATACTCTGCTATCCAATCCCATTACATCAAGTACATAAGGACCACGTATTCTGAATCTCTCAGGAATCATTTCATTAAACAATAATCACAAACAATGGAGGCGAACATAGTTCACATCACATGGGTCACGCACATACCTACCCTCCCATGATCAGCAGACTTATTAACTTCTCAATAAGTCCTTCTCTGACCTATGTCCTCGAGGTACCAATCTAAATCCCCCCGTAGGCACACAAAGATTAGATGGCCCTGATCGAACGCCGACCTCCCATGATAGCAAGTACGGTAGGTATGTTATACACAGATAACTACATATACTAAGCATTAACACATCTTAGATATCACAATATTTTATTAGAGGTAAACTTCTCATTTCTTGTATCATCATTTAATATCATACGCTTATAAGTTCCCGGTTTATATACATTAAAGTCGTCAACTCTTCTCACGTCGTAATTAGGTACTCGCTTCCAAATTCACAAAGGTCATCCGGTTTTTTATAAGATCCTAACTTTTACTCCTCAACGTACCCAATTTCTCACAACTATACCCACTAGTTAATAGGGGAAGGTTATCTCTCCATATAAATAAGTCTACGGAACATTTGAAATAAAAGCAGGCCAAAAAGACCATTTTGTCAACTCGTTAGAAGTCTCGTTCGAACGAGGTCGTTTTAACAAGTGTCGTTTGAACGAACTACCAACTCATTAGAAGGGATACTGTCATCTCGTTAGAAACTCGTTCGAACGAGGTCGTTCGAACGACCTGGGCAGGTCTTCTAACGAGATGGCAGTTTAAGCCCAGAAATCCCAAAATCCGTTTTTCTGAATTTTTCTCTTCTCTAAATTCACCCTAAGGCCATCCAAATAGTGTTTTAACGTTTATAAACCATTTCTAATCACCCTAGATCATCCCTTAACGTATTTTAGGGGTCAAATCTTACAAATTAACATGCCAAAATCATAAATCCCCAATTCTTGTCCCCAAACCCTATTAACTTGAAACCAAAGTTAACTTTCATAAAAAGACTCCTTATTAATCAGTTTTCAGATCATCAAAAGTTCTGTTTGTATATTGAATTAGTCCATCATCATTCTACATACAAATTCCTACCCAAAACCACAAGTTTCACAATAATTCTATTGGGTTTTCTTCATCAAAATTACAAGATATAAACAGTTTTCTACACTACACATTGGTGAAATATTCAATGCAAATAACGACATCAAAACACTTGCCTCAGATTTGTTTCTTTTTGATTGATGTTGGTGAATGAAGGCTGATTTCTCCCCTTTCTCTACAGAATTTTCCCAAGGATGGTGATGGTGGTTGGAGGCTTCTTTTGGAGCCTCTTCAAACTCTCCCTTTAACTCCCGTAGCCCTCTAACTCAACTAATGTTGATAATGGACTTAGTGGGTTCATTAGTAATATATTATTTAACCCTAAAATTCATGAGTTTTAATTCCCATATTTTTAAAATTACCAAAATACCCTTCTAGGTTGCCGGTTTGGCCTAAAAGTGCCCCGGAACCCAAACTAAACCGCCGGCTAGTATTTTCTTACTATTTCGACCCTTCCGGACCCGTTGGCACATCCAAAATGACCATACAGTTGATAAAAATATAATTTACTTTTTAATTTAAATAATTACATTTCTGACGCGACTGACACGCGCGTCCCAACTAAATTTCCCAAATTATCGTATTTCAGTCACGCGATAATTTTAATATTCAATACTCATGAAATTTTCAATTTTAACATCATAATAAAATACCAACTCACATCTTGCTAGTATTTATATCCGGATTAATTCCCAATTAATTCTCATTTAATTCAATTAATCCCTTAAATAAAAATCGATAAAATTACGGGGTATTACAGACAACTCCCAGACCCGGGATTAGTCCAAAGGAATTTCGAAGGTCTCTAGAGTAAATTTCCAGCGGTATGCCACGTGCATGATTCGGATCAACGGATTACATTTTACGACCGTTTTTCCGAAGGAACCTGAACGAGACTGCCAAACGGCAGGTTCAAAATCTTGCCTATCGGCAGTGTGCTTAAAGGCACTTGCTGATTGGCAGGACCAAACATATGCCGATCATCAATACATTGGGCCTATAAAAAGGAGGGCCTGACCTCATTTCAAAAGGACCCAAGATCTGAGATCCATCACTCTCAGCGAACTCAGAAAACCTCACTCGAAGTCAGCGTGATTTCTACATCCAAATCCCTTTCCAACCCTCACTTTTCATCATATTTTTCATCAAACTTGGTGAATTAACTACCCTTCATCATCATCCAAGTGCAAAGGCTGCTGTCCAATATTCAAGATCAAGATCAAGATATTCAAGAAGGTCCAACTTTATCAAATTATCCTAAATTCGCATTAACTTGTTTTATTACTTATCATTTTTATTCTCTCCATCTCACATATCCTAATATACTTTTTTATTTAGTATTATTTCATATCTCTTATTTTTCATATAAATAAAACCCAAAAAATAAGAACAAAAGGGTTTGCTCCTAAATTCCAAACGGGAATTCTCACACTTTTCTCACGCTTTTCTCACATTCTTCTCATACTTTTCTCACACTAAAATCCCTTTTTACACACACACACACACATAAGATAAGTCCCCCGTTGGATTGATGGGATAAACCCTATCCCTCGTTTTACGCACGAACTACGTGGACTTTGATGCCTCTATAGGCTACGTTGGCGTCTCGGGGTAAAACTCGAGACTCGAGTCCTATTTTTTCAATTTTTAATTTTCCTTTTTGCTAAATTCTTTAACTTAATTATCTCCTATATGCATATTTACATATACATATAGTTGTTCTTAGTGGCTTAGTATTCCATACGCGCTGTCGTTCCATTATAACGGTCAACGTAAGGATAAACGCGTAAATCCTATTTTCTAATATTACTTTTAGGAACTTTCTTATGGATGACTCGCTCTATCTCTTCCATGATACTAGTCGATGATTCCCATCTCCCTTACATATACACATTCACACATATTACGGGGAAATAGAGGAAAATAACAACAAATCCATGAGAGATCGCAAGGGAGGAATGGGTGCCTAACACCTTCCCATTTCGTAACTTAGCCTCCGAACCCTACTTGAATCATTTTTTGGTTTCGTATGTATCAATATGTCTTTTATGTTGTCCTTCGGGATGGCTCCACTTTCTTTTGTCTGTTTTGAGTAAAGTAGACTGGCGACTCTATCTCTCTATATTTTTCACCTTTCACATCACCAATGATGGTCGAAGCGCTCCCGAGAGAGATGCGCGGGACCGAGATTCTCTCACCGCGGAGATACCTTTCGTCTCCCTCTCCACGAGGATCGGGGATGGCCACATTGGCGACTCCATTGGGGATGTTGTTTAAGAAGGATAAAATCTATTTACATGGGTGCTTTATTTTCTTATATACTCCCTTATTTTGCATGATCCCCTTTTCATGTGTACCTCATGCTTATGCTTCTATTCACATACTTGTAGAAGATTATCCATGTACACTTCGCACCATGTGCACCTAGGATCACATACATCCACATGTTGTATACATCACTTATCCATGCTTGGTATACTATGGGTACTTGTACTTTGCTCCCTATTTGGCCTGATCAAGAAATATACTCTCATCGTAAGATACTGATATGGGAATCGTTCATGATTCACACGACATCACCAAAGAGCATTTTTATTTACCAAATTTTATCCAGTAACGGGAGGGTCACTTTGTGATGGGCGCTGGTCCGACGGGGAGCAGTTAGCCTAAGCGATATGTCTCTTACCTTTATCCAAGTACCTTCGACGTATATCGAACGGTTCCCCCGCATCGTACCACTTGACCGAAGTCATGACGGGAGGTATATCACAGGGAACTCATTCACATACGTCGAGTATATCGAATTCTCTCTCACACGTACCATCCCCACGAGGTATATAGTGAGGCAATTCACGTGCACTCAGGTATACCAAATGGCTTGTCCACATGTACCGATTGCCCTTAAAAACAAAGACGTATATCGTGGAAGTCACGCCAATGGGGGGGCGACCCTTTACAATTCACCCAACCAACTGCATACCCACATATAGGTGTCAAGCCTAGGACACACATGTTAGATTGCCGATTTCGACCCAAAACTCTGCAGAAATTTTGAATCGGCCTACCGCCCAAAATTTTGTGAATTTTTAAATGGGACCCTGCCCATGAGCCTGGTTACAAGTCCAACCATAGCTTTACATATGTTACAAACCCAACTTTTACAGGCTCGAGTCCCGTCCGACATTTCATTTTGCATTTAGGAGAATTTAATACAAGTGAGATAATAATAATTATAATAATCATGATAAGACCCGTCTCCCAAAAATATTTCTCTTTTCTTTATCAAAATCCAAAAATATTTCTCCTTTCTTTATCAAAAATCCAAAAACATTTCTCCTTTCTTTATCAAAAATCCAAAAATATTTCTCCTTTCTTTATTAAAAATCCAAAAATATTTCTCCTTTCTTTATCAAAAATCCAAAAATATTTTGTCTTTTAATCTCAAAAAGAAAAAAAATGTCCAAAATATTTTCATTCTTTTTTTTTGTCAAAAATAAATCCCATTTTACGCCTTCTCAGGTCGATTGTACGCCCTTGGCCTGGCTGCTTATTGGCTTCGGTCTTCAGTCAAGCCACCCCGGAGTTTCGCCCGTTCCCCTGCTACTTCTTTCGAGTTCGGAATCCATCCGCTTTCCATGGAAAACACACACTTGTCCAAGATTGACAACCTCCAGACTGAGGTCTGAGAGATGCAACGAAACCAGGTTCCAGTTCCTCACGATCCTGAGGCCCTATTCCCTCGTGCTATGGGTCCACCCGAGCCTATCTGGGTTCGCGAAGAGTATCAGCACGCTCCACGGTCCCCTCCTGCTAATGGGCAACCGCCTGCCCATCTTCCTATGCCATACCTTGCCCAGCCTGGGGATAACTTGCCTATGATCACGGATCCAAAGGAAGAAGAGTTGAATAAGGTCAAAGAAGGTCTTAAGGTGCTAACTAAGAAGTTAGACCAAGTGAGAATCTCTGGGAATTACATGGACTATACCCACATCTCTCCTTATCCTAAAGCGAGGTTACCCGAGAAGTTCAAGATGCCAAATATCGAGAAATTCAGAGGAAGTGGACCCCCGATTGTTCATCTTCGTAGTTATCACTGTTATATGACTCTCCTAGGGGCTTCCGAAGAAGTGGTGGCCCAATTATTTCAGCAAACTTTGAAAGATAGCGCCCTCCGATGGTTTTTGTCTATCGAGGAGTTCATAATCCGTAGCTGGGAGGATGTAGCCCGATAATTCATGTCGCAGTACAAATACAATGAAGAGCTTGAGGGCACCTGTCGTGAATTAGAACTGCTCAAACAGAACTCCGGGGAATCAGTCAGTAACTTTATAGCTCGATGGAGGGAAAAAGCAGCCACCATGACCAATCGGTGATCCGAGGAAGAACAAGTCAACACAGTGAAGAAGAATTTCTTACCCCATGTCAGAGCAGCAATGGGAGGACAATACTATCCCCACTTCCGAGCTCTCAGAGAGGCCGGAGTAGAAATTGAGGAAGGTCTTGCTAAAATAAAAGTTGAACCAAAGAAAGTGTCCGGACAGATCACTCCCAAAATATATGATAAACATGTCAATGCTGCAGTCTCAATCATCAATAACATCTCTAAACCAACCATCTTATGGGCACCAAAAAGCCGCCCTGTCCCAGTCCAAAAGGAATACACCGAGATCCATGCTCCCCTCTCCAAAGTTTATCCAGCCCTGTTAAGCCAAAACCTTATTAAACCCTTGGACCCCCGTCCATTACCAAATACACTTCCAAGAAACTTTAAGGAAGATGCCCATTGTGTCTTTCACCAAACTGTTGGCCATACCACCGACCAATGTTTTCACCTTCGAATCATAATCCAAGGTCTAATTGACCGGGGTACCATTGCCCCACCAGCCAATCCTAAGCCAAACACTACTCACAACCCATTCCTAAATCATGCCAATGCCATCTTCCTAGAAGGAAACCTAGAATTTGATACCTCAACTCAAATCACACCCATATACTCTCCCAAACCCCTCCAAACTTGGCCATATTTCCTCCTACACCCTGCTAGCCTCGCTGATCAATCACTGTCACTCCTTACCAGAGCATGCATCGTTGTCTATACCTATTCTGAAAATGGAAGTATGGAATTATTATAAGTATTAAACCAACTCCTAGAGTTCGGTCTAAAACTGCCCTCGCAGATGATCATTGATTTCCATAGGTTCAGTACGTTGTTCTTAGAAGCACAGAAATGGGCCCGAGAGTCAGACAGTTGGTTGGTACCAACCGATGAAGTCAACCTATATGACATTATCCCGATCATGGCAGAATTATTCAGGAAAACCAATAATATTTTTAGTATGGTTGAGTTACTCGATACTCTGAAGTTACAAGGGCATCTAGTCCCTTTACCCTTACATCTCCCCGCAGAATGGGAAGACCTGTACGAAGAATCCATTAAAGTCGTGGAATCCATTGACTTTATGTGGAAAGGCAGAATTGGTTCTACCAGATGAGGGGAAAGATTTGAAGATTCAAATGGAGAGCAAGCTTCAGAGAAAACTAGCCCGGTAGCCGACATGTGTGGGATAATATCATTTGAAAAACTCCTTGAAAAAAATAAACAATATGGGAGAATAATTCGAGATTGAATAAGAAACAAGGTTCATGTTCTTCCCTTCTTCAGTAAATCACATGACCAAATCAGGAAGGTATTATCGGATCCTAAGCTTACAACCTTCCCGTGCCAGAGATGACCCTCGAGGAGAGCAAGATCCTCGATCAATTAAAGAAAACTCAAGCTAATATCACTCTATGGAGGCTTTTCATGTCTTCCCAGCTGCACAAAAATGTTTTAATCAAGTTTCTCACTGAACCCACAGTTCCTCCCTCTACCACACTAGAAGAAGCGATAAATTTAGTCAGATCCTTGACCTCTACCCAAATGCTATCCTTTTTCGAAGAAGAAATCACCATAATCGGGCCAAACCACAATCATGCAGTCAACATCTCCATCAAAGTTATGGGGAAGATCGTACCACTTTCTCTTGTCGATAATGGATCTGCCTTGAATGCCTGCACATTAAGAACCTTCAAATGCTTAGGACTGAAGGAAAGTGTCCTCGTTCCAACCTTCGCTGCTGTACATGCCTACGATAATACTCGTCAGGAAGTGATGGGATTCATAAAACTTGTAATAGGGGCTGTCCCTATAAACCCTGTCGTTGTATTCCAAGTTATTGACATCCCAACTTATTTTAACCTGTTGCTTGGACAACCTTGGATCCACAGTATCACGGGTGTGTCTACCTCGCTCCATCAGAAATTGAAGTTCTTCACCAACGGACGAGTCATTACCATTTTGGGCAACGACGAAAATGCTGAGAGTGCAAGTACCAGCAATCTAATCCTTGAGATACATCATGGGTCAAATGACATGATCCTATCAAGATTCCGAGTTGAGCCACTTCCACTCTCGGTAGGGGATGATTTCAGAGAAAGGGTTTATCCAGAATACGACCTTTATGGCAGAGTCAATGTGATTCAAATGTTAAAAAACATGCACTTCAATCCCGAACTGGGACTGGGACAAAGATGGAAAGGGATAATTGAGCCCATTGTGCTAAAAAAATCTTTCCCTCCTTGTGGTTTGGGGTATCAATCATCAGAATAAGAGCTCAAAATGATCCTCCAGTCTCAACCAAAGAGAAGACTACTCTGCATCCAGACTATCCCAGATGACTCCTTGAATGGATGATTCATTAAAGAAGGCGAGGACTTCTCCTTTTATGGATTTCCAAAACCATGGTATGACCATACAGACAAGAAGATGAAGCCTGGAATGGAGATCTTTTTCCATGACAGCTACCCATGGGCCGAAAATTCCTAACACCATGTACAACCACTCATAAAAATATCTAAAATTTCGAGGAAAGTGACTCCGAGGATTCGTTTAACTTACAGACACTGGGGCTGACACTCTGTATGGTTCATTCAAGCAGTACATCACTTGATCCGTCCCACCTGATTAAATCTGCTAATACACCTCTCCTCTACTGGCATGCTGTGCCAGTTCTACCTGTTAAAATACCACCTAACCCTAATGTTTACCCCATCTCTTCTTTTATTGTCTATCCTTGCTCTAATGTAATCGAGACCTCCTTTGATGAGGTTCTCAATGCTGTTTTTTCTATCAATGAAATAAATAAAGATTTTGAGTATCTTGCTGTGCCTTACATTAATTGTTTAGATTCTAATCAAACTTTTGATGATGATTTTGCAAATGAACAATTCTTAACTGATCTAAATAAGGTTAATAACAAACAACATAACCACGTTTAAGTTAATGAAACTAAAATGTTTTTGTTAACCTCGGTTCTAGTAGCCAATTGCGCGAGATTAGGATAGGGGCTACCCTTGACGAGCATGAGTGCGCACAACTCGAAGAATTACTAAAGGAATTCGTGGATGTCTTTGCATGGTCCTATGATGATATGCCCAACATTGATCCTGAAATAGCTCAACATGAGATCCCGACTCTCCCAGATTACAAGTCGGTTAAACAAAATTTGAGAAAGCTCCGCACCAAATGGTTGCTCAAAGTCAAAGAAGAAATGGTCAAATAGTTAAACGTGGGATTCATTCGTGTGATCGAATATCCCACATGGCTAGCCAACATAGTGCCTGTACCGAAATTAGGAGGGAAAGTTCGGATATTTGTAGACTACCGGGACTTGAACAAAGCCTCTTCGAAGGATGATTACCCGCTACCCAATATCGACATGATCGTTGAAAACACAGCTAGTCATGCTCTTAAGTCATTCATCGACGGGTTTGCCGGATACAACCAAATCGAAATTCACCCAGATCACCAAGAAAAGACCACGTTCATCCCCCCATGGGGAACCTTTTGCTTTACTGTTATGCCATTTGGTCTCAAGAATGCTGGGGCTACCTATCAGAGGGCTTCCATAACCATCCTGCACGATCTGATTCACAAAGAAGTCGAGGTCTATATAGATGATATGATTATCAAATCCAAAACTAGAGAAGGTCATGTTCCCACTCTTCGGAAGTTCTTCGAACGATTGCGACTGTATCAGATGAGACTCAATCCATAAAAATGTGTCTTCGGCATTACCAAAGGGAAACTCTTGGGATTTATGGTCAGTGAGAAAGGGGATAGAAGAAGATCTTACCAAGTTGAAAGCCATACTTGAGATGACACCTCCCCAAATGGAGAAAGAAGTCCATGGATTCCTTAGGAAATTGTAATACATCAGCCGATTCATCATCCAGCTAACCTCCATTTGCGAACCTATCTTCAAACTCCTCTCAAAGGATTCAACCAAGGTTTGGAATGAGGCCTACCAAGAAGCTTTTGACCGAATCAAATAATATCTGACCCAACCTCCGATACTCATGCCACCACAGCCCGGTCTCCCCTTACTCCTATACCTAACCATTACCGACATTGCAGCTGGGGATTTGCTAGCCTAATACCTTGAAGAATCCTGTAAAGAAAGATCCATCTATTATGTTAGTTGCAAATTGGATGGATACGAAGTCAACTACACTGCTTTGGAAATTTCTCACTTATTTGGATCACCCAAAAGTTATGACACTACATACTCGCCTTCCCCATCAAACTTATATCCCGAATGGACCCCATCAAGTACCTGCTTAAGAAACCTACCTTATCCAGCCGAATGGCTCTATGGTTGATGCTCCTAGTCGAGCTTATTATTGTGTACGTCACACAGAAATCCATGAAAGGAAGAGCCATCTCTGACTACCTCGCTGACTACCCCATGGAAGAAGCTGATGTTTGGATATCCGAATTCCCAGATGAAAACATCCTCTGCGCTTCTCAAGATAACCTTCGATGGAAAATGTTCTTTAACGGTGTTGCTAAAAAAAGGGATATGTCATTGGAATACTTTTGATTGCCCCAGATGACTCCCACACTCCCATCGGTATTAAATTGGATTTCCCCTGCACCAACAATATGACTGAGTACAAGGCATGTATGGTAGGCTTTAAAGTTTCTCTTAAGAAAGTTATTCAATGCCTAGATGTCTACAGGGATTCTGCCCTCATCATCGATCAAGTGCTCTGAAAATGGAAAGTCAAGGATGAGAAACTCCAACCCTTACACGCCCACTTAGAAGAACTAGCCTCCCAATTCTAAGATATCACCTTCCACTACCTACCTCGATCAAAGAATAACCTAGCTGATGCCCTTTCTACCTTGGCCTCCATGGTCGATATACCCGAAGGAATAACAATGGCCCCCTTCCTAGTTCAAAAGCAAAACAAACCAACCCACTGCTACCACATCACCAAAGAAGATCCTGAGCTAGCAAATTAATGGTACTATGATATTTGGCACCTCCTCAAGCATGGTAGGTATCCCAAAGGTTCCAACAAGAAAGACCAAATAACCCTCCAAAGACTATCCTCCCAGTACATCATCTGTCACAAAGCACTATTCAAAAGAAACTTCGATGGAACCTATCTACACTGCATCGTAGGGGATGACATTGAAGAGATAATGCAAAAAATCCATAGCGGGGAATGCGGACCCCACATGAACGGTCACATGCTTGCTAAGAAGATCATCCGACAAGGCTACAACTGGACCACCATGACCTAAGATTGCACCGCTTATGTCCGGAGATGCCTCAAATGTCAACAGTTTTCCAACCTTCAACACTTGCCTCCGCGAGAATCATACAACATGACTTCTTACTAGTTGTTCTCCACCCGAGGCATTGACATCATAGGAAAGTCACACCTAAGGCTTCCAACGGGCATGAATTCATCCTAGTTGCCATTGATTATTTCACTAAATGGGTCGAAGCCGAGTTATACTCACTCCTGAACGCCAAGAAAGTGGCCAAATTCATCAGGAAGAACATCATCTAATGATAAGGGGTCCCGCACGAACTAGTGTCAAATAATGGGTAGCACTTCGAGGCAGATGTTACAGAAGTGGTCAACGAGTATGAGATTTAGAGACACAAATCTTCTCCCTACTGACCTCAAATCAATGGTGCAGTCCAAGCGTCCAATAAGAACCTCAAAGCCATCATCAGTAAGATGACCGAAAGATGTCGAGATTGGGCCGATCTAATTCCTTATGCCCTATTGGGATATCAAACCTCAATTAGAACTTCTACTGGGGATACACCTTACTCTATGGTCTACGACATAGAAGCAGTCCTACCCGTTGAGCTAGAAATCCCTTCGCTACGCATTATGCTCGGAAGCTAAGTTAGTGTGGAGGAATGTCACCAAAGTCGTCTCGACGAGCTGTCACTCTTGGATGAAAGGAGACTAAAAGTGTTATATCACATACAAGGGTACCATCACCGAATAACACATTTATTCAACAAGAGAGTCAAGGACCACAGTGTCTGAGAAAGGGACTTAGCCCTTAAGGAAATCATAGAACCCATCTGGGACCCAAGAGGGAAGTTCAAGCCTAATTGGAGTGTCCCCTACATTGTAAAGAAGATCTTGTTCGGAGGTGCCGCTATGCTTACCGACCTTGATGGAGAAGAGATGGCTCATCTAGTCAACCTGGACCGTCTCAAGAAATTTTAGCCCTAGTCTGAAATCTCGACGCGCTACGACTCCTCCCATCTCCCTTCTATTCTAAAAAAAATCTTTTCATTTCCCTCTACCCAGAACTACGTGGTCCCGATCCTCTATAAAACCATTTCAAAAAAATTAAAAATTTTCAAAACCCCCTGAGGTACCTAGGCAGCTCATGCATCCTACATGAGCACAACCCTTTCTTTTTCACAAAAAGCTATTCTTTTCTTATCTCCAAGAAAGACAGTTCATTCTAGGATATACTTGAACAAAAGGATTATGCATGCCTTAGCGATCGGTATAGGTAATTCAAAATATAAAATTCATCAAAAGGCAGAGTTGGATGATCAAAAACATATTTATTTCACTAATAAGAAATTATAGTGCAATTACATACGAAAAGGGACGGGTAACACCCTTCCCCCTACCTTCCTAAAGTCCAAATAAATTCCTAAATTTATTCCCCATTACAAAACAAACTCCCCAAGAGTCCTACCCATAACTAACAGAGGAGCTCGCTCCATCATCATTTACATCCTGGGGTCCCTAAGCTTCCCCTACCTGAATAGAGTGCTGTAGATGCTCCATAGACCGATAAGCTCGAACCAGCCTCGGAAAAACCACAACACCTCCCTCCATGGTATCGGATAAGATAAACCACCTTTGTCCAGTCTCTACTACCAACATCTTGCTAACTAATCTTATCCACAACCACTTAATATAATCCCCGGGGATGTTCCAGACTCTCCCAACATACTGAAAGGGATAGGTCAACGAATGCCAACTCTCCCACAAAGAGCCAAGCCGCATGCGCAGACGCTCTGTCATATCTTCTACCAGAAAGAAATCTAGTGTCCGAGGTGTCACGACCTGCTCCCATCCAAATTGGCACAGAAGCCGCTAAGGGAAATAAAAAGAGGTCTGTCTGAGACCAAACAGTCGAACGTACAGGTATTCCCCCAGCTATAGAATAGGCAACAACTGTCCCCACCAAGGCATGGACCAGTGCAAACTTAGATCCCCATGCTCCACAAATTAGTTCTCCCAGCTTTCAATATCCAGTCTAACACTGATGAAAGGGAGCGAAAAAAAGTTGGGCACATCCGATAAAAGATATTCCGGAGGAGTCACCTGGCAGAATCTTTTAGACAACCACATGAGCAGCATCATAATGCTACTCCTCAAAAAATCAAAATGACCTTCTTGCAGGCATCCAGGCCATTCAAAGTCTCTCCCAATATCACCGCCGCAAGATTGCGACAGTATGACATCCATGAAGTGATGGCTGGAAGTTATGGTTCCACCAGCAGTTCCCTAGTCACCACCAGCAATTTTGAAACCAAGCCCAGAACAATGGCTCCAGCATATCCAGCATCACCAACCTCTTACAAATGCACAGACCGAAACACCACCGGAAGGGAAATCATTCCTCCAGTAACCAAAGGTCTACCCGTCGAGGATGAGACACGAAAAAGTCCAGCCGATAGCTCCCAGGGAGACCGGGAAAACTCAGGCATAGTAACTGCCACACTAGGATTTACCCCCAATATGGCAGAAAACTACATGGTCTTTGGGGTACCAAAATTGAACCGCCGCCATCAGCATGTTCCACTCTATGGGCCGATTACACCATAAAGAGACTCGATGCATGTTGAAAGAATCGTAGTCGACGTTATAGGAGCACATTGCCTCCAAAGTCTTGAGGTAGTTGGAAAACTCAACACTACAGGGAGAGCCATCTCACAGAATAAGAAAGTAAGAATGTGAAGGTGTGATGAAAACACTCCACCCTTACCCCTTTTTATACTTAAAAACCCTCATAAAAGACACAACCCTTGCAGAATTCAGAGGGAATCCTTCCCCACAAGGCATCAAAGGCTGAAGATGGTACCAATCAAAGCCTTAAATTGATGGGACTGGACTAACCTACCGATAGGCAGGACATGAGGCTTGCCAATCAGAAACCTCCTATTTTAGAAACTTCATTTTTTCCTCTTTTGTCAAAATGAGAAAACTCAATAAAAATAAATTGATATTCTCAACAGAATTTCAAAACCCCCTTCCATCTTTATATAATTTCTCATTTTAAATAAAACTTTCCTTCAATTCCAAAAAAATATTTCTTTTCATGGTCTTAGCAATAAAGTAAAAAGCGCATATGCATTCATTCATTCATTTGCTAAACAAAAGATAATAAAGGACTCCATTGCATTGCATAGATATATTTTTTTGTGTGTTACATCAATTTTGCAAGAAATAAAGAAAAGCAAAAAAATAATGGGACTCAGCCCGAACCCACATTCTCTCTCTCACCTACCCTTTCCCTTTCTCTCTCTCTAAGAGCTTCCATCCCTGTGACACACTCTCTTTCCCCTATGGAGAGATGATGCACCACTGCTACCTGAACCAGAATCCTCCCCGGATGAGGTAGACAGTTCCAAGCAAGAAGGAACAGGAACCGCATCCTGAATATGGGTCGTCGTCGAAGATATCCAGTCCCTAAAGTCCCTCAGCCAAGTGGTGGACACCCAGACTTGCTGCAATAAAAGGCATAATCAGTATCAAGAAAATAAGATTGAAAGAAACCAAAAAAGAAAAAAAAGAAAAGAACATAAAGTATACCAAAGGACGAAGAACCTCCTCTGTTAAGCCCAACTCCTCCGAGTCCATCACATGAGGATGATGCAATATAGGAACCATCCCTCCATCAGCCCGTCGAATGTTGTATGAAGGGGTATGTAACTGCATAAAGGGAACCTACAAATTGTCGCCGCTGTAGATGTCGATAGACCACCACTACTGTGGGAGGACCCCACTGGCCGACTCGAACCCGCATGAGGGAAAGGCAGCGCATCATATATGCTAGGCGCCATCAACTAACTCATCACGAACTCCATATAATCATACGGTACAGCTATGTCAGTGTATAACAAATAGGACTCGCCAATCATCGCGTCCTCCGACAACATCCGCTCTCGCCTCATAGACATAAGGGGCCTCGCAGGTGGCACCACCACTTCCTCCTCAGCAATCTATCGAATCACCCTCTCCCCGAGATACCAGGAGTGGCCGAACTCATGCACCAACAAATGCCTCATATTAGTTGACCCCGTGTCCTAAACAACCGTTCCCCAAGGATAAAAGGTCACTTGAAAAATCCCCAGCAGATGTAAGTCAATATGGAATCAGAGAACACAAAGACCCACACTGAAAAAGGAAAAAGTCTTACCCTATCACTGGTCAGGCCATTCAAGACCTGACGCACCGCCTCTAGAGAAAGAGACTTCCCCAACTTCCGATTGGCCTTCTGCCACTAATACAACTGGAAAAAGTCCCCAAGGTCTCGTCCTTTAAATAAATTAGCTGGGTATTACACCCAATCACCTCATAGAACCACGTCTGCCAAAGACAAGAATCCGCGATAAAAAAAAGACGCACAAGGAAAATGTGAATGCATGAAAAATAAATGCGCAAACTAAAGAATACCTTAAGAAGATACGTGGCTCTAGTGAAATTTTACCGGAAACACCGGCTAAATGCATCCATAGAAAAATAAATGGTCGCCAAATTCAAGCTCCCCAATCATAGAGAGCGATGTTTGAAAACATCCTCAAGTATGGCAAAAACTATAAGTGGACAACGTCGACGCTCGAAGCCACCAGCAATCCACCCAACACCAGCAAAATGAATAGCCGGTCCATCTGCCTCACTTGCAACACGTCCTCCACATCAATCACCCTACCCAGTAAAACACCCCTCAGAAGTGACAAGCGGATAGAGTCCCCAGATACTATCCTCCCCACATCACCTAGCGCCGCCCGCACCACCTCCGGCCTCACCCGCAAAGAGTGATCCACCTCTATCTGCTCTACATTACAATCTAACCCCAATAGATGCTGCACATCTATGAGAGTCACATTCATCTCCCAAAGCCAAAATGGAAGGTATGGGTAGTGTCCCATCACCTCTCCCCCAAAGCACAAAAGATCTTCGTCGAACGAGTTGTCTTATCCAGCACAAACGCCAGCCTCCCAAAGCCTGCTAATGATACTACCCAACGCACCACAGGTGGAAGGTACTCCCAGACATCCTTAAGCCTCGTCGTCCCGCGAGTACGTATAGTCGATAAAGAAACATCAGACTGTAAAAGAAAAAATAACCTTGTCAAAATCCAAGAAAAAAAAAAGAAAAGGAAATCACAAAAACAACATGCCAAAAGTCATTTTGTACTTACATAACCACCAGGGTTCACCACCCTAGAAGAGCGATGACGCGATGGGTCACGTAGTAAAGTCCGCTCATCGGCAACCGGCTCAAATGCATCAAAAGAATTATCACTCCCCAAAGAAGGAGGCGCCCTGGCCATCCACTCCACATTCGCCTAGTCATCAATATCTAGCGACTCCCTGTGTGTCGCAGTGCTAAAAAAAGTGGCCATTTTCTAGGTTACGGAATGTTAAGATGATTCACAGAAGAAAATCGCAGAGAGAGAGAAGGCAAGAAGTTGTGAAAAATGAGGGTAACCCGCCCCCTTTTTATAAGAAGCCAAGGGTCATGCCGATCGTCACTGCACCCCTACCTACCGATCGACACTGACCTTCAACCTTCTCGAGGAAGTCCAAAAGTCCGTGCCACTACCGAATGATACCCTCCACACCATGCCGACCGGCACCCCCATTAAATCTTGGTACAAAACCTCCCAAAAAATACCAAAAAACCCTGAAAAATCCTCAAAAAATTCCTAAAAATATCGGGGAAGATTTAGACATTTTCACCAAGAAAATTTCACACTCCCTCAAGCGAAAACCCTACTTTCCCAGCGAAACTCTCAAAATCCAAGTGAATCTCTCCCTGGAAACGTCCCCAGAGGACCCCTAAAGCATCCCAAGCTTCAGGTTATCTCCTATTCCACTACAAAGTCTCCGGAAGACACGGAAGTTTCCCCAACGATTAGTTCCCCAGCTCAAATTAAAATCACGAGGTAATTTCCCAAACGGAGTTCCCCAAGAACATCATAATTTAATCCTTCAGAATTGGCTTCGACTCGCATAATTGGTCATCGCAATTTAAGCCCTCAGAATGGGCTTTGACCCACAGAATCGGTCATTACAATTTAAGCCCTTAAAATTGTCTTCGACCCACAGAATTGGTCATTACAATTTAAGCCTTGAGAATTGGCTTCGACCTGCAGAATTCATCATCGCAATTTAAGCCCTCAGAATTGGCTTCGACCCGCAGAATCAGCCATTACAATTCAAGCCCTCAAAATTGGCTTCGACCCGCAGAATTGGTCATTACAATTTAAGCCCTCAAAATTGGCTTCGACCCCCAGAATTGGTCATCACAATTTAAGCTCTCAAAATTGTCTTCGACCCGCCGAATTGGTCGTCACAATTTAAGCCCTCAAAATTGGCTTCGACGCGGTCATCACAATTTAAGCCCTCAGAATTGGATTTGGCCTCCAGAATTGGTCATCGCAGTTTAAGCTCTCAGAATTGGCTTCGGCTCGTAGAATCAGTCATTAAAATTTAAGCCGTCATAATTGGTTTTGACCCGCAGAATTGGTTATTAAAATTTAAGCCCTCAGAATTGGCTTCGACCCACAAAATCGGTCATACTCATCCTTAGGTCCTCAGAATTGGCCTCGACCCTCTGAATCGGTCATCCTTATCCTTAGGTCCTCAGAATATGTCTCGACCCTTTGATTTGGTCATCATAATTCCTTAGGTCCTTAGAATCATCCTCGACCCTCGGAATTAGTCATCCTCATTTTCTTAGGTCCGCAGGATCGACCTCTTTCAAAGGAATCATGCGGTGTCTATTAGACGGCTATCATTTTTTCCAAACTCATCGACTGAGGGGCTCTGTTGACACCCCATTCTAGCACCCGCTGCATCACCACAAACCTAGGTCATGTTCCGAAGACTTACCTAGAGGCCATCGGGGGCTCCCAGGCTCCATTTGACCAAAATTTAAACTCTTCAGCTGGACTAAAACTGAATGAATCTTCAAATATCATGAAAATCCCTTTCCAATGGTTTGCCCCATGCACGATTTTGACTTACGGTGCGGACGAACGACCCATTTTCCCTTGAAACTTGATGAGGAGGCCACCGAATGCCCTCGGGCTTCGTTTGAACAAAGTCAACTCTTCAGCTCAACTGAGGCTAAATAAATCTTCAAAGGACACTAAAACCCCTTTCCAACGATCCACTTCGGGCCCAATTCTGACTTACGGTACAAATGAATGATCCGTTTTACTCCGGAAGCTCATCAAATGCTTTCGAGCCTCGGTTGACAAAACTTAACTCCCCAAACTGGGTCAAACTCTTTGGAATGTCGAATTTCATCTCCTAACCTTTCCAATGGTCCATCCCGTGCTCGATTCTGACTTACCATGCAGACGAACGATCCGTTTGAGTTTGAAGATCACCCGTCCAAAGGACCGATGAGCGCTTCCGAGCCACATTTTCCCTAAAGATAACTCCCAGACCCGGGAGTAGTCCAAAGTAATTTAGAAGGTCTCTGGAGTACCTTTCCAGTGGTATGACCCGTTCACAATTCTGATCAATGAATTGCGTTTTATGACCATTTTTCCGAAGGAACCTGAACGAGGTTGCCAAACGGCATGTTTAAAATCCTTCCTATCGGCAGTGTGCCTAAAGGCACCTGCCGATTGGCAGGACCATACCTATGCCGATCATCAATACCTTGGGCCTATAAAAAGGAGGGCCTGACCTCATTTCAAAAGGACCCAAGATCTGAGATCCATCACTCTCAGCGAACTCAGAAAACCTCACTCGAAGTCAGCGTGATTTCTACATCCAAATCCCTTTCCAACCCTCACTTTTCATCATATTTTTCATCAAACTTGGTGAATTAACTACCCTTCATCATCATCCAAGTGCAAAGGCTGCTGTCCAATATTCAAGATCAAGCTCAAGATATTCAAGAAGGTCCAACTTTATTAAATTCTCCTAAATTCGCATTAACTTGTTTTGTTACTTAACATTTTTATTCTCTCCATCTCACATATCCAAATATACTTTTTTATTTAGTATTATTTCACATCTCTTATTTTTCATATAAATAAAACCCAAAAAATAAGAAAAAAAGGGTTTGCTCCTAAATTCCAAACGAAAATTCTCACACTTTTCTCATGCTTTTCTCATATTCTTCTCATACTTTTCTCACACTAAAACCCCTTTTTACACACACACTCATAAGATAAGTCCCTCGTTGGATTTATGGGATAAACCCCATCCCTCGTTTTACGCACGAACTACGTGGACTTTGATGCCTCTATAGGCTACGTTGGCGTCTCGGGGTAAAACTCGAGACTCGAGTCCTATTTTTTCAATTTTCAATTTTCCTTTTTGCCAAATTCTTTAACTTAATTATCTCCTATCTGCATATTTACATATACATATAGTTGTTCTTAGTGGTGTAGTATTCCATATGCGTTGTCGTTCCATTATAACGGTCAACGTAAGGATAAACGCGTAAATCCTATTTTTTAATATTACTTTTAGGAACATTCTTATGGATGACTCGCTCTATCTCTTCCATGATACTAGTCGATGATTCCCATCTCCCTTACATATACACATTCACACATATCACGGGGAAATAGAGGAAAATAACAACAAATCCATGAGAGACTGCAATGGCGAAATGGGTGCCTAACACCTTCCCATTTCGTAACTTAGCCTCTGAACCCTACTCGAGTCATTTTTTGGTTTCGTATGTATCAGTATGTCTTTGATGCTGTCCTTCGGGATGGCTCCACTTTTTTTTTTTTTGAGTAAAATAGACTGGCGACTCTATCTCTCTACATTTTTCACCTTACACATCACCGACGACGATCGAAACACTCCCGAGAGGGACGCGCAGGACCGAGATCCTCTCACCATGGAGATATCTTCCTTATCCCTCTTTGCGAGGATCGGGGATGGACACACCTCCAATGCATGCATCCAAGTAACATCGACCAAGTTCTGTACAAACTACACGATATGATCTGTAGAAGTCACACAGGAGGAAGGTCTCTTGGCTTTCGATCAATCAAATATGGGTATTGGTGGCTATATGTGCACAAAATCGCAATCGCTTATGTCTAGAAGTGTGAAAAGTGTAAAAAGTTCCCTCCCATGCTCCATCGATCGACCAGTGAAGTCACTAATTAGCCCATGGTCGTTCACCCAGTGGAGATTGGATATTATAGGTCCACTCCTAAAAGCACATGGGAATTGCAAATATTTGTTGGTCATCACAGTTTACTTCAGGAAGTGAATTGAAGTAGAGCCACTGGCGAACAACAGGAACACGGATATGATCATATTCATCTAGAGAAACTTCATAACACATTTTGGTGTACCAAAGACAATCATTACGGACAATGGCACAGAGTTTAAAAGTGGACCCTTCCAAGGATTATGCGATAACCATGGCAACAAGCACCACTTCAGCTGTGTGGCCTGCCCCCAAAGTAACGGGCAAGCATAAACTTCCAACAAAATAATTCTCGATGACATGAAAAAGAGATTATAGAGAGCAAAAGGATCTTGGGCAAACGAGCTTCCTCACGTCCTATGGGTATATCATACTAAGACCTAAAATGCCTAATAGGGAAATGCCTTTCACTCTAACATAGCAGATGGAGGTCGTCATTCCTTTGGAAGATGGTCTGCGAACCATGAGGACCACCATTATTGAGCAAGGTTTGAATAATGAAGCCATGAGGACTAAGTTTGACCTAGCAAAAGAATTAAGGGAGTAGGTTATGATAAAATTGGCTTCTTACCAACAACATTTAGCCAAGCAGTACAATAAGCGCGTCAATCCAAGAAAATTTCAAGTTAGTGATTATGTCCTTAGGAAAGTTCTTGGCAGTACCAAATAAACTTCATATGTCAAGTTAGGGCCTAATTGGAAGGGACCATTCAAAGTTATCATAGAGGATTTGCAAGGTGCCTACCATTTAGAAACAATGGGGTAGGGAGATACGAAGGCCATGGAATGAAGCCAACCTCAAGAAGTTTTATTTTTTATTCTTTCTTTCTTAAGTTATTTAAAATCATTTTTAGGTTAGTTTTTGAAAACTTTTATTCTAAGATTTATTCCTGAATTTATGATGTTCGTCCTCTATTCTAGCTTTTCTAATAAAATACTAACCCAAGGGGTTTAGTTAGTTATTTAACATTGTTCCAAATTAGCAGACTTACACTTTAATTAGTGGCCAAAACATTTATCAATATCGCCTCAGTTTCATTACAATTAAAAGCTGTTTAATTACAATTAAACTCAAGGTCTCACGATCTTCGTCATGAAAAACACATAACCTCATGAATTGTCCAGGCAAATAAAAGTCCTATGGGGGATCCCTAGGAATTAAGTGAATCCAACTTTGGTTGGATAAAATCTTGAACGGGTAAATGGCCCTAAAACTAGGTGCATTTTTTCCAGAGTTTGTTCTAGGCTTAAGGTAGTGTGACGACACAACCTAAATGGTAAAACACGACAATAAAATACATGCTCGACATAATGGAATGGAAAAATGAAAAACACAATATTATACAACCAACTTATTGTTACATAAAGTTATGAAATTACAAAATTTTCAAACAAACTTGTTGTTACATAAAGTTATAATACATAAAAAGTTCATTTACAACAGCAGAAGAACAAAGCAGATACAATAATTATCTCTGGGAAAGCACCTCAATAATAGCTTCTCTTCGACCATCATCTGGATTTGGTTGGAAATCATTGTTACTCTTGTGTGAGGACAAATAATTCTTGGCTAGTTAAAGAGGAACGACATCCAGAGGAACCCAGCTCTCTTCACTCCCAAGGGGGGGGGGGGGTGACAGTATGTTGGATAGTCAGTTTGGTAACTAGTACTAAATCTCATAGTCCTTTGGGACTTTCAATACCCCCAAGACGTTTAACCAACCATGATTTTAGGCCAACTTCTTTGTCTCAGCTAACTTAATGGGGACATCCACCCACCCTCGTCATAGCCAGCAGACCATGTTGCCCAAGGACCCTTCCTAAAAAAGTATCAAAGCTTTAGTATGTCAGGACTAAGTCCCATCTTAATAATACCATCCCTTATCTAGTCTTCCTCTGCCCCAGTGATCTATTTTTTTAGGGAATCATTCTCATCTTATAGAAGAGCCCCTACATCTACAATGCCCTTGGCTTCATCAAGCTGTTTTCTAAAGGAATTCATTTCCTCCTCCATAAGGGTGTCCACATCGCCCAAGTCCTTCACATCATTCCTCAGTTTGGACACTAAGGAATACCGATCCTTCTAAGGTTCGATCATATTTTGAAGAACCTTCTGAGAATAAATAAAATCACGGCGATCTTGGACACTAGTCTCCCAACCAAGAATGGCATCTAGATTACCATCTAAAGAATTAACTTTTTTGGGAATATTTTTAGGCTATGATAGGCACCCAAAAGTGTACATTTTATACCCCGAATAAACGTATTTTAGTTGCTACTTCTTGACAAAATGGGTCTCATATGCGTAAATATTTAATGTACATGATTGATCGTCGTTTGTGGAGTTCAAACACTTATTTCAGGGCGAATATGCAATTTATGAAGCTAATTCCCCAGTCTTGTAAGCTTACCCAAGCTAAACTTAGCCCAAACCTTCACTCGAGCCCGGGTGTGTTTAGTTTGTGCTTTTATTACTTTTTTATATTTTTATTTTGAGTCGTTTTATTTATAGGTTTTATTTTAGATTTATTTAGAAATCTCTAGAATTTATTTTATATTTCCTTTTATTTTTTTATTTTTATTAGCTTTTTATTTTAGTCTTTACTTTTAGTTTTGCTATATTTTATATTTTTAGGACTTTAGGTTTTATTTTTACTTCTTTAGTAATTTTTATTTTTATTATTTGAGTTTTATTTTTAATAGAATCTATTTATTTTTAGAGGATTTATTTATTTTTAGTATGTCGAGTATTTGTTTTCCTTTATTTTTGTTTGTTTTTGGTTTTTAGTAAGTTTATTATTATTTTTGTGTTTTTTTTTGTTTTTATTTTATTAGTTTTTATTCGAGTCGTGTGTAGTTTTAGAGTATGTATTGTGTGTCATGTTATTTTTTTTAGTTTTTGTAGAGAGTTTTATTTTTAGTTGACTTTTATTTTTTTGTGTAGTTTAATTTTTATTTTTATTTTACTTGTTTTTATTTGATTAGGTTTATTTTTATTTTATTTTATTTAGGGTACAAATTAAACACACACACACCACACTATCATACACTCATATACACCTAAACTACTCACTCACCCACACACTACCTAACCTACACACTCACACACCTAAACACTCCTCCCATCATCTTCTCCATCAAACCCACCCTCTCTTTCCTACTCCACCATAACCAAACAATCTCACCCTCACACAATTATCCTACACCTCACCACACCTTATCCTCCTTCCATCTCCAACCTCCCACCAAACCCTTTTTCTTTCTCCTCACTCACCACCATTAACATAACCCATCTCCTCTCTCTCACCTCTCACACCACCAATAAACTCCTCCATTCACCACTCATTACCACCATAAAACAACAACACCCACCTTCTCACTCTCTCATCTCACACCCACAAATCTCCCCTAACTCCATAACCCAAAACCACCATTTCTGAACCCCACCTCTATAACCACAAACCTTATACCTCCAACCCGCGACTCGGATGGCCTCCAACCCGAACTCAGATCGAACCTGGAGGACTCTTATCCATCCAAACCCATTTCAATCAAACCAAATTTCTTATACGATTTCTCACATGTAAACAAAGACAAACCAAAAAAGCCAAAAATAAAATAAACCCACATGTGTTAAATACCACTTAACCCCAATACCCATTTTACCCCCAACTCATCCTAACTACCACATCTCCCACATGCACCCTCTTTAATTCCTTAATTACCCTTACCCAAATATCCTCATACCTCACACCCCTCATGCACACTAGTGTGTATTTCTCAAAATTACCCTAAGCTCCATGGCCACGCTATTTGAAGAAGAAGAAGACCTAAATAAAAGAAGAGTTGGGCTAGGGAGAGAATTAGATAGAGAAACACCATTTTTATTTTTCATTAGTTTAGTTTTTTTATTTTTTATGTTTAGATTAGAAAAAAAATTCAATAAATTGAGTGTTTGTAATTAATTGAGATGATGGAAGAATTGAAGAATTAATGCAATTGAAGGCAATTTTGGTTTGATTACTCCTCTCTAATTTTCATTTTATGCCCTTATTTTATTATAATTTTTATTTGATGATGATTATGGAGGGCTAATCATCCCATTCAAGGGATGAATTGAAACCCTCATGAATCCAATTTTATTTAATTGTCAATTCTAATTTTGTTAGTTTCCTTTGATTAGTAAATTTAATTCCTACTTATTTTCACATTGAGAAATGGAAAATCATCCTTGAGAAAGGATTGAAAATTGTATTATCATTTGATCATTTGATTCAAACTAGAGATAGGCTTATCACTTGATTTAAATGTTAGTATAATTTTCATCAATCTTGTTTTTATTTTGTCTAATTAAAATTAGTTTGATGAATCGATCCTAGCGGGTGACTCATTTAATTGGTTCTAATTCATTTAGAGTAGTTCTTGTGGGGATTAAACTTACTTTTATAAAAGAATATTCAATTAATTCATTAATGTAATGAGAATTAGCCTTTGAATTAAATGAATATTTTGGAAATTGATGAAATTAAAATAGCACAAGTTAGATTAATTTGTGTGAAGTGGGGGTGGATTTTCCATCCCTTGAATATTTTTCTCTCATTTAGTTACATCGCACTCGTTTTTCTCACACACTTGTTTATATTTTTCACATTTTACTTTTAGTTTGATTACTTTTTTTATTTAGTTATTAGTTAACTCACCTTAAATCTAAAAATTGTTTTAGTATTGAAAAAGCTAAAAAAAATAGAAAAAAGAAAATAATAAGCAAATGAATTGCATGCCTCTCTTGTTTGTTTCATCCTTAGATTTGGATTGATTCCCTGACTTATCGCTACACTCTAGTTTTATTATAATTTTGTAGGTATGAAAGGTTTTGATTTGAGGAGCCTTCAAACAATGAAAAATATATGCAAAAGTTATCACTATCAAGCTACAAGAAATAAAAGGATATAACTTAGAGACAATGAAGGATAAACCAAAACATCAATCAAATCTTTCATTATAATAAAATTGGGCAAGACTCTTACAATTAAGAACAAAAGAAAATACAAGGGTTCACAGGCTAATTATTCCAAACTATTCTCCTTATCCTTCACCTACTCTTGCATTTATAGGACTTTGTCCTTACTATCCTCAGAGGATGTCTGGGTAATAGGAGCCTTTGTTCGAGCCTCTTTGTATTCCTTCAAAGGGAAACCAAGATTATGCTCGCCAAAATGTTCAGAATTAACAGGGACATTTTCCCTCGTTAGAGAAGCATCCCATCCTTTCTTAAAGTTGAACTTTCTGATAAAAACCAACTGACATTTAGCATCATCAAAGTCATAAATATATCCCTTGTCATAGCTTGCCCCATTGGCCATAGTAAACCGATCACATTCATTCTTCAGTTGATCGTGTTTAGTGGTTGACTGGTCATGAGCAACCTTCAGCTGATCGCGCTCAACCTTAAGTTGATTGTGCTCAACCTTTAATTTATCATTTGCAACCTTCAGCTGGTCGTGTTTATCCTTCAGCGCATTTATGGCCGCACGAGTGGACTTCTTCTACAAATTATACTCCCTTTGGGCAGTAGCAAGAGAATTTTTGGACTTGTCCAAGGCCGTTATCTGGTCGTTATTAACCTTGGACTACTCAGAGCACTTTTTCAAAATGGCGACGAATTCCACCACAAACTGTTAACTAAGAAATAGGGATTAGTTCAGAATGAAAATAAAAAGTTCAACAGCCTAGGTAGGAAAGTTTGGTTTACCTGTGATAGCGCCTGAGCAACATGGTCATAAAGTTGATCGTGCATCAGCTGATTAACTTGCTCATAATCCAGTGCGAGTATTCCTCATTTTAGTAGACCAAAGGCTAGATAAGGGTTTTTTCCATCGACGTCATTTGGTGAACCCTTCCAAGACCCTAGGTGTCACCCTTCTGGGAGAGCATTAGGGCAGCTAAAGAAGAATTGTCTTTCTCCTTCTTATTTTGCTCTCGGACTGAAGAATACGATGTGGGTATGGGGACAGAGGGACCTACGAGATCGGTTCTCTTTGGAACTTAGGCCTTAGGGGACGTAGGAGCCAAATCATCATCATAAACTAGAAAAATTATCTTATTGGGAGACATTATCTCATCCTCGGTTGTGAGGAAGGATTCTAAGTTCAATGACTCTAAGAAGGAGGAAGTGGAAAACCCCTCGCTTTTGGAAGGAAGAGGAACTTCAGGTACTGTATCTACTAGGCAAGATATAAAGCTTCTAGTAGAATTATTATATTAAAGGAGGAAGGAGGAAGATCGAGGGTGCTCACCACCTGGAATTAAAGGCCTCCTCAACTCCCAAACTTTGATTAACACTACTCTATTGATGTCGGAGAGAGAGGGTTCTTTCTTCTTTCATCGAGATAGACAGAGGAAAATAAATAATTCGTCAGTAATAGTGTAATTAAGTAAAGTTTAGAGCAAGAAGGAATGAAAATTAACCTTTATCACTCCCCTACTTCGGGCTCATAAACCTTTAATATTGCTCTCCCTCAGGGAGAGGTGGATGTTGCCAATTTGGGGCAATAAAACCTTGATCCCAGTAGCCCTTATTGGAATTAGGGAGGTTGATAACCAAAACCCTATAAGCCTTCCCCGCCTTTAGGTATAAAATTCAATCTATAGTACGGGACCAAGAATAAAAATACATAATCTCTAGAATACCTATGTTGGTCCCATGTAACTAACTTATTCTATAAACTACATCCATAATCCGCCATGTGTTTAGGTCACATTGGGAGGGAACCACCTTAAAAAATTCATAAAAATCCAGGAACAGTTGACTTGGGAGAAAATTTATTCCCCCCTCGACCATTGAGATGGTATGAATCCAATGACCACCCTCAACAACATCACAATTTATAGGCACCGGGTTACACTCAATCATCACCCATGGATGAATTGAGTATGTTTTTATAAGCTCTTCCATGGTCCTCTAACTAACATTGTAAACCATTTTTGAGATAAAAATTATGGAAGAAAGGACTACTCAACGAAAATAAAGATGAAGAGAAGGAGTTGAAAAGCTCAGAAAAATAAACAAGGACAAAGAGAACTTACAAATAAATTGTGAAGACATGAGATATGAATGATATTTTTGAATAATGGAGAGTATCTAAATGATGGAATGGATTTTTGAGTAAGTGGAAGCCAAATTCCAAGAGCTTAATCATATGGAACAGAGCCCAAGATCATCAATGCAACTAGCAGTTCAATTTTTAAACCTCGAACCAGCGTACTCTTAACTTGGGCAGGAAATTAAGAAGCATGCCCTCATGAAAACCCAACGGTAATCGACATGGGCCGACCAATTATTTGGGCTAAACAAGTGTACAAACTCTTCATCCCATTTTCATAAAAGAATTTTACGAGCAATTATGGGGTGCAAACTGTAAAGGCCCCAAATCCATTAACCCAAGTTGGCCCAACCCATAAGTACAAAACACGTCAGAATTAAGGTCACACGGCATAAATATGGAGGTTCATGTCATTATATGTAATCTTGGAGGATCAACAAATGAGCCAATTAGCAGCTGGAAGAATTTGAACACGGCTCAACCACTCTTATAATTATAAATAAAACCCTTACCCTGGGGAAAAGGGTAATGTAACCCTTTATTCCAAAACTGTTAAAGAATTAATATACATTGAAAAACACCATGTGAACGCAGGCATTTTTTGAACCACATAAATCCTTTGTGTTGTGATACTGCTTTACTCATTGATCATTTCTCTATTTACTTATTTTCATTAATGAATATTTACACTCATATCAACAAACAACAATACAATTAGTGTGCTTATATTTTGTTTAACATATGTATATGGTTGTATGTATAAATATGAAAGTCCTTAATGTGTTTTTATTACGTTGAGCCATTATATAAATTTAAAAGAATTGGGATTCATCATTCGTATTGATTATCCTTGAGGGTTTCACGAAGCTTGGAGCGCATACGGGGAAGAAAAAAGTCACTTTTAAGAGATAATTTATTAAAAATGAAGGTAATCATAAATATTTGAAGATATATCCTAAAATATTTATCTCAAACTCACAAATAAGTGATAAGGGTAGAGCCCATCTTTATGGGGAATCTAGTGCCCATTATTATAAATATAGAATGACCCCATGAATGAGGGAGCATGAGTTTCAGAGTCATAAACCTCTGTTAAATTATACTCAGATTATAAACAATAAAGAAATGCCCCCCCACATGGACGTAGGAAATTACTCTAAACCACGTATATCTATATGTATCCTTTTTGTGGGTTGGGTTGTTGTTATACCATAAATATGGGACACCTTTTGGAACTCTCAGGAGTCAACGCATTTCCTCATTAAGGGAAAAGAGAGGGATCAATGTGGCACATAATTTGTTAGTTGGATCAATGATGTCGGCTCAGGTAAGATCTGCTCAGCCTTGCAGAATTATATACCGTCTTATCACTAGTAACATAGTGTTAACTAACACTGTTAGTTAACCCTGTCAATGCAAGATTATGCCACATGGTGGAATGTTAATAGTCACACTTACACTGCTTATGAACGTGAGGGAGATACATAATATTCTTCCTCCATGTGTTGTAACAAACTCTTGGTTATTTTCCCACTTGTATGTAAAATGTATAACTGCCTAACCTATAAAGGCACGCCAACTGTCCCACTACACTCTCTCTCCTATACGAGCCTATAAATTTCATAAAATCCCTCATTGTAAGGGATCGAAATATATTTGTACCTACTATTATGCTTCCTAGATTGAGTGTAAATACGAGAACGTATATCCATCACATTTTCGTAGCTAATGCCCACTGAATATAATACATTCATCACTGCACCCGTGGACGTAGGAACCACTTTGTGCCGAACCACATAATTCCTAGAATCCTTATTTTTATCTTATCTCTCTCATTAATCATTCTAAATTGGCATTTTAGTTTCTATTATCTCTTATCTGTTATAGCTTATAATTGGTATATTCTTGCTAAGGCCCATAAATCTATGTACTAGTTTTAGACGATAACAGATTGATGCCACTTGTGAGAAATCGATAGGGCATTTTTTATTTTCTATCATTGTTGATCCATATAATTCGAGGATATCCGACTCTAAGAAAGCAGTGAATCGCAATCCGATTCATTTGTGTTTCATTGTGTTAGAGTTAATTGATCAGCAATTTCTTTTAGATTTTTATTAAATTCCTTTAATCCTCAGTTAGATTAATTTCCCATATTTTGGATTCACTTCCTTGCAACTACTATTTATGTTTGGGTATAATCTATTTTCTTCACTTGCGATACTCTATTTTTTGCAAAGTTTGAGAATATGAGCAAAAACTCATAAAGCAACCACGTTGCAAAAGAAATCCCCCTTCCCTCAAAACTTGGTGGCATGGGTAACCTGTAGGGAATCCTAATGAACTTGTCTAAAGGCCCACAAGTGATTCAAGAAAGCATAAAAAAATTGATGCATACATTTTTAGTTGGGAAAATCTGACCCAGAACAGACCCCATCACCCTAGCTAGGGGTGAGCACTCTAATAGGAGGGAGAAATGTCGTCTCTTGCCCCTTATAGAGAAAGGAGGTAGACCTACCATGACAGATAAATGGATAACCCAAGGAGGTTGAATTTGGGTTTACAAGATGAAGGAAGCATGTCCAGGCACTCTAGTTTGTGAGATGACATGTCATACCGTCCAGGGGTCATTTCGAACCTTAGGACGACTAGTTACGACAATGAGCAAACCAACTCTGATGAGAGGGATAATGTGTTAGAGATGTTGAGCAGGGGATTTTCATTTGATCTTTTAGGCCCACGATCAATGAGGGTGTAAAATCAAAGAGAGCCCACGAAGCCTAGAGATCACAGGGAAGAACCAAGGAGGTTGGTTACTAGAAGAATAAAATGTTCGACTAAGTCCAAAATGAGCGTGGAAGGATAGGCTCCGGTCGTGAAGGCTTCCTAGGAAGAGAGCTCATCTCAGAGCCAAGGCCCATTAGGAAGGTCCTCTATAATTAAGGATAAGTAGGAAGAACAACCCTAAAAGGGGTGAATTCAACGTTTGGATGATTGCCTAGGTGAAATTGCAAAGATAAAGAACCCCTTACAGAGAGGTTTTATGAAAGAATATTTGTTCACTTTATCCATTGTGGGCTATCCAATGCCCACAAAGTTCAAACCACCATCATTACCCTGAGGTACGATGGTAAGACTGACCCCGTACTATACGTAGAATAGTACCAAGATACTGCTGACATTTATACGATTCCCCATAAGATGCATTGTGAGCATTTTCCAGTCGATCATCGAATCGACATAGATCTGGTATAACGGTTTGCTAAAGGGGAAGATTTTGAATTTTTAGCAATTGGCTTATCTCTTCATCAATAATTTTTTCTTTGGAGTCAATCCTAGAGAGAGAGTGACTTATCTGCTAAGTGTCTGATAGAATGTTAATGAGATAACCCGGGAGTTCATTAATCACTTCAATAATGAGAAGTTAAAAGTGACTGATTACGATGATAAGATTGCAATCACGACGCTGATATGTGGTCTATTTCCCAGGAAGTTGTATTTGGCACTAGATAAAGAGCCATCAAGAATGATAAATGAGTTATTGGCCCAAACAGGCAACATTATGAATGTTAAAGAGGTAATGTCGGCAAAGGAGTTATGCCACTAATGATCTAATGAGTATACCAGAAAGAGTTCAAAGAAGAAGGAGACAAACGACAATAAGGTTGATAAGATGAAGAGATTTAATGAGTATACCACGCTGACAATTGGCATGCACAATATCCTTGATGAAATTCAAGGAAGTAAGAACTTTAAATGGCCTAAAAAATTGAAGGCTCCTATAAATAGGAGAGACAACACAAATAACTGCCTAGCTCTAAAGAATGAGATTGAAAACTTAATTAGACGAGGGCAAATAGTGAAGTTCATAGACAAGTGTGGTAGAACAGACCAGACGGGGAAAAATCTTAAAGACAATTATTATACCATTACAGGAAGGCTAATGAGAAGAAATGAGGCAGGGATGATGACTTAGAGGATGACCCAGGCTTGCCTAAGAAACCTAAGGAGCCCGTATATGAGGTCAACATAATTTTTTTAGGTACATTTTCATTACAGGAGGATAATCTAGAGGAAGAGATAGAGATGTGGAGAGGAAATCCTACCTCAATGAGGCAAAGACTTATGCTCATATCAGATAGATCAACCTAACAAACGTCGTGGACACTATCCCGAGGAAAGTGAATAAAGATTGCCTTGCGTTTGGTTTTTCCAAAGATGATTTATAAGACGTGATCTACCCACATGATGACCCTATGTTTATCATGACTTGGCAGATCGTTGGTGAAACAGGTGCCCACATAAGGCTATTATTGGGCCACCGTAAAGTCAGACTGTGCAAAATATGCAAGGAGATGTGATAAGTGTCAGAAATATGCATAATCCATAAGATTATGGGAGCCTCACTCACGTTCATCACACCCCCTTAGACTTTTGCTATGTAGGGGATTGATTTGTTAGGACCACTTCCAAAAACGAGAGGCAGATTCAAGTACCTGATCGTAGAAGTGGACAATTTCACCAAATGAGTGAAGGCTGAGTCCCTAGTGGGGATTCCATAAGAGAGGGCCTTTCATTTTATTTGGAAGGATATTATTTGTCATTATGTGATTTTGTATGCCTTCATCACCGATCATGGCACTCAATTCGACAACTAAGAGTTTAAAGATTATTACATATGCTCTAAAATCTAGAGACTGCGCTCGGCACTAGGTCATTCGCAATGTCACATATATACATGGGTGATAAATAAACCCTTACTAGATGGAATGAAGAAAAGATTTCACGGTGACAAGGGGAACTGGATCAATGAGCTATAGAGTGTTTTCTGGGCATACATGATGATACCGAGAACATTAATGGGTAAGACCCCTTATATGTTGGCTTTTGGAACAAAGGCAGTGGTACAAATGAAAATTGGTATACCTAGTCACCAAGTCCTCAACTTTAACTCACCACAGAGTGACCTAATGAGAAGACTGGATTTAGACTTAGTAAATGAGGTCAGGGAGCAAGCAACACTTCGGGTAGCAACATATTAATAGCAAACTTCTCAGTTTTACAATAAAAGAGTAAAACTAATAACTTTAAAGTAAATAGATTACGTGATAAAAGAGGTAATCCAAAAAGGGAATAAGCTGGAACTTAATTGGCAGGGCCCATACAAAGTATCCATTGTTGTGCACTAGGGACTTATTGAATCGAAACCATGGAAGGAAAATAGTTTAAGAATCCATATAACTCAAAACACTTAAGGAAATACTATCAGTAGTGGCACGAAAAAAGTTTAAATAAAAATCTAAAGTCTTTTCATTCCATTATAATTCAATTCAGCATTAAATGAAAATAAAAAATTCCCCCACGCTTGGTATCATTTAAGTTTTTTTTATTTTTTGTTAATATGGGAGATGTACAAGAAGCTCGGGCCGAAGACATCGCATTAGTGCATCTCAAAATGCATGACCAAAACCAAACCAAAACCAAACTTCATGTATGGACTCGTCTTTAGAGAGGCCACAATCAAGAAGCTTAGCCAAATTTAGGAAAGCTATTGCAGTCATATGGACGACAAGATATGACCATAATTGACTAACAAAGGGATAAATCCTAACATATTTGGTCGACTTAGGTAATCAATAGTGACACGTGGTCATAACGATAAGATCCGTCCATATGACCAGTAAGTTGGCACAAGTATCGATAAAACTTAAGCAATACAACCAAAGTTCATTGAAAACTGGTAGCTAGTAAGGCAAATTAGGTAAGGAAGAGCCGACCATATAATCATAACACTTAAGTACTGGCAGGCCCATCTCCGTATCAAATATCTAGTAAGTTGACATGAGAAATAGGCAAAACACGGGAGTAAGCCCATAAGACTTAAATAAACTAGGTTAAAAGATATCCGACCATATTTATTTATTAAAAACCTTTTGCTTCAAACACTGATTATAAGTGGTGGGAAAAAAATTAGCCGAGAAAAAAATGTCGATGAGAAACATAAATAATGAACACATTCATGCACGAAGACACTAAATGGAGCCACAATTGATAAAAAATATCAAAGAAATCATAATTAAAATCATAAATAAAGTGTTAATTATAAATGAGAATGTGTGAAAATGTTCATCGCAAAAATATAAGAGCTTCGCTATAATAAATAATTTCAGAATGACTATGCTAGAGGGATATTACCACCTTTAGTAACAACGACATCCTGGGGTTGAGCATCAGTAGGAACATCCACCATAGTGGTGTCCTTAGTGGTTAGAATAGTAGTTCTATTAGTAGGAATTTGACCAGCCTCACCATCCTGATCATCTTTGATGAAAGGTTCATCCATCTCCATCAACTGCTCAGTGGAAAAAGTTGTGACCTCTTCATCACTGTCTTCCCATTTGTTGAACTCTCTTAATGTATCAGGTAAGTGATATATAACCCTTTTCTTCTTCCTCATAGTCATCGAGGAAAATGGATAGTCTCTCAACATTATAATCGACCGTTGACTTGAACTTTTCCATAACTGTATCTTCATCCTTGGCTAAGGCCTTCTTATCTTGCACAAGATTTTAGTTGGCTGTGTCCAAAGATTGACTGGATGCCACTAGATCATTAGTTCCCTTTTAAAGGCCTCTTTAAGGCTCTTGAGCTTGACAACGTTAGCTTATTAATTTCCTCTTCGTCCTGGCTGAGAGATACCATCTTAGTGATGACCTCTTCATCCTTTTGTTCCAGCTCAATACACTTCTTTTTTGGTTCATTCTCCATCTCCCGTAGGCTATACTTGAGTTTAATGTTTTCCTTGGTCAACGCAATAATAGTTCTCTTTTAAATAGTAGTGCAGACACCCCATCTTAGGACCCCTCTAAGAACTTCCTTAGGTCCATAACACTCATCCACTCACTATAAACCCTAGATAAACTCCCAAACCTGAGTAGAGCTTAATAAATCCTTGAAGATATTTTAAATTCCCTTTCAAACGGTCTATACTGTGTGCAAATTGGCCTCACGGTTCGAACAAACGATCAGTTTCACTCCGAATATTGATTTGGAGACCACCCGGCACTCCTCATACTCTTTTGACTCCGATCAACTCTCCAACCTAAGCAAAGCTCAATGAATCCTTTCATGGATCTAAGTTCCCTTTTCAACGATCTATCCTATCCACGAATCAGCCTCATGGTTCGTACGAATGATTTGTTACACTCCGAATAGTGATCTGGAGGCCACTGGGAGATCCCGAGACCCGTTTGACTCCAATAAACTCTCCAACCTGAGTGAATCTCAATGAATACTTGACAAGATCTGAATTCCCTTTTAATGATCTATACCATATGTGGATCAGCCTCACAGTTCGGACGAACGACCTATTTTACTCCAAAGGGTCACTAGGTGCTTCTTGGCCTTGTTTGACCTCATTAAATTCACTAAACCGAGAGAAGATAAATGGAATCTTGATAGGATATAAATTAACTTTCCAACGGTCAGTTTCGTGTGCAAATTGACCTCACGGTTTGCACAAACGATCAATTTTCCTTCAATAACCTCTCATTGGGGCGCTTCTTAGCCCATTTGACTTTGGTCAACTCTCGAACCCGGAAGTGGATGAATGGATTCTTGAAGGTCTCTAAATTTCCTTTTCAATGGTCTTGACCGTGCAAGATTGGGACTTACGGTTGGCATTTTATGGCCATTTTCTGGGAAAATCCATTCTGAACTACCTACAGAAACCCTAGACACCTTGCCTATAGGCAGGGTTTACTTTTCCTTCCCCAGCAAGGAAAGCCTTAAGATGATTGACAAGCTATGGGACATGTTGATTCTCATGTCACTTAACCCTAAAATACACTATAAAAGGTCCATGACCTCACCCTTTCAAAGGAGGCCCCTGCCAACAGTCAACAAACATGCTCCTCGAATTTAGAGCCTTACCTTTTCCAAAAAAGTCCATTTTCCTACATTCTCTGATCTCACCTAATTACCCCACTTGATTATCCACCTCATCCTACCACATCACTTTCATATCACTTCAAAATCATCATACTTATATTCCAAATTTAGTAACAAGTATCCATAAGGAGGTTCATTTCTCAACCCATTTTTTCTAGTTTACTTATTTTTATTGTTATTCGTCTTATTTCCATTTTGTGATTTTGTTTTATTATCTCACATAAACTAATCTTTACTCTTTATTATTTGTATTGCCCATAACCTATTTTCATAAAAACTCAAAAAAGACAAAAAAAGGGTTTATTCATATTCCAAAAGTGAGACTTTTATTTTCTTACATTTTCGCTCTTAAACACATTTTTCTTGAAAACGCATAAGAGGATTCTTACATTTAGATTTATAGGTTGAACCCCACCCCTATGATGTTTTCGAACTAAGTGGACTTTGATGCCCCCTCAGGATACGTAGGCATATTGGGCCAGTCCCGAGATTCGATTCCTCCCTTTTTTATTTTGTATATCTTTTATATCTTATTATATCTATTTTGTGAGTCTTAGACTCCTACATACTTGTATCTTGTCTGACATGTACATTCTCTCTTTCATAGCAATTCTTGATTCAGCAAACAATCATATCTTATGCTTATGATTATTTTTGGGTACACTTCTACGAATGAATCCACACAGTCCATTCCATGACGTGAATCAGATAATTCCATATTCTCGTTATTTATATTATACACATGTACAAACACATCGCTCAGAAAAAGGGTAAATATTAACATTAGCCCATGAGAGAACGAAAGGGAAAAATGTGTGTCTAATACCTTCCCATTTTGTAACTTAGTTACCAAACCTTCGAATAACTTGGTTTCACATGCATCATCCTGGCCTTAATTCCATTCTCTTGAGGTGGTGACATTCTTTTGGATGTTTTGAGAAAAATAGGATGGAGACTCTATCTCTAAGTGTTACCCCCATTTGACAATGACTAACTTTATATCCGAGGATGGGCTATGAAGATGCCAAGACAAGTGGCGAAAAGAGAACCTCCATATCCTCGAATCCTCGCACGCGCAAGGCTAAAAAAGGGAAGATAAAGGGGGAGGGAAGCTTCTTCCAATCCCACATCAGAGGAATCTGATCCAAATGGACACAAGTAGATCTCATCGAGCTCTGGGAACAAAATATGGAGTCATAAAGGTGACAAAACATAAAACTTGCAAGAGAAAAATAAATTCAAGAAACTTACCACAATGAGACGATGCGGAGCCTGCCTCCATTAAGCATCAGGGTCATAAACCCTCAGGAACTTGAAGTATTTATTATGCCCATGGTAGACATACATGTCACATATGATGATAAATGGAGACTGGGTCATTCCACAAGTCCTCAGATGTCACAAGGTGATCAGGGTTTAAATTGAAGTCCTCGACCTCCTCATAGCGAGAGGATGACCCCTAGCCACGGATAGACCGACGAGATAGATCCCCTTCGATTTGGACCCTTTCAGTAGCGACCCCAAACCCAAATCTTGTAATCTTTGGATCACCCTGGGGTCTATGGATTTCAAGGGGACTCTTATACCCTACGACAACAGGATTGGAGGATATGGGGGTCTTTCCCTTTGACCTGACCCTTGTAGCAGCCCTCTGAGAATTTATCTAGGCTTGTTTTTTATTCTCTACATCAACTCTCTTTTAGGAATAAACCTTATTCCTAGCCTTGCATCAATATCATAATTTTTCTTTTCTTCAGCTTCTATCTTCCTACGGCGATCTAGATCTATAGCATTGTAGTCAAGATATCTAGGAGCCATCCTGTATGTGGACTCAATGACCTGATCTGAAGTTTTAATAGGAGGAGTTGCACAAATAGTTAATAAATTAGTCAGGTCATTTAACACAAGGAAGATATGGGCAGGTATGATAAAAATTATTATCCGTTCAAATAACATATTCCTCTAATGGAACCGATGTCTCCACAGGAGGGGCACCATAACAGGAATGTGATACCCAACACTTATAAATTTAGATATAGAGAACGGGTCATCATACTTAGGAGGTTTAGGCCTGCAGTAAGCCTCAATCAAGTCCTATAGCATGGCTAAAGCTCAGGAGCCTTCTTTACTGAAAAAGAGAACAAAGATGTTAGGTAAGCATAAACTAAGGGAGATATCAAAATGCAAGTAAAATCAGAGGTTTTACCAATTATGTTCAGCCCAACCCACTCGTGTGGAACCATACATGACCTATCCTTTGCATGGATTTTGAACTCATAATCACCCTTCATGAACATAAATTGGCCCTTGTAATTATGGTTAATGATTTAGACGACCTTAATCATCCTAAAGTGGGCCTTCCTAGGGGCAAAGTAATAGTACCCTGGGGCTTTGGCATTATCATTTATGCCATGGACATACCTAAATATATAGTCTATATGGCCAAACTAGTATGTTCTTTCTAGAGCATTATTACCCCTATGATAGACCTATAGGCACTGGGAGGAAGTTGGTTAAGGGTAACACCATATCCATTCAAAATGGATCTAATGACAGGGTGAAGGGGAAAATGGAGCCCCACTTAGAGTGCCCATAAAGGTATACAAACTTCATTCGAGCATAGAGTGTCATATACCCTCTCCTCACTACTGTATAACCTAGTGGATATACTAATTGGGATGTTGTATTTCTCCCTCAAATCATTGAGTTCGTCCTCTAAAATGTTATAGCCATGCCATCTAGCATCAACATTGGAGAGATTATAAGAGTCAATAAAATCCCTTGAAGTATTCCCATCACCAGGTGGCACCTCAATAAGATAAGGGGGGGGGGGAAGGCATGGATGGGTCTCTCGATCACAACTCTCTCAGACATAACTCTCTTAAGTGACGAGACCACATCAACAATAGACAAATCTGAAACAGTGTTCATGAAGTTACCAACACCATTCCGCTATCCTACTTGATCAACCACTTATGGTCCTATAAATTCAGGGCCTTTAAATTCCAAACCAATAAGTAGAGGTGTAGAACCGCCAGAGGAGGCTGTGGTAGGGGTATATTTGGGATTCCTAGGTTCATCTTCAGGTCAAATAACCTAAGGGGGTTTTAAAACCCCCCCCCAGTAAGGACACCTGGACAAGGCACCTCTAATTCAATCAAATATTCTAACCACCTCTGAACATAGGGTTCATAACTTATCAAGGCAAAGTGAAAATTAGAGCACAATAAAGCTTGGGGGCTATTCAATGTCAAAAATCAAAGGTCTAGGCAGAACTAAACCTGGAAAAAAAACAAAAAGGACCTAAAATGATGAAACCCCAGGCCAACCATCTCAATGAACACCTAAACGATTGATTATCCAAATAATCACGAACCACAATTGAACCTAATACAAGAAATAATAAGTTAGAAATAACTATGCAGAAATTTTAGAAGATTGATAAAAAACCTTAAGAAACTCGGAGGACAAGTAACGACGAACTTGGAATCCCTAAGAGAGGTTGAAGATGATAGAAAACACCTACACTCTAACACATAATAAGGGAAAAGAAGAAAATTTTCTGGAGATGGAGGAAACTGAACAATTTTGGTTGGAGATGAAGAGGTTTTTTTGGAAGTGGCGTATTTTTCTCTCTCTAAAAAGCCCAAGAAAATTTAAAAGGTTGCAGAAGGTTGAACTCTTCAAGTGCTGGGATTTTATATTTCCTTTTGGAAACAACATCCATCCACTCATGACGCATGATGTTATGTCTGGAAAAGTAAACAAACGCAATCAAAATTGACGCACACACTACCCCATGCGTGTATAATGATTATGCTAGACGCCACCTTTAATCACTTGACACGTGTTAAGTCCAATGCAAAACCAAAAATGTTATAATAATTTATGTTCAGCACGCACCGAGAGGAATTCGAGTCCATTATATTTAAGAGGTCGATGGCATTCTCTAATTTGATACTCCATTCAATTATTTCACCTAGCAACTGCTCTAAACATCCAATACGCTAGAGGACTTGCTACAATTTCTAATCATGCATGAAGTCTTGGGGGCTTTTGTTATACCATAAATATTGGACACCTTGTGGGCCTCTCAGGAGGTGGCACATGCAGTCAGTTCCTATGAGTTACATTGACCCTGTACGAGGTGTTCTTGCTTCTTTCAAGGTCGTTTGAGGACTGTCTTGGGTTTTCTCCCTCTAGAGGCATGTTTTTAAGCTAAAGTATAGATATTTTAAAATTCTCATCATATTCTCAAATCGGGAGTCCCCTGACTATGCAATCATATCCTAAGAGTTACATTGGTCCCATGCGAGGTGTCCATGCCTCTTTCTGGGCCATTTGGGTTTCCCACTCTAGCGACATGTTTAATATTAAGTCTAAATATTTGCATATTTTCACCATATTTTTAAATTCGGAGTCCCGTGACTACGCGATTAGCTCCTACGAGTTACATTGGTCCCATGCAAGCTTTTTGTGCTTCTTTTGGGGCCGTTTGAGGGATGTCTTGGGTTTTTTTCCCTCTAATGACATGTTTTTAAGCCTAAGTCCAGATATTTAAAAATTTCATCATATTTTCAAATCGGGAGTCCTGTGACTAATCGATCACTTCCTATGAGTATTGGTCCCGTGCGAGATGTTCGTGCCTCTTTCGGGTCTGTTTGGGGCCTGTCTTGGGTTTTCATCATCTTAAAACATGTTTTTAAACCTAAGCTTAGATATTTACATATATTCATCATATTTTCAAGACGGGAATCTCGTGACTACGAGTTAGTTCCTACGAGTTACATTGATCCCGTACGAGGTGTTTATGCCTCTTTTTGGGTCGTTTGGCAATTATCTTAGCTTTTCTGCCTCTAACGCTATGTTTTTGAGCCTAAGTATAGATATTTGCAAATCTTCATCATATTGTCAAATCAGAAGTCCCGTGACTATGCTGTCAGCTTGTATAAGTTACATTGGTCCTTTGCAAGGTGTTCGTACCTCTTTCGAGGCCGTTTGGGGGTTATTTCGAGTTTTCTCCCTTTGGCGGTATGTTTTTCAGCTTAAATCTATATATTTACAAATTTTCATCATATTCTCAAACCGAAAGTTCCTTGACCATATGCCAAGTTCCTATGAGGTACATTGGTCACGCGCGAGGTGGTTATGCCTTTTTTGAGGCCTTTTGGGGATTCTCTTGGATTTTTGCCCTATAGCGACATGTTTTTAAGCATAAGTTTATATATTTATGAATTGTCACCACCTTATCAAATTGGTAGTCTGATGACTACGTGGTTAGTTCCTATGCATTACATTGTCCCATTCGAGGAGTTCGTGCCTTTTTTAGGCCGTTTGGGGGCTATATTAGGTTCTCTCCCCAACGGCAAGTTTATAAGCCCAAGTGAATATATTTATAAATTTTTGTCATATTATAAAAATGGGAGTACCGTGACTTCATGGTCAGTTCTAATGAGTTACATTGGTCCCATGTGAGGTGTTCATGCCTATTACGGGGCTACTTGGGGCTGTCTTTAGTTCTCGCCCTCTAATGGTATGTTTTTAAGCCCAAGTATAGATATTTGCAATTTTTCATTATATTCTAATACCAGGAGTCTCGTGACTATATAATCAGTTCCTACAAGTTACATTGGTCCCATGCCATCCTAGTTAATTTATAAATCATAATAAACATTCATATATCAAATTAAACATTTATAAACCAAAATTAAGCACCAATATAACATCCATATCATGATAGGGTGCCATTTGGATACAAATAGGATTGTCAAGGGATAATATAATAATAGAATACACATAGGATTATCAAGAATAAAATAATCTTTTGATACGCAATCATCCTCTAAATCAGCTAAAAGATCCTTCAAATTAAGGTTGTCATCAAGTGCAGACCAAAACTCTTTAGGTGCCTTTAATGCGTCTCCTTGAGTAGTCATACCTTTTGGTGCATGCACAACAATAGACCAATTGCCATCGTTTATGCATTTTGAGTTGAATACCTTTTTTTACGTTTTGAAATGCATGAATAAAAGGCTTGGCAACTATGAAATCTTTATTCTTCATTTTTTATAAACCTACCATGTTAATATTTAATTCAGGATTAACTTTACAAGCATTCGTAGTATCTTCCATCTTAACCCAGTCACAATAGAATACAATTTCTATGAAATCAAAATAATTGAGTTCTAGGATTTGTTGGATAATAAAATAATAGGTTATGACTTTATCGTTTGGATTTTTATCACTTTTTCTTGCGAGACAGGTAATTAAGGAATAATTTGAAATTCCATTGTTTTGCATCAAAAGTTTTTCCTCAAATGGATATGAAACGAAATCAAAACCGTTGGTGTGGAATTTCTCAGACTTTTTCGCACCAAATTTGGAACCTTCTTCTAGGCATGCAAGCCTTGAAGAGACATTAACTCTTTTTAGAAGTTATATTTATTAATGAATGTGTATTAGGGATGTTTTTACCACACATGAATAAACAACCGCACACATAAGAAGTGGAAATGACCTCTTCTGATATCCATTCCTTAGAATTATTTGTTGTGTAATTTCTCCCCTGATTTTGGGAAATTTTATTCTCGTACTTCCTAAAGGTAAATTATACTATTTAGGTCATTATATATAGAATACACATAATCAAACAAGAAAAATTCAGTTAATTATGTAGTTACTTACTCTTTCCAATCTTCAACTTCATCTTCCAGTTCAAAGATGTAAGGAGCTACTTTCTCATATTATAGATTAGTGAGTCTCACCACTTTAGGGCTCCCAAAAAGAAATTCATCCTCAAACTCATAAGGTTCCTCGATCACTCATTCTCCATGAGGAATGAAGCTCCTCAGCTCTTGTTCTGGCTTATGTTCCCTAATAAATAACGATGGTTCCAGAATTATGTATTCTTCAACAATTTACCCTCTAATATATCGTGTATTCTTTACATCATCTTTTAAGTTTTTCATCGAGAGCTTGAAAGGATACATCAACCGATACCTAATAGGACCACACAACACAACCTTATCACATAAATGCACAAGAAGGTGCGATATCGAAGAACAACGAAGGAAAATATTTCTCTAATACATAAATTGCCTCAGCGAAAGTTAATTTTGCATCGTTAATGTGCTTTCTGTTTAATACTTTTGCACAAGGTATGGTAAGTCATATACTTATTTTAATAATTTCCCGATGGAGAATGTTGTTCTCGGGTAAGTAATACCTAAACAACTGACGGATTACTTGAATGATGGCATGCTAGCCATGAGACTTACACTGTTTTAGGTAATTTATTTGGTAGCTTACTACCTTGCATAAATTATCGAAATAATTATTCAGAGTCTTCAAGTTGAATAACTTGTCTGGGAGGATCTTTTTCTCATTAGTAGTCAAAGTGAAAGAAAACAGTTAGGGGGGGATATAAATTCTTCCTATTATAGCCTCATTTTTAACCATTATTTCTTCTTTATTTTCATCTTCTGTAGATTTTGGCGCGCCCGCTCTCCATCTTTTTAATGAGATCCACCTAGACATGTTCCTATAATATGTTCCATAAAATTCTTCTCCGTGTGCATCACATTAATTATATGCCTTACATGGCGATCTTTCCAATACGGCAGGTAAAAAAATATTGATCATCTGGACCATGCCTTTATTTTACGAGGGTCATTCGGATCCTCCCTAGCTTTACGCTTCAGGTTTAAAAGCTTAGCGTGTTTGCCTACATACGTATCCCCTATAGTCTCAACCTTTATCTTCTCCTTAATCTCCTGACCAAAAAGAGAAGCAGGTTTCATCCTCCGCTCATGATCAAAATGAAATCAGACTAGTCATTCCTAAAAAGGTGAGTGGTTGGCAGAAATCTGCAATGACCCATACAACTCATATTACCACTATGATTTAGCCAAGGGGCTTCAGTTTACTCCCCACACATGGGACATCCATAGTAACCATGAACATTGCAACCAGACAAGATCCCATAAGCAGGAAGGTCGTGGATTGCCCACATCACTATTTCTCTAAGTGTAAACTATTCACCCTTATGAGAGTTAAACACCCTGGCGCCTTTGTCTCACAACTCTTTAAGTTATTAAATTATTGGGCTAAGAATATATAAATATCGTCGCTGGGAGCCTTCGTCCTGGGTATCAATAGAGACAATAACGTGAACTCCTTTCTCATACACATTGTTGGAGGGAGATTTAAAGGTGCCATGGGAACGAACGAATAACTCTGATTGGAGATTTAATTACCGAAATAATTAAACCCACCGATTGATAATGTAAGACAAGCATTACATGATTCCTTTACAAGTTCATGGTGTCGTGCATTTGAAAGTTGTTAGATGATTGAATCAACCGGATGACGGATGAGAGTACCACCCACCGTGCATCAAGCATCCATGTCATGGCCTCTTCTATCCATGGTATAGTGAAAACCATTTTAACCGTGTCTCGAAGAAAAAATACTTCAACACTTTTTGTGGAACTTGCGAGCACGTGCGATACTTTCCAGTCTTGTCTTTTCCCTTCTCATTAGCTACATATCTAGGCTCACTACATACAGGACACTCATCTTTTCCCTTCTCACAAGCTACATATCTTTGTACTTCAAACCCAAACTCTTAAAGCTCTTCTTTATGCTAGGATAATTGTCTAGTAACATATTCTCTATTGGGAGAATGTATTTAACCCGCTTAAGAATTTTGATTATTGTGTTCCCTAATAAACCAAATTGACTCTTCAAATTATGCAAAACAATCATTTCATATACTACCGAGTGATCTTCATCACAATATTTATACAAAGGTCTAGCCGCATCGATTTTCAACTGTCTTCTAGTTATTCAACATTAACTCGTTCATTGACTTGGTCACAATGCAAATTATTTGTATCCAAAGGTAGGTGTTTTTAATGGCGGTGGACTCCGTACGCATGATCAATTAGGTCGCTCAAAGTACGATGTGTTGGTAAATTATATGCCACTTCCACTCAGAGGGGTTTCGTTACGTAGTCGGGTAGCGATAATTCTTTTGGAACGTAAGGTACATTCTTTTCACCACGGTATGTCCATATCTTATAGTCTTGCAAAATTCACCACTTTAGTAAATGCAACTCAATGTCTTCAAAAGACTTATATATTTTGTTCATACAATGGGTGAATGAAAATGAAATCTTGTAACATTTAAGATTTCTATATGCGTATTTAACGAATTCTTGAACGCTCTTTACATGATTATCAGATATTCGGTTACTCTCCTCCATACACTCTTTGTATTTTGGGAAATCCATTATATAATCTTCAAAATTTAAGGTTGGAACAAAGGTTATGTTGCATACAAGAACATACAAGTCACAATTCATTCAAATTATTCAACACAACTTAAACTCAAATGAAATAACTTAAACTTAAATTCATGTTTCATACACAAAAAATTGTCAAAAAATGACCCACAAACTGAAAATAACTTAGATAAAAAAATATTACAACGTGTTCTCAAATATTACAAATTGTAAAAAATTGTTCATAGCCTAAGCTTGACTGAAAAATAAACTCGCCAAATAGTAAAATAGTTATGATAGTTTTCCAGTATGCTCCCTTATCTATTATCAAAGTGCATATTTATTTCTTCGCAATCATTGTATATTTAATCAACCGTTATCTGGGCGTCACCCATCTGCAAAGGGCGATTGTAATAATGAGTTCAAAAAATTAAGGAAATGAGTCTACATGCGCAAATAAACCTACTTTAGGTCAAGTCATTAAAATAGTACTACTCACCATAGTCACCATGAGTGGATGACAATAATCCAAGAACTGTGGAAGGAAGAGGAACAGGGGAGGGGAATAATGAAGGATGTGGTATTGAGGAGGGAAAACCTTGAGATCGACGATATGGAAAACCTTGAGGAGGCATAGGGGGAGAAAACCTTAAGTAAATAAGGACATAAGGCACTCGATTTTACTCATCAACACTCCCAGGGTACTTTCAATCTCCTAAACATCCCCATCTCTATCAGACTGACTTTCCTCTTGGCTCGAGATGAGATTTTTGGCTAAATAGAGCTCGTCCATGAGAGTTGTAGTGTGTTTTAATTTGATTTTAGACATAGGCGATCCGACATCTCTTATCCTCCCTCTTTTATCATTTCCAAAGGTTTGGGTCAGGGCATCACTTTCAATGTCATCACATGGGCTCGAATTGAACTGACTATAAATTGCTTCTATCGATTCCTGTCGGGGAAAATTATATTTAGTATTATGGTTTTAACATTATTTTATTTAATGTGTATATATAAAAATAAATAATCGGTCATACTCACCAGCGTCGGAGCCAAGTTTGGTGGGAATTTATTATCTTTATCCCATCGAACATGCATGTACAATTTGCCTCAATTTGATTTTTTTTCTGGCATATGTACCACCCTTTATCCTATCTGACCATTCACACTTCAAATCTTCATACGATTTAGACAGCCTGTGGATATCATCTTTCTTCGATATGTTCTACTGATTGTTCTCCCCTAGTGATCGAGCGTGAACTGTGTGTTCGTGTAAGGACACTGTCGTTGTTTTCGGTTCACCGCCGCAATACAAAAAAACCTAAACTATGACTACACTCGACAAAGGAGTATAGTGACCAGTCCAAGTATCGAAAATCCACAAGGAATATAGGACAGATTGTAATCGATTTATTACTTCAAGAATAAAAGTGTAAAAGGTGAATGGTTTAAAATGGGAAAAAGGGGAAATATAAGAAGGTAAAACTAAACGAGAATTAATAAAACGAGAGTTGGAGTCACATCCTTGCCATGGGCTAAACAATGCATAATTAGAATTTTGGTTCGAAAGAATTTAACCAGGCATATTCAATTAATTTTAAACATCTCACATGAAGGAAGTTAATCCAAAAATGCAGGATAAAACATTTAATCGAAAATGATCACACGCTGATTAAATTCGAAATATCGCTTTAAACACTAATGTTGCATGACAAAGAAAGTTAAATGGATAATATTCCAACTTTAATACACGAGGTTTCAATGAAACGTAATTTTACACAAAACCTAACTTTTGAAACTCAAGATCCATTAATGGCGAAAACATCACCCCAATCCTTTAGCTAAGGACTAGACATGAATAAAGTAATTAAAATAACTAAATACAAAATGAAACAACAAATAAACTAAGTACAAATTATTATCTAGGTAATAAAAGTAAAGACATAATGGAAATAAAGCATATACAAGAGGTAGAATATAATGAATAGTAAAATATTTACATAAATGGGCAAACACCCAAGAGAAAAGGGAGAGAGGGTGTCTCCCAACAATGACACCCTAAAAAACTAAACTAAAATGAAAGATATATCTTCAAAAATGAAGAGACAAGTATTTATACCAAAACCCTAGATGGCAAACTAGTAAATAAAAAAAATAAGGAAAATTGGACCGAATCGATTCGGGTGCTAAACTGAATCGATTCAGAAAGGACAAACTTTGTTATTACTTGAAAAGAAAATCAATTCGATCTGAATCGATTTGGCAGAGGGCCGAATCGATTCGGACCTGCTATATTTGGATCCTTCCCCTGTTTTTGGTTTGCTTTTAGTTTCCTTTCACGGAAAATGCCGTAACTTCTTCGTTAAGATTCGAATTTGTGCACCATTTACGGCCACCTGAAGATGACAGAGAGGACTTCAACTTTTATGAAGACATTGGGCTAGATACCCAAATACTGAAATTATTAAAATGCCTTTGTGCATGCGGTTATCGATAAAACTTTATCGGAATATTGTCGAACTTCACACTAACCACCGTAATACTTATAATATCACAATTATACCTCATATAACATGTTAACATATAAAACAGAGGTTTTCTGGTTAATAAGTATACATATAGGAATTAAGGTACCCGAGGGGGCTAAAATGCATAAGAATAAAAGGTGAATAAATGAAATATTCATATAAAATCACACCCCCTAACTTACACATTTCTAGTCCCTATCAATGAAATAAGAAGAGAAAATAACTATAAGTAAACCAAAAGACAGGAAATATATACAAAAAAGATAAAAGCCACTTTCGCGGGCGAATGATTGCATTTAGCGTATGCAATAAGCTGTTAAACCCCTAGGTTACCCTAGTGGACGAGTGTTGTCTTGTGAGGGTTTTCAGGGATGAAACCCATAAACATCATATGGTTTCCTCAAAATGTATGCCCAATCACATGCGACAACCAATAATAACGAAAAGGATTTCAAACATGTTAATAGTATAGTGAACGAATTCACCCAAAAGTTTGTTATTATTAACATTACAGAACAAACTTCATAAACTTGAAACCTTAAAAGTGGGAGGAGATAGAGCACATGAAAAGTATGATTTGGCAAAAACTTATATAAATCAGATAAACGTTAAAGCATGCATAAGTTGAATCCTCACCGGATATTACACTTAACAAATGAAATCACTCAATACGGGAGGTAATACATGGGACATGTGGACATAAAGAGTAAATGTAAATAGAAATTAGGCTTCACACATGTCACAAATAAAGAATGCTATATATAAAATCAAAAACATGTAATCTCAATGAAAGATACCGCCATTAGAAGAGGCGAAATGTATTTTCACAGATTATTGCAAAATTATTATGACTTTCAAATTAAATTCACCGTAGGATCACATAGGACTTTTATAGCGTTATAATGTAGGTTGGGGGTTAAGGGTACAAAATGAAGGGAATATATAGGGATTCAAAGTTGTTCGGAAATGAAAAACTTAGGATAATGGAAAACAATGGGAAATTTCAAAATTGGAAAAATGATTTCCATAACAAGCATTAGATATTAAATTGGGGAGCGATAATAATTATTGAATGCTATATACATCATGTACAAACGTGCACTTCCTTTTATTTTATTCTCTTCCTCTTATTTTTCGCCTTTTCTTTTCTTTTTCACTACAATTTTTTCTTCACTTTTCTCACTCTTATATGATTAATTGCAACCACAAGACAATATCATCATTCAATCCCAATTATCATTCCAAACAAAGCTATGAAAAGTAATATGTATGGTTTATAACTCCAATGTGGAGTTGGTTATGTGATTTTGGGTAATGAAACGAAAGGCTATATTAAGGCTCAAAGGGGTTGACTAGGGAAGTATTTAAGGTGAGGTCAAGGCCAATATGGGTGATATAATAAAGAGGGCCTATGATCAGATCCTAAAATTTAAGCAATTCTCGGGTCAAAATAACTTTGAAAATCATGCTCAAGTAACAGAAGTAAAAAATGAACTCAATTAATGAACGAACAAATGAAAGAATAGTGAGATTACCAACAAATTTAACGTTTTCAAGGAGGAAAGAGTAGTGTATAACACTCACAAACGAAGGAAAGCCCGAAGCTCACTCGGTGCAAGTATATACAATACAACAAAATATTATCGAGTTATAAAAATCTTAAACCAAATCAATAAAATAAGAAAAGTGCATGTGCTCATCCATTAAAGTTTAATTCATGAATTTATTCATAATATCAATGATTTGAGGACTAAAGTCTAATAACTTCTAAAATCGAGAACATATATCATTGAATTGTCTATTGGATCGGGCATTCATTAAAATTTATCACCAGAAACAAAGGCAAAAATCCCATGAAAGGAGAAAAAAGAAAGAAAATATTTTTGAAAATTTTCAGTTTTTTTACAAAAAGGTATGCTTAGTGAATAACACATGATCAAATAAATGAAACTACCAATGAATGGATAGAATATCCCACACCCCCTAACTTAAATATTGCATTGTCCTCAATGCAAATCGAGAACACAACATAAAGAGAGGAAAAGAAAGATATTAACCAAAATGGAGTGAACCCTGATTAGCACGAGTCCATTGAATCTACAAAACATGTTAGTACGAAGCATAACAAAGAATAATAATAAACAGTTTAACTAATTACACTAAACAAAAAGTAAAAAGAGAGAAAAATAAGAAAATAAAAACTAACTATTTACAACCTACTTAACTTCTATCTAAGTATACACTAGAAGTCAAAAGTTTTAAGGATCCGCCCAAAATACAATTTGACTTTGGAGGATCAACGACGGACCCTGCCTTGAAAGCATGCCTCCTGAAAAATAAGAATTTTGTTTGAACAACGGAAGGCATGTGTAAGGCGGAAGAAATTAACCATCAGCAATTTAAAATTTGAGAGGGGTGACGGGGGATCTGGATGCTAAGGGGGAGAAGTAAAATTGGGATCCAAGAAAACTAGAATCACCTCGCAAAGATTATTCAAGTAGAATGGGAGGTGGGGCACACAAAGAGGAAAAATCCATCTTGGAAAACGATTCAAGAAAAGAGTCCTCGTCATTAAAAGGTTTAAACGTTTTAGAAGTCTCGACCGACTCATTGGAATCAAGCAGTACTTTTAATGGTTAAATAACGGTAAATGAAAATGGTGATGAAATAAATTCAATCTCAAGTAAATCATCGTTACAAAGAGATTGAATTTAAGGGGAGAAAGACTCACTTTCAATGAAACGTTCTTTAAAAATTTAAGGTGAAACACAGGTCTTAACCTCCTCATTGAATTCCATAAAATAACTGATCTCATTGCAGAGTGCTTCGATTCTCAAACCTGCACCAATAGCGTGTAACAACCCACACTTTTATGGAAAATTAAATTTAATAATTAAGAGTAAATTGGGAATTTAAGAAATTATCTTGAATAGTAATTTTTGAGGTTTTCAAGGATTTAATGATTTTTTATGGGTGTTATATTTATTTTTGGGATTAAGTAAATAATTCGGAGTATTTTAATTGTATGTCGCAGTTGGGTAAAGCGACAAAAAGTAAGATTTTAAATGGGAAAACCCGCATTGAGAGATATTGGGTTAAATAGTGAGTTGCGGTCAAGTACCTCGGATGGAGATTTTGAGTGCGTGGTGAGTCTCGGAATGGCCGATATAGTTAGAAAAGAGTGTCCGGGGGTCGTAATTGAGTTTCGGGAATTTTTGGATTAATAAGGACTCGCAATTGAGTAAACGAGTCATTTTGGAGTTTTAAAGGGATAAACCCTTTTTCTTATCTTATAAGACATAAGAGAGAAAGAGAAAGAAAAGAAAAGAGAGAAAAGAAAGAGGAGAAGAGAGAGAGAAAGAAAGAAAGAAGAGAGAAGAGAAAAATGGGGGGATTTCGTCCAAACTCCGCCAGATTCGACTCGAGGTCATCGGATTTCATCCTCCAGGCAAGTGTTTACTTGCTTTATTTCATTTTGTGCAATTATCTCAAATCATAATTGGTAAAAATATGATTTTTTGGTTAGAACCCTTAAAATAAATTTGGTAAAATTTGAATATGAGTTTACATATTGATGTAATGTAAACTCTTAATGGTTTCTAGTGTTAAATCCATGTAAATGGAGCGAAGAAATGGATTGAAATGGGTTAAAATCATAAGTTGGGGCTTTTATGGGTTTAGGGTTGAAATCTAAGAGAAATGGTTCATTACCCCAAATAAATTGATGTGTTAGTTGTAAAACATAGATTAGATGTTTATTGAGTTGTTGGATGAGCTTAGAAACAACAAAAATGGAGAATAATCGAGGTTTGGATTTTTTTTATGAAGGTGAATACTGACCTGCGATTTAACCGAATCGATTCGGCCAGGGCGAATCGATTCGGCTCTTGGTCAAAAAATTAAAATTGTAGATCTTTTCGATACGGTCGCATGGGCGCCGACCGCGTATTTTTCTAATTTTTTTTGGATTTATAGTGATATTTCTACGGAAAGCTCTACGAGATCGAAATACTTAGTCAGAAATTAAGGCTAGAATTATCTGGAGATAAATATTAGGGGTTCTCAAATAGAGTGTTAGAACCTATAAAGGACTTGAGGAGAGATAAAAACTTTGGGTTTGTAGGAATAAATTCGAGTTATAATTGAAATGGTGAGTGGATTAAATTTTGGGTTTTGGGTTATATATAAAACCCTAAGCAGATTTGGGAATTTTGGACCAGCCGAATCGATTCGGACAGGACGAATCGATTCGGTAAGAGACAGTTTGAAAGTAGAACCATTTTGAATCGATTCGGACAAGGGGAATCGATTCGGTGGCCAGCGAATCGATTCGGACAGGCCGAATCAATTCGGTCCTGGCAAAATTTTCAGGTGTTCTCCTTTTAGGTTTAGGGAGACTTGAATTATGGTTTTGGAGATTATTATAGGAGTTTCTAAATGGGATGTTAGGACTCCTAGATGATGATTGGAGGAGGATAAGTAAACCTCGAATTAATTTAGAGTATGGTCTTGGGTATGGACTTAATTAATGTTTTGGAACAAGAGACATTCGAGAAAATCCTTCGGCAGGTATGTATTGACATATTGATGCGGATAGAATAAATAGGGGCTGAATAAAAATCGAGAACATCCGAGAATGTGATTAGGATGGAATTGGTGGGCTAGTAGTCATCGCTATGTGTGATTGGGAATTATGGGCAAATATATATATTCAAGGAGCAATATATAGTATATATATATATATATATATATATATATATATATATACTATGTGATTAAAGTATATATAAAATATGATGCGGATGTGTATTATATAGTATATTCCATGTGCATGAGAACAAGGTAATATATATGTCTATAAGAATAAGAAATGTATGGTTTAAAACTTGGTACTTAATGAATAAGTATAAATGGTTTTATGAATGATTTCAAAATGGAAAAGAAATGATTTTCATAAATGAATATTTATGTATACACACCTCTCTAAATGCTATCATAAGGGAAGTTGCGCGCGTGAGGTGAAGTCCCCAGGCTAATGAATGCAGGGGAATATAGTCCTAGGCCATATGAGCGATTATTATATGTTTTACTGCGCTGGTGAGATAATTCCGGGTGTGGTTATGACTCTCCCACAGGCATATGACCGCTTCCCGACGTTGTTGGATCCCAGGTTGTCTCGATTGATAGGCCCGGGAAGATGATGGCCATTTAGGGGCGCGTCCAGTGAGGAAACCCGGAGGGGCCGTCTTACAATTGTTATATGATATGAAATATAACTATTCTCAATAATATGGGACATTATTGGTGTGAAAGAAATTTATGATAATAAATTGGCTTTAAATACATTTCCTGGATGGAAGAAGGGAAATGAGATGTTATGAAATGGAAAAGCATTTTTATGATAATAAAACTTGCTTTAAGTATATTTCCTGGATAGAAAAAGGGAAATAGAAAGTTTTGAAATGAAATTGTATTGGTAAAAATTTTGGAAATGAATCCTCAGTCCGGGAGATAGATCCGGATGTGTATTATAAAAATGAATATAGAGTAAACCTCAGTCCGAGAGATATTATCCGGATGAATATTGAATTATGTATATTAAAGTAAGTATGTTATGTATATCATTATATAGTATGTATATACGTTATGTACTGAGGGTCTAATGGATCTCGAGGATCGACCTTGCCGCGTAGTAGTGTATAGGGTGGGTTCCTTGTTTGGATTTCGCTCTGCGAGACACCCCACACACGAACATGGCATAGTGTTGAGACTGGGGAGAAGTTTAGCCCTTAGTACTTGGAATAACTAGGGTTGTAGAAGATGGATTAACAGACTAGTTAGGCGGGGGTAGCTTGACTATGGTATTTTGTTAGAATGCGCTAGGTGTGAAATATTAGAAGAGAGGTGAGGGGGTATCTCATGGGAGTCCGATACCAATTTAAATATGAGATAAAACCTTTTTCTAAAAATAAAGCATTTATGCACTTGCTAAATATTTTCACAACTCGGGATCTGACCCATTTATCTACTTTTCCCTCTCTTATTATATATATATATATATATATATATATATATATTATATAGGTGTCCAGACACAGGGACGCCTGGATGACACTTCTTTCGAGTTAGATGTCGGCTGCAGCAGCTGTGGATGCATGCAGGTTCTCGATAGACGCTTCTATCATTGTACTCTAGATAGGAGGTATTGTATAAATATTCGGTCCAATGGTCCAATTGCATTTATTCATTCTTTTACCGCCTTGTAGTGCGACATTCGATTTGGTTGTATCATATTTGAACCGAGTGTTTGGTTATTCTATTTCATTTCAGTTTCATTCATATAAACTATATGGATGTTTTAATTTAGTAGTTGTTTAAAAAGAGTAGTTAAGTATAATTTTGACGCGAGCCTAATAGGTTATTAGTAATTAAATTGGTTTTTGACAGTGATGCTAAGAATGATCCATATGCGACTCCTATTATAATTTGATATAGGAGTGATCGCCCGGTATTTTATTAGGTGGGGTGTCACAGATGGTATCAGAGCATCAAGTTCTAGTGTCCTTAGGAATCTGTACGGGCGTACTACGCTTTCAGCATTGCTCTCGATTTGATATAGATCCTCAGGATTAGGATTGTTGATTTCTCTTGTGAGATTTCGTTCTCCTTCCATAATATAAGATTATGGAAAATCTCTCGCGCGCTCATTCGAGATTCGTGTGCTGATGGAGGAAGGTGGCAGGAGGTGGGGCTTAATTGTTGTTATGAGTTTAACCTCAGAATGAAGAGGTATAATTTGTGTGACTAGATAAAGTCGCGGTATTCGCTAGCCCTAGACTCGTGTGTGTAATTTGAGGTTTGTGGCGGTATCGATAACATTATATAATGTATGTCAATGTGTTTTTCACGGTAGCGGACTTTTGTTTTCCTTCATTCACTGTAAAGGCGGGTGTTGATATTTTAAATATATATGGCTTGTGATACTCGATTTATATGTGTTATATGAGTATGGTTATATGGTGAGTATAATATGTTATGGTATATTCAGAGCGATAGCAGGCTAATGATGGCAAGACTATCGTGTCCGCAGTTCCAGGGTGGAACGGGTTGTTATTGCGATGTTTCACCTAGATACAGGCTGAGTTCGCTTTTATTATGTGCATAGATGGAGCTTCAATGAGTAGAGGTTTCATTATCATGATTTGAGTATGTGGCGACCTTATAGATGTGGTTTGAGGTGTGTCGGGTTAATTGTTGAGCTGTGAGTTTAAGCTCATTATTGATTGCACAAGGTCTGAGTGGGGTGCGAGCTCTTAGTGGTATGGCTCCTGGATAGAGGTGGGAGTTCATACCACATTTGGTTGAAAGAGGGGATGGGATTATCCTGGTTGCATGTTAAAAAATAACGGACCTCCATGACCGACGAAGTTACGTAGTAGTGTGTGGAGGGGTTCCTTGTTTGGATTTCGCTTTGCGAGACGCTCCACACATGAACCTTAACAATGTCGGGAGTGGAGAGATGTTATAGGATGCAAGGATGTTGTTTTTGTTGATAAGTCATATAGTGTGAATGAAACACTATATACTAGGAGCCATGTGATGATGGTGTGCTTATGGAAATATTGTGTTATGGAAAAGCACCAAAGTGGTCCTCTCACCACAAGCGGGTGGGTGAAGTAGGACTTAGAGAAATTGATTCGAGGATTATATTCAGGCCTTAATGAAAAGGCAAATTTTGAGGAAATATGTTTTGGGTATGATGTTAGTGACGCTTTCGCAGAGAGTGGGCACTTCGATTAGTTAGATTTCCTTTCCGTATAGGTGGAAGGATAGAATAGTAGATATGCATCCGTAGGTTAGCAAGGTAGGATTTAGGACGTCCCGCTGGTGTGCCTTAGGTCACTATATCTCGATGACCGACAACGCGAGGGAGTAGTGTAACGAGAGGGTTCCTTGTTTGGATTTCTCTTTACGAGACGTCCCACGCATGAAACCAAGAAAATGTCGGAAGTTGAGAGAGGCCTTGGGCACTAGGGACACAATTAGGATTATACTTGTTTCGCGTAGGTAGGGTAACCTTGAGAAGAGTAGGATTTCGCGGGTTGGGAGGACCCATGAGTGAGTATTACACTGAGGAAAGGATACTCTTATTTAGAGAGAGTGTTACGTGTCGAACGTTCACAATAGAGGTGTGGATGCACACGGGTTAAAAATGTGTATGGGCACCTTAATAAGTTGGTTTTATATACCGCCTGAAATAGAAAGGACGTAGTATATAGATTTTAAGTTTATGCTGGGATGGAAGTATAGTATAAACCTTGATAGAGGTGAGTGCTGATTGAGTATACGGTTAAGAGTTATTGGGTAGTACCATTCCACTTTGAGGTATTAGGATGGGGGGTGATTCACGATCCTAGGTTAGCGTTGGTAGTAGTGGTTATATCTGAATTTCGAGGACGAAATTCCGTTGTAAGGGGGGGAGTATGTAACAACCCTCACTTTTATGGCAAATTAAATTTAATAATTAAAAGTAAATTGGGAATTTAAGAAATTATCTTGAATAGTAATTTTTGAGGTTTTCAAGGATGTAATGATTTTTGATGGGTGTTATATTTACTTTTGGGACTAAGTAAATAAGTCGACGTATTTTAATTGTATGTCGCAGTTGAGTAAAGCGACAAAAGGTAAGATTTTAAATGGGAAAATCGGCATTGAGAGATATTGGGTTAAATAGTGAGTTGCGGTCAAGTACCTCGGATGGATATGTTGAGTGCGTGGTGAGTCTCAGAATGACCGAGATAGTCAGAAAAGAGTGTCGGGGGGTCGTAATTGAGTTTCAGGAATTTTTTGATTAATAAGGACTCGCAATTGAGTAAACGAGTCATTTTTGGGTTTTAAAGGGATAAACCATTTTTCTTATCTTATAAGACATAAGAGAGAAAGAGAAAGAAAAGAAAAGAGAGAAAAGAAAGAGGAGAAGAGAGAGAGAGAGAGAGAGAGAGAGAGAGAGAGAGAAATGGGGGGATTTCGTCCAAACTTCGCCGGATTCGACTCGAGGTTGTCGGATTTCATCCTCCAGGCAAGTGTTTATTTGCTTTATTTCATTTTGTTCAATTATCTCATATCATAGTTGGTAAAAATATGATTTTTGGGTTCGAACCCTTAAAATAAATTTGGTCAAATTTGAATATGAGTTTGCATATTGATGAAATTTAAAATCTTAATGATTTCTAGTTTTAAATCCGTGTAAATGGAGTGAAGAAATGGATTGAAATGGGTTAAAATCATAAGTTGGGGCCTTTATGGTTTTAGGGTTGAAATCTAAGAGAAATGGTTCATTACCCCAAATAAATTGATGTGTTAGTTGTAAAACATAGATTAGATGTTTATTGAGTTGTTGGATGAGCTTAGAAACAACAAAAATGGAGAATAATGGAGGTTTGGATTTTTTTATGAAGGTGAATTGTGACCTGTGACTTAACCGAATCGATTCGGCTAGGGGGAATCGATTCGGCTCTTAGTCAAAAAATAAAAATTGTATATCTTTTCGATACGGTCGCGTGGGCACCGACCGCATATTTTTCTGATTTTTTTTTGTATTTATAGTGATTTTTCTACAGAAAGCTGTCCGAGATCGAAATAGTTAGTGAGAAATTAAGGCTAGAATTATCTAGAGATAAATATTAGGGGTTCTCAAATAGAGTGTTAGGACCTCTAAAGGACTTGAGAAGAGATGAAAACTTTGGGTTTGTAGGAATAAATCCGAGTTATAATTTAAATGGTGAGTGGATTAAATTTTGGGTTTTGGGTTATATATAAAACCCTAAACATATTTGGGAATTTTGAACTAGACGAATCAATTCGGACAGGCCGAATCGATTCGGTAAGATACAATTTGAAAGTAGAACCATTTCAAATCGATTCGGGCAGGGCGAATCGATTCGGTGGCCAGCGAATCGATTCGGACCGGCCGAATCGATTCGGTCCTGACAAAATTTTAAGGTGTTCTCCTTTTAAGTTTAGGGAGACTTGTATTATGGTTTTGGAGATTATTATAGGAGTTTCTAAATGGGATGTTAGGACTCCTAGATGATGATTGTAGGAGGATAAGTGAACATCGAATTAATTTAGAGTATGGTCCGGGGTATGGACTTAATTAATGTTTTGGAACAAGATACATTCGAGAAAATCCTTCGGCAGGTATGTATTGATATATTGATGTAGATAGAATGAATAGGGGCTGAATAAAAATCGAGAACATCCTAGAATGTGATTAGGATGGAATTGGTGGGCAAGTGGTCATCGCTATGTGTGATTGTCAATTATGGCCATATATATATATATATATATATATATATATACTATGTGATTAAAGTATATATAAAATATGATGCGGATGTGTATTCTATAGTATATTCCTTATGCATGAGAACAAGGTAATATATATGTTTATAAGAATAAGAAATGTATGGCTTAAAACTTGGTACTTAATGAATAAGTATAAATGGTTTTATGAATGAATTTAAAATGGAAAATAAATGAGTTTCATAAATTATAGTTTATTTATACACACCTCTCTAAATGCTATCATAAGGGAAGTTGCGCGCGTGAGGTGAAGTCCCCTGGCTAATGAATGCAGGGGAATATAGTCCTAGGCCATATGGGTGATTATTATATGTTTTACTGCGCTGGTGAGGTAATTCAGGGTGTGGTTATGACTCTCCCGCAGGCATATGGCCGCTTCCCGACGTTGTTGGATCCCAGGTTGTCTCGATTGATAGGCCCTGGAAGATGATAGGCATTTAGGGGCGCACCCAGTGGGGAAACCCAGAGGGGCAGTCTTAGCATCGTTATATGATATGAAATATAACTATTCTCAATAATGTGGGACATTATTGGTGTTAAATCAATTTATGATAATAAATTGGCTTTAAATACATTTCCTGGATGGAAGAATGGAAATGGGATGTTATGAAACGGAAAAGCAGTTTTATGATAATAAAACTTGCTTTAAGTATATTTCATGGATAGAGGAAGGCAAATAGAAAGTTTTGAAATGAAATTGTATTGGTAAACATTTTGGAAATGAATCCTCAGTCCGGGAGATAGATCCGGATGTGTATTATAAAAATGAATATAGAGTAAACCTCAGTCCAGGAGATATTATCTGGATGAATATTGAATTATGTATATTAAAGTAAGTATGTTATGTATGTCATTATATAGATTGTATATACGTTATGTACTGAGGGTCTAATGGATCTCGACGATCGACCTTGCCGCGTAGTAGTGTATAGGGGGGGTTCCTCGTTTGGATTTCGCTCTGCGAGACACCCCACACACGAACATGGCATAGTGTTGAGACTAGGGAGAAGTTTTTCCCTTAGTAATTGGAATAACTAGGGTTGTAGAAGATGGATTAATAGACTAGTTAGGCAGGGGTAGCTTGACTATGGTATTTTGTTAGAATGCGCTAGGTGTGCACTATTAGAAGAGAGGTGAGGGGGTATCTCATGGGATTTCTATACCAGTTTAAATATGAGATAAAACCTTTTTCTAAAAATAAAGCATTTATGCACTTGCTAAATATTTTCACAACTCGGGATCTGACCCGTTTATCTACTTTTCCCTCTCTTGTTATATATATATATATATATATATATATATATATATATATATATATATATAGGTGTCCAGACATAGGGACGCCTGGATGACACTTCTTTCGAGTTAGATGTCGGCTGCAGCAGCTGTGGATGCATGCAGGTTCTCGATAGACGCTTTTATCATTGTACTCTAGATAGGAGGTACTGTATAAATATTCGGGCCAATGACCCAATTGCATTTATTCATTATTTTACCGCCTTTTAGTGCGGCATTCGATTTTTTTGTATCATATTTGAACCGAGTGTTCAGTTATTCTATTTCATTTCAGTTTCATTCATATAAACCGTGTGGATGTTTTAATTTAGTAGTTGTTTAAAAAGTGTAGTTAAGTAAAATTTTGACTACAGCCTAATAGGTTATTAGTAATTAAATTGGTTTTCGACAGTGATGATAAGAATGATCCATATGGGACTCCTGTTATAATTTGATATACGAGTGATCGCCCGGTATTTTATTAGGCAAGGTGTCACATAGCGTTATCCTCACTTTGGGTGAAAAGAAGGAGATTTTTTTCCAAAGTAGGCTTCCTTGTCTCTAGAAACTTGGATTCCTCATTTCGTTGAAGATCTTCTTCAACTTTAAAAATATCGAAAGAAAAATTGTCGTTGGATTAGAATAATGCATCCAACTCAAGCTCCCCAAAACGATTTTCTTCTTGATATATACTTTCAAGCCTTTCATTCTCAAGAATTTGAAGGCCCTCACGTACAGTAATAGGTGGAGGTGCGGATTCTTGAGAATGGAAAGTGTGAGAACTAGTGCCAATTAAAGAACCATTAAAATTATCGACATTACTATAAAAAGACATGATTACCGAATAGTTTGTAGATGGACAATCCACGTAGAAAGGTGTGTGACCGAAAATTCAATGTTTCTTTCCGCTCAAATGTGTAATCCTACAAAAAAGGTTAATAGAAAAAATACAAATACAAAAGAAAAAAATTACAAAATAATAAAATAATTAGAATCTATAAAACACTCCCCGATAACGGTGCCATTTTGATCGGGAGTGAACAGTGTGTTCGTGTAAGGATACTGTCGTTGTTTTCAGTTCATCGCTGTAATACAAAAAAACCAAAACTATGACTACACTCGACAAAGGAGTTTAATGGCCAATTAGGGTATCAAAAATCCACAAGGAATGTAGGACATATTGTAATCGATTTATTACTTCAAGAATAAAAGTGCAAAAGATGAATGGTTTAAAACAGAAAAAGGAGGGAAATGAGAAGTTAAAACTAAACAAGAATTAATAAAATGAGAGTTGGGGTCACATCCCCTCCATGGGCTAAACTAAACATAATTAGAATTTTCGTTCGAAAGAATTTAACCGAGCATATTCAATTAATTATAAACATCTCACATAAACGAATTTAATCCAAAAAAGTGAGATAAAACATTTAACCAAAAATGGTCACACGCGGATTAAATTCGCAATGTCGCTTTAAACACTAACGTTGCGTGACAAAGAAAATTAAACACATAATATTCTAACTTTAATACACGAGGTTTTAATTAAACGAAATATTACACAAAACCTAAATTTTGGATCTCAAGACCCATTAATGGAAAAAATATGACCCCAACTCTTTAACTAAGGACTAGACATGAATAAAGTAATTAAAACAACCATATAAAAAATGAAATAACAAATAAACTAACTACAACTAATTATCTAGGCAAGAAAAGTAAGGACATAATGGAAATAAAGAATATACAAGAGGTAGAAGACAATTAATAGTAAAATACTTACATAAATGGGGAAACAACCAAGAAAAAAGGGGGAGAGGGTGGTTCCCATTAATGAAACCCTAAACAACTCAACTAAAATTAAAGATATATCTTCAAAATGAAGAGATAATTATTTATACCAAAACCCTAGATGTTAAACCTGTAAATAAAGAAAAAAGGAAAACAGGGCCAAATTGATTCGGGTGCCAAACCAAATCGATTCGGAAAGGAGAAACTTCGTAGTGCGTGGAAAAGTGAATCGATTCGGAATATATCTGAGTTAATTCAAAAATGAAATCTTGGCCTCTGTCTTCAAACGAATCGGTTCGGCAGAGGGCCGAATCGATTCAGACCTGATACATTTGGATCCTTCCCATGTTTTTGGTTTTCTTTTAGTTCCCTTTCGTGGAAAATGCCGTAACTTCTTCGTTAGGATTCCGATTCGCACACCATTTATGTCCACACGAAGATGACAAAGAGGGCTTCAAATTCCGTGAAGACATTGGACCAGATATCCGAATGATGAAATTACTAAAATTCCCTGGCGCGTGTGGTTATGGCTGAAACTTGACTGAAATGCTTGTGAACTTCATACTATGCATCGTAATACCTAAAAAAGCTCAATTATGCCTCATATAGAATTTAACATATAAAACATAGGTTGTCTTGTTAACGAGCATAAATATTGGAATTAAGGTACCCGAGGGGGCTAAAATATGCAATATTCGTGCCGAATAACCTAAACTAACTTTTTGTCCATCGCCTTATTTTCTAAAAAGTTGTTCCATTGATCAATTGATATTTTAACATTCGGAGGGACTTTATCTTTCAGAACCAAAATGTTAGAGCTGGATGCCCCCTTTGAGAAATGTCTCAGGCAAAGGTTTCTCCGATATGTTCTTCGTTGTTCAGCAACCTCAGAAATAACCTTTTCCTTTGAACGATCGGGGAATGAAAATGCTTACAAAGTTAGTAATAAATGTCATCCTTGATTGCTTGATCAACTAAGTTTTAGTTATCTAATGCCCAGACATCCACATTTATTTTCCTAAGAAAAAAACACTGATATTTAAATATTTGGAGGCCATTTTTATTTCCAGTAGGATTATTCTTGAGAAAACAGGACCCAATGGGATTCTTCTCATTTTCTCGAGAGGTGTCGAGATCAGGGAGTGGGGGTGTTGGAGTAACATGCATTTGCTGCCTACTCATAGACGGAGTGGTAGAGTGAACCAATGGTGGAGTAGATAATTATTCACCATATGGTAATGAGAATCCTTGTTGGGGTATAGGAGATGAGAATCTTTATTGGGGTGTCACGTCATCACTTGGTACGTTCTGTCCATTACCCCTCGATATTATCTATGATAAAAAAATAATAAGTGATGAAATCATTATACTAACATGTTTACAAATAACTAATCATGTTTACGACTATATATATGTATGTGCCTTCTCATAATAAGACTTTAAAATATTTTCAATGTGTCTGATCTCCATCCATTCGGTATTACTTTTTCAAAATCTATAGATTTTTGCATGTAGCCAACCAATAGGAGGCGTATACTTGATTGATGTATAGATATTCATGACACAAACTTAAAATCCTTTCTTCTTCAACTTATTGGAAAAATTCAATTTAACGTGCATATGTCGCGAGATATCACAGTCTTGGTTAATGATCTCGTTACCTAGTTGTAGCCACAATGGGTGAATGTTTTTTCTGCCTTCTCTAATGACGTAAGAAAAATCAGGGCTATGTCAGGATTATTTACACGAAATATATTCTTTACATCCTCATCCTAGCTTTCTAGTAGGGAAAATAAAATAAGATCGAGCATGTACTCTTTCTGGAGATGAACTCCATGATTTACAAGGTAGTTAAACTTTTCGATCTTCTTATTCCGATACTTATAAATAGTAGTACCCTCTAAATGACACGCACTAATAAAAGAGGTATACGCTCGGTCCAATTGCAACCTCTCGTACTTTTGTTGACAATGATTATCACTGTGACTCATTTTTCCTGAGAAAATTATATGAGAGTGTGATTATGAATCTTACAAGTAATGACTCTAATTAATCACTAACTAGTTATTGTTTTTCAACCGATCCAATTTAAATTTATCTTATTTTAATCTTAGGGTTTAAAATCAAATTTAATTTTTTTCATCCTTAGGGTTTAAAATCTAATTTCAACATTTCAAGTATTTTCACATTTGGGTTTGTTTAATATGGTTGTTTTCACATTTTAATCCAATGACTTATAAGTTTGAAAATTTTGACTACGTTAGGTGCACAGTTACAAAATCCCTCCGTGACCACAGTTTCGATAAGAACAAAAACATGCCCAAAATGTGAGAGATCTATACGAACGGATGTAAATTGGAACCATGCATATGAATGTGCACATAACCAACATCAAGAACAAACGTGTGACAAATTTATACGTATAGTTTTGACTTGAACCAATACAGGCAAAAAATGTGACACATCTATGCGAACGAATGTAAATTGGAACCATGCATATGAATGTTCACATAACCACCATCAAGAACGATTCAGGTTTTGAAATCAAATAGAATTATTCTCAATTAGAGGTTGCACACAACCTATAAACATATTTTCAGTTATGTCCATAAAAATCGTTTTTCAAGTAAAGAAAACCTTGCACATTTTTATAGCCATAAATTTTCAACCAACTTCAAAAGTATATAATATTTATTAACGCATCAGAAAATTTTATAGAAGTGTGAATCCACTGATGTTGAAAGATGTGCACGACAATCTATATGGGAATCAAGTCACTCATCTACCGATCACATCCACATCAATATCAAGCTACATGCTTGATTAGTAATACTTAAATGTTTTGAAGCAGGAATTAGACAACTTTATATATAACTGAAATAAAATACATGGTTATTCTCTATGATGATGTCAACAAATATATCCATCTCAGTACCATAAATATAGGTGGTGAAAGAAATAATTAGAGAGTCAGTTAATATAACATTTGTGTTAAATTATATTAATGAACCTCCTAAACAACACAGTCCTTTAAAAAATACCCTAGTTCATTTGGGTATTTCAACCATTAATGGTGGTGGAATTCATCGTATAGTAGGGAATTATTTATTTTTCAAGTCCTAATTAATGGACCTCCTAAACAACACATTCCTTAAAAACCTACCCTAGTTCATTTGGGTATTTTAACCCCACACATACATACATATACACATACACACACACATACACATACACATATATGCCCATACATACACATATATACATACACATACACATACACATACACATACACATACACATACACATACACATACACATACACATACACATACACATACACATACACATACACATACACATACACATACACATACATATACACATACATACATACATACATATATATATGCACACACATTACACACATATACATGCAGTAAACATACTATTATATTACAAGTCAGAGGAGAGAGCATACCTGAACTAGGGATTGGGGGTTGCCAGAGGAGATAGGGTCACCGAAAAGAGAGAGGGCATCGGTGTAAATAGATATAGTTAGCATGAAACGAGCTACTGATTGTGCCTGTTTATATCTATTGGATGTGTCATGGGACTATGTCGTGACCACCACCATGACTATTTCAAAATGGTCACGATCCAAGGCTGTGACTAAACTTAACTAAAACCTTTATAATTGTCATCCACCTAGTTACGGTTTGTGTCTGTGACAAACTTTGGCAGGAGTTTTGGTGGGAGTTTTGTGCCCATTTGCTCATGGGTCGATCACGGACCATGGTCGTGAACCCAATAATCACAGTCTATGGCTGGGACCATATCCATTGGATGTCGTCCTTTAGCTTGGTCGCGGCCTGTGTCACGTGAGGTTTGATTGTGGTCAGGATCTTGGGTCGTGACCATTATTGGTTTATGGTGTAGTGAAAGACCCACATTGGGTCCCCATAATGTAATGACATGCAAGAGAGGGAAGTAATACAAAGTTTTATTTATAAAGAGTTAGACAGATAGGAGGTGAGATAATTGATATGGTAAGAATTTATGAACCAGGTGAAATTCCATTTCGTATGTGCCTTAGAAGAGGTAAATCCCCCAAAGAAGTTTTTGGCTCATCAATTCAAGATTTACGATGGGTATAGAGATCCCACCCACCACATTCATTGGTATTGATGGGTCATGATACTGTGGATTAACAACGAGGCCCTTACGTGCAAGTTTTCTTTTCAAGTTGGATGAAATTTCTCATAATTAGTTTGATACGTTTCTAGCTAGATTAATCACGAGTTTTAAGAAGTTGCTAAGGCCTTTACCAATAAATTCATAACTAGTAGTTCGCACCCCCAAGGCTGGATCCTCCACTCATACTTTGGAAGAAGTCAAAGAGTATGCTTATAGGTACTAGGATGTGTACACCGAGGTTGATTATTTCTCTAAATAAGTCGTCATATCTTCTTTCAATGTTGGACTACCTAGCGATTTAATATTGTACCAATTATTAACAAAGGAGAAGACCACAATTAATGACCTCATGTCCTGAATATATAAGCACACAAAAGTCGAAGATGTAGTTGCTGGGAGAGATTATGGAGATATCTAGTCAAAGTAAAATACTAATGCACCAATGAAAGATCTTCAAAGATGAAGAAAAAAAATAAAAACTGGTGCTCGAAAGACTAGAGATAAGGCTGATCTGATTAAACCCAGTCAGGTGGTTAATATCATTTTCAAGGAGTTGATCTATAAGATCCTCGCTAAGATAAAAGATAAGTAATCGTTCAAGTGGACAAGGAATATGACCGGATACCTCGTGAAGAGGAACATAACGCTAAGGTGATCAATTAAAATGACCATGGTTATAAGATCAAGAACTACAAAGCTTTAAAATCTAACTTAGAGGAGTTCTCCCAAATAAGACACCTATAAGATTTTCTTGAAAGAAAGAAAAGCAAGGACAAAGGTGTAGTAATACCTTATAATTAATGGAAATTAACAATTAATTACAAGATAGTTAGATGAATGGAAATCCGAATTAACTATAATCCAATTTGTGAATTTAAAGTTAATTTATGAGAATTTAAAATTAAAATGGATTAAAATAGAATTATAGACTTTAATTCGAAAGTTATTAAATTTTTGTGGGCTTTAGTGTAATAATTAGAAATTTTGGCATTCAAATCGTAATTTAATAACTTATAGTTGAATTGGATTGATGGAGAATTTTAGGAAAAGCCCTAGGGTAAGTTAGTCTATGTATATTACTTGGGGATTAAATTAGGGTTTGTAGTTTAAACATTGGGTTTTAATTTTTAGCCGCTGTTGGATTTCCTAGGTCGTGCCTAGGCTTGCGATCGCGAGATTGACCACCGTTGTCACGAGGTGCAAAGTCACGACCGCGACTAGGTCTCAGATAGCCTACTGTTGAGGCAAAACCTCATTTCCAAAGTTTGAAACTTATGCGAATTTCCTCCTTTTAAAAGCCCCTAGCCCTCCTTTCCTCTTATCTTCCACCATAAAGAAACCATAAACTCTCTCTAAACCCTTACCCAAGTAACCCTTTTATAAACCAAATCAAAAAGGTTTTCAAGGAAATCTAAGTGGATATTTAAAAGAGAATTCAAGGCAGTTTAATCAAGTTTCAAGAGGTTTCGAGGCTTATTTTTTGGAGACTCCATCTACACTAATTAAAGTAAAATTTTGTCTATTTTAAAGGCAAGTTACTAAACTACTCATCTCCTTTTATATATCCAATTGTTATTTTCACCTAAGATCTAAATGTAGGCTTAAAATTGGTTATTAACTATTAGGATTTTGAGATTTTTTTATGTTATTGACCTATTTTGATGAAATTGGATAATTTCACAAGGTCTAAATTAGAATTAAATTTAGATGATTTATGAATTTTGAAATTGAACCATTGATCAATAGAGTTGCATATTAGGTTTTGATATTGAATAATGGTCTTTGATTTGGACTCAATAATGGCTAATTAAGATTAAATTGGGAATTAATTATTGTTGAGAATGCATTTGTTAAATAGAGTTGTGCATTCAGCTTGTTGGGTGGAACCTTTAGATATATAATGTCTAATTAATGTAATTCAATGCATGATGTTTAAGAAATAGAGTTTAATTTCACATGTAAATTCATGAATAGTGAATAAACCTATAATTGTAATCTTAAATTGTAATTGGAATCCCTTTAATTGATTTGTAGTCTAGGAAATTGGAATTTAGACCTAATTATATTTGGATTGGAATTAATACCTTATTACATTCCTTATGTTGTTGGAATTCAAATACTTTTCTAGTTGTATTAGATATTTATGGGATAAGTGTTGTTAATTTGTGTTGGTTTTTGGTTATTAATGGTTTATGGTGGGTCGTTGTGGTTGGAAATGGAAATTTATTGTTTAATTCATTCAATACTTAAATTAATTCACATTAATAATTCCTTAACTAATTCTAGTGTCTTAACGACTACCATATCTCTACGGAAGTGTATCGATGGGTGAAGGGTGGGGTTACCTGTTTGGATTTCATTTATTGAACGTCCCACACATGGAGTCTAGAGATGGGTAGGAGTGAGGACTTTAGGAATCCTTTAATTGACCTATCTTTTTTATTGTAATGATTAAATTGATGAGTAGTTCCATACTAGATATGAACCCATGAGTAGTTTGAGTTTAGAATGGCATCTTGATTTTTGCATCATACAGATTGGTTATCTCTATAGTTTTGATCATGCGAGAGAAAGGTGGTACCCAATTATGTGATTGGATTTATTTGTGAGAGATTAATTAATTATTGATACTATTAACTTAATTAAGATGGACTGTGAGGTTCCATGGCACATGGTTGTTTATCATAGTAGGAAAGATAACTATGGACTTTTCACTTATATATAAAATTTCTTTTGAATTGCATAGTTTTTGTAACTTGCTGGGTTTTTACCCATTTACATTCATTGAAACCTTTTAGTTGCCAGGGTTTGGTTCATGCGAGTAATCCTCATCTAACTTGCACTGATCATCCATCTCCTCTATCCTAGTCATCATCATCATGATCTTTGATGTAGATTTATTTCCATGATGTACTATCATTTATTTCAATCGCGTGAGTTTAGTATTTTGGATTTAGTCAGCTTGTATATTAGCAGTAAAATTGGCATGTATATTCTCGTATTATCAATTGGGCCGATGTTGTATTGAGACTGTGTAGTAGCATATTTCATTTGAGACCTATAGATGTAGTTGTAGAGATATATCTTATTCTGATTTAGTCGACGATGCATTTTATGAGATGTCCTTTAAGGTTTATCATATCCTGTTCATATCTTGTCATTATATCATTTGATTACGTACATGCTGAGAATGATATTACAAATTGTTCAACAAGTTTAATATTTCAATATTAGGAAGTATCCAACTCTAAATATACGGTCTGTTATAGGTATGGTTATCCAAAGATTAAAAAATATTGTGAATGATGCTGAGGAGGGCCATATGTTCACTATAATCCATGGGGCTTCCATCCGAAATCATATTAAGGGGAATGTTGAGAGAATAGATATGAAAAGGTGACTTTTGTAATGGAGGAATTCCAAACTGATCCCCAAAAAACCATCACATAGAAGTTTTCGATCTGAAGAGGTCGACCATAAAAAGCATATTGACAGTATTTGGTAGGGGTGAGAACCCCCATCGTGATGTGATGGTTATTTAATTTTGAATAAATAACTAGGACATCGACTAACTTTTGGTCGATCAAGGTAGCTCATCTGAGGTCATGTACCTAAATTTATTTAACAATATTAACCTACGCATGGATGATCTCAAGAAATCTACAGTTCCACTAGTCGAATTTGCTGACAAAATGACCACACCCCATAGAAAGGTGATCCTTTCAGTCATAGAAAGTGGAATTTTAAAGATCTTTGAATTTTGGGTGGTCGATATTAGCTCTCCCTATAATGTGATCCTATGGAGAGGGTAGCTTCAAGACATGAAGGTTTTCGTTGCACTTATTACAAGAAACTCAAATGAATTACTAAGAGGGGGTAATGGAGAAAAAGGCCAATCAAGCCTTTGCTCGAAAATGTTTTATCCTGAAAATTAGGCATAAGCGGGAAAAAAATAAAGAAAAGGTGTACAAAGTCATCACTAAGGGGACTAAACAGTCAAAATATCAACTAAAGCATGAACGAATTTTGGTGGATGAGACTTGGGTCACCCAGTCAATAGAGTAATAAAACCTCTAGAGGAGGTATCATTTTACACCAATAATCCATAGAGTAAATTCCTCAATAGTAGTTGCTCGCGAATATTGAAGGTTAATTAAGATGTGTTCATATGGAAGCCTTATGACATGCTCGACATCAATCGAGAAGTTATGTGCCATAAGATGCACATTGATCCATCCTATATGCAAATAGTGTAAAAGGCTCGTCGAACAACAATCCATAACGGTAAGGTAGTCAAATAAGAGGTAGGATTTTTTTTGGAGGAAAGGCCGATAAAATAAGTCTAATTTCCAAAATGGTTGTCCAATCTATCCGTGGTCAAGAAGAGTAACAAAAATTATAGAGTGTGCATCGAATTTACTAACTTAAATAAGGCATGTCTATATTTACACTATATTTGATGGGATAATCGACGAGTGTCACATCAAGAGTGAATTCATAAAATATCGTAAATAATAGCTTAAAGAATATAAGAAACAAAGTTCGTTCAATGACACATGGAAATGTAGGGGAAGAGACACGTGATAATGTGCACGAATGTGGGAATTTGTTAAGAAGAAAGTGTTTGAAAATGAGGCGGCTCGCGATTATTGAGAAGTTTAAATTTTAATGAAGGAATTCCCATTAGTTATTTCAGCGTGCCAGTTATATTTGGAATGTTACAAATAAGAAATTAGGGACCAAAATGAGAGTAATCTCGAATAAAAAACCTCTTTACTTATTTTTATTTTATCTATTTTATTTTGTTCTTCGAAGTAAGTTTGTAAGGTTGAGTTTCAACTCCACTATTAGTCTTTAATTCAATATATCTTTCAATGATTTACTGTTCAATGTTTTTACTTTAAGTCTTTACATTTCAATTTCTTTATTTTCAATTTCACTTAAATTACTAAACTTTCACTAAAATTCTTCTTAATTGAAGCATTCAAACAAAGCATAATCACTTGAATAATTTTTATCTAAATACATTTCTTTGGAAAGACCCAAAAATCTTGCCAGACATGTTAGAAAAATTACACATTTAGTCTCAAGATGTTAAATTCAACTTAAACATATTTTGTTACATGCCCGATGGGGCTAAAGTGATATATTGTTGAATCCTTATGACTAGAAATATGAGAAGTGAGGATAATAATAACAACAAAAATAAACAAACCTCTAGTGATGTTTGTACTACAAACTAAGACACAATGGCTCCACTTAATACTAGGATTGGTAAGGATATAAGACTAGAAAACCAAATATATATAGTGGACGAATGACTAATTTTGAAAGCTAGACATCCAAATGTTGCACCTAAAGCGGGTGCAAACATGAAAAATCAATTAATTGTTAAACTGAACCGTATGTTTGACCGCTTAGTAATGTAATTCAAAATATTAATTCAATGGTGACTGCTGTTAGAGATAGGATCACAACTTCTCTTGTAACTCCACAAATTGGTCACACAGCACCACCACTAACTGGTGTTAACATGACCAATAAAGTGGTTGTTTATGAACTAACATATTATAAACCAACTGAAAATAAAACCAATCATGTCTCTAGTATAGGAATGGGATATTTTTGAATTGTTAATATACCTACCTCAACTAAGCTTGCAGAAATTACACTAGGACTTATGGGTTACCAATAAATGGGATTCTTAGATTCATTAAGAAGGTCTTCCATCCTAGTGATGAATGTACCTAGCCCTCAATTCGTGCATTACACTGATGTTGAGTTTGGTGTTACTTTGAACCAAAGAATGGTGAGACATTTATTTGAGAAAAAATTGGGAGGTTAGGAAATGGCAAGAGGTTTTTCAACGACCCATTTAAAAGGATTGAGAACATAACACAACGTACACCATTACTAGTGCCTCTATACACTCGACTAGACTTATCACATCAAAACCCCATTGTGTTAAAAGTACTATTTATGAATTAACCTGTGGAATGACTAATTAGGCAACCATTAGAAGTGGTAAGAAGAAATGAAATAGTGGAACTTATCTATGAAATTTGTGGACCTGTGGCTTAGGGAATCCAGACTCCTATGTATAGAAAGACATATCCTAAGTGGATCGATAAAATTTAATTCCCTAGAGAATTTAAGTTGCTAACCTTTACATTATTCTTTGGGTTATTCATTAATAAGTTTTTAAAATTAAGGTTATTTTTCAATTCTTTGGCCGATGTAGCTTTCACTGGTTCATAAGTTTGCCGCTAAACTACGTCAAAATTTGGCAGTAAATATAATATATATTTCATGCACAATTCTTCCAAACTAAGACAAAAGTTTTAATTTCTGATTTAGCTAGACTAAGTCAAAGGCCAAATGAAAAAGTCATCCATTTCATAAAGGGCCTTTTATGGTCTAGTCCTTGAACTAATAATTTTGGATAAAAAAATCGATTCCAACAAATTTTAAACGATTAGGTCCAACATATAAATACCCCCAAATTAAAACAAACATTTACTTCAAAGAAATTCAAGCGCCAAATACAAGGTATCATCTCTTCAATCAAAATCCTAATCGTAATGTCTCTTCGATCAAAACCTTAACACAATTCTCATTATCAATCAAAATTTGGTCCAACAACAACCTATAAATACCCTTAACAAACATACTTCACAGAAATTTAAGTGATCAAAACCCTAATCGTGGAAGTTCTACCAAACATTTAACATTCTCAATCAAATTATTCCAAACAACACTAATAAGTATTTTATTACTCATATCACATGTTTGTCCTTATGTATTTTATGTTCTCATATGTATAAATTTGTAGACAGTACACATGGACTGATGAAATCACATTATTCTTCTTCATGATATGAATAAATACATTTGTTGCCCTGATTTTAAATACAAAAGCACACTTTTTGCATGTTACATTTACGTATTTCATCATTATACATTTGCTCATGTATAAATCATGTTACATTTACGTACATACTCTTTGTATTTATATAATTCCTATATTAATTGTGGTCTCCGCCAGCGGTATTTATTTCGGACTACATGCAGTTTATGAATTTAGGTGCTGTATTTGTACAAGACCTTTATTATTGCGTGTACTTTATGAATTTTTTGTGTACATTCAAAAAGTACACGCACTATGAAATTGAATTTTTTAATCCAATTTGCGTGTACTCTCTCTAGATTATATGTTATCTCCAATTTTAATAGATCCTATGTTATTGTGGTCCACACCAGCGGCACTTGTATGATATTCCACTATTTTTAAAAAGTAATATGCTTGTGTTATTTCTTAGGAATCATACCATCAAACATATTCAACTATAAAACCGCTGCTATTCCAAGTTCTTATTTGTTTTGGTATAAGTCTCATAACTCAATAACAACTATGATTTTATCTCTAGTAACTGTCGAACGCGGGTGAACTAGTTGTATTGTAATTGGTTTAATTTAAATCAATTGGAATAACACCAAAAACTTAAAATACCCAGGATTGACTACTATTTTTTTTAATTAACAGGTCTAAACCCCAACAGCCCCTACTATGTGTGTACCGTATCTAGGATATATGTCCTCTCCAATTTTAATCCTTTATTATTGTGTGTATTTTGAAATTGAATTTGTTTAATCCAATTTGTGTGTACTTTTATGTACTACGTGTATACTCTATCTAAGATATATGTCATCTCCAATTTTAATCAATCTTACATACTCTTTGTATTTGTATAACTCCTAGTGGCTTTTATTTATGACTGCATGTAGTTTATGAGTTTAGGTGTTGTATTTGTACATGTCCTTTATTATTGCGTGTACTTTCACAAAGTACATGCGCATTGAAATTGAATTTGTTCAATCCAATTTGCGTGTACTTTATATACTATGCGTGTACTCTCTCTAAGATATATGTCATCTCTAATTTTAATGAATCCTATGTTATTGTGGTCGGCGCCAGCGACACTTGAATGATATTCCACTATTTTTAAAAAGTAATATGCTTGTGTTATTGCTTAGGAATCATACCATCAAGCATATTCAACTACAAAACTGTTGCTTGGTTTTTTTTAAATGTTAACAATACAAAGTCGTTCACATTGACAGTCAATACTACTTATGATGACGAAATTCATTATGTGCTTCGCTTCAATGATAGAGCGAAAAAGTTACTTGGATTTTTCTACTACTATGAAGATACTAAGTGTACTTTCAATGTAGAAAACCTTCAAGTAACTGAATCGAAAGCGAAAGATTTAGCAAAACCAATTGAGCAGTATTGCTTAAGAGGTTTTGAAAACGTTGACACTTTTAGAATGGATCTATTGTATCACTTCTTTTCTGAATATGTTAAGAACAGAGAATCATGATTTATATGTTGTCGAACAAAATCTATTAGGTATTACCATATAACGAATGCTATGTATGTCCTTTCTTAGCATGTATTTTGTTGAGATTGGTAAGAAGTGTTTGTGTGAATATTGCATGTACTTTTGTTAAATACGCATGTACTTTGTTATTTGAGTCTGTATTTTATTCCAATTCACGTGTACTTTATAGGTTTGTAGTATAAATTTTATGTGTTTAGATTATTAGAATGGGGATGAAGATAAGGGTAAGAAAAGGAAAAATTAACAAGACGAGCAGTGATGAAGAAAGTTCTTCAAGCAGTGAAGTGAAATCTACACGTGCTGTGAATAAATTCGACCACTATAGGTCGAATGTTTTTAGATTTTATCATGACTAGGTGTAATCCCACGCGATGCACGGGAAAGGCGCATTGTGTGTAAAATAAGGAAAAAAAAACATCTTTCGAATTTTCCAGCATAACTGTCAATAAGTAAAAAAGAAAAAAAAAAGTGAATAATGGGAAAAATCGTTTGGTTCTGTAAAAAAAAAGTGAATAGTAAGAAAAAAATCTTAAAATGGGACTGTTTGGTTCTGCATTCAAAAATTCCATTTAAACGTTGTTTTTAAAGAATGTTTTAAAATTCAATTTTTTGTATTTATGATTATTGGTGCACATTTGGTAAATTTGTTTTTAAATATATTTTTTTTTAAATTTGAAAAATTAACAAACATGTATATTTATATTATACATGTCTCTCTCTCTCTCTCTCTCTCTCTATATATATATATATATATATATATATATATATATATTGCATGTATAATTCACAATAAAATAATATACATACATGAATTGATAATATTTTTTTAATACATATATACTATATGTATATTTTATATTATTCCATACGTTAATAATACATGTATAAAACCATATATAAGTATCATGTATCTATTGATAATATTGTTTAACATATTGATCTTAGTATATTATATAATTTAAATATATAAATATATGTAATTTGGTGTACATGTACATATATATTATTTATTTATAACAATTAGACACATATTAATGTATTATGTATGTATATTATATATTAAGTAATAAATGCATTACAATATTAAGAATGAATAATTCTGAGTTGAAAAATAAAAAACAAAAGTTATGAAACACCCTTTTGCTATTTTTAAAAAAAATTTATTGTAACATAGAAATATTATAATTTATTGTTTAAAAAGAGGTTGTCAAACGCAAATTTTTATCATAATTGTATTTAAACATCGAAAACAAAATTATAGTTGCAAACCAAATGGGCATAATTTTTTTCCCTAATTTTGTATGTATAATAATAGATCTTACATGACTAAACCCCATAAATCTAAATGAATCTTTATTTTTCGAAATTCATAGAATTTTGTAGGACAAAATCCAAGACACGTTGACACTACAAAAAAAGAGTATACAAAAGATAAGACGCCCTCTCTAAAAATTCATTATTTTACAGGCTTTAAAAACGTACTAAGCTCAATATAAAATTGGATTTGAAATTGGATACTGAGTTGGGCTATAATTTAACTCTATTACAAAGGACAAAATCGTCAACAACGTCTAAATTAGGGGATTACATATATTGCCACAAAGGGGAAGATGAAAATGAAAAATCTCATTAGTTTAAGAATGAGGCTCACATAGAGAGAAAGAATGTTTCCAAGGGTGGTTGCCCCTTTCTGTAACACAACCCATTATTTCTCTCAAATCATGTCAACAACCCTTCGTATATACATACATATGTATGTGCATATAGACACACACACACACACACATACATACATATATATATATATATATATATATATATATATATATATATATATATATATATATATATATATATATATATATATATATATATCATCTTTCTCTCTCTACAAACATATATGAGGCTATGAGAATCGAATGAAAACTACCCTTTCTTGGTCAGGCAACTCAGAGGATCTAATAAGACAACTGTTTTTGTAGCCATATATCGTAGTTTTTCTTTGATTTAAGGCAAAGTTAATCTTCCCATACATCTATCTCTCTAGAGAGAGTTTTATTAATATGATTCAGTCATAAATATTTATATATAAGGAAAGCAAAGGACATAGAAGGATCCCAACAGTTATAATAAGGAGCCGTGTAGTCTCAAAATGTGAAATGAGGTGATGGATTTGATTTGAAAATAAAAGAATTGAATATGGGTATTAACTAATGCCACGTGGCATGGTTGAGAGAAACGTAGAATTAATGCTTTGTAAAGAATTTCATAATATATAAAAGATTTGTTTCCTGTTCAAAAAAAAAATAAATGATAGAAGATTGAACTGATTAAGAAGAATCCACTCTGGGAGTTTTTCAATTCCTACTACAACGATGAATTAGTAGAAATTCAGCACAAAAAAACCAATAAAAATGTTTTATCCATTATCAAACTCTACAAAAAAGGAAAGGAAGAGTTTTGACATGAAGATCAGTTATGAAATAATCCCAAAAGATATATATATATATATATATATATATATATATACCATTCATTTTTTGAAACTTTCACTAGTTTAAAATGTAATTTCACTTCAAGTATATAAAATGTCGTATATATAATTCTCATTTAAAATATGATTCATATTTGTATTAATCCGGATATAAATCTCTCGGAAGAGTAATAAACTCTTATTCATTTTACACTTCACACAAGTCTAAGTTATATATATCACATCTTCATATAAGAGAAATATACTATACACAACACATATATTTATACCTGTATTACAATCATAAGTATAACAACCATCCCACCAAGCTATAACTCGAGGATGCAGTCTCAAAGTGCTATCATCATCCGGGTATGCTTAACTTAACCCAAGTACCAAGCTAGACTTACTCATGATTATGGTAGGCAACACTAAACGGTGGAGGCGATCATATTCCCTCCTGAAAGTGGAAATCATTATCGCACCCATATGCAGGACGATATGACCTGGGGATATACTTTCCCTGCTCCTCAACCCAGGGAATTCACCCACATCGCACAACCTCCCTGGATAACACTAGAGATATATGTATACATAAATATGCCATTCACATACCGATATATTTATAACCAAATCATATATATACTTTAACAACACCCATATATATAATATATATCACTTCTCAACATGCCCTGGCTATAATTGCCGAACTCTTATAGAGATGGCCAAAATATCCCGAATGTTCCCTTTTGTAATAGTATATAAGTATTTACACACTTAAAATACTAAACCTATAAGTATTCTTTTACTTAAGATTTAACTAACACCTTAATCACTTTTAAGGACTTATATATAATCCCGAATATACCAATTCATAATAATTAAATAAGTATATTAGCTACTTATCTTAATTCCATAGGTATCACATCACCTATAATAATAGTCATCAATAGATGTACCGAATAGCCGCTCAATTCTCTTTAGCCCATAATCCTAATCGCATCTTAGGATATACTAAAATGAAATCGGATCATATTTATTCTAACCTCATTAATATATCTATACACACTTGCCTAAGACCTCTCTCGAATCTTATGCGTCCTAACCATTCATTAGGTCCATACCTTGGATTGTACCCTTAACTAATCAAAGGTTCCCTCTTTCATCCCAAGGTTTACTCACCCTCAATTTCATTATCTAGGAGTCCTAATATCACATATAGAATCCCCTACAATAATTTTCAATTTATAATTTAACTCCCTATACACTTAAGGGAAGAAAACTGACAAATCTGGCAAAGGCGAATCGATTCGCCCCTAATGCGAATCGACACGAAGCAGTGAATTGATTTGGTATCAATTCGAATAGATTCGGAAAGTGTTTTATAAACAGGTCCTCAAAGGTGAATCAATTTGGTCTCAATTTGAATCGATTCGGATGGAGACAGCCTTACAGGTCCCCTTATGCGAATCGATTCGGTCTAGACCTAAATCGATTCGCCCTGTTAGGAGCTCACTGTTTAGGCGATTTCAACTTCTCCAAAAATCCAAAATATCATCCTAGACTCCATTTTATTATTTCTAATCTCAACCAATAACACTATAATAATCCTAACACTGATTTATAACTAACACATCAATTAATTTATGGGATGAAACCATTTCTCTTGGATTTAAACCCTAAAACCAAATAAATTCTCTTTTTACATTTTACCCCATTTTTACCCACATATACACCCCATTAACATGGGTTTGACACTGGAAGTCATTAAGAGTTTACAATACATCAATTTGTAAACTCAAACTCAAATTTTCCAAATTTATTTTAAGGGTTTCAACCCAAAATTATATAGTTTATCAACTATAACATTAGATACACAAACTCAATTAAATAAAGCAAGTAAACACTTGCCTTGTGGATAAAATCCGACGACCTCGAGTCGAATCTCGCGGAGTTTGGGCCGAAATCCCATTTCTCTTCCTATTTTCCTTCTTCCTTTCTTTCCTTCTTCTTTTCTCTCTTTTTATTTCTTCTCTTTCTCTCTCTCGTTCCTTATAAGAGAGGAATAAGGGTTATCCCTTATAAAACTCAATTTGACTCGTTTACTCAATTGCGAGTCCCTACTAGTCCAAAAGTCCCCGGAACCTAAACACTACCCCCGGATACTTTATTTTGACTATCTCGACCATTCTGAAACCAACCGTGAACGCGAAATCTCCATCCGAGTCACTTAATTAAAATTCACTAGTCGGACCCGACGCTTCTCAACGCGCATTTTCTACAACGTAAACTATTTCTCGTCGCTTAAGGCAACTGCGACATGACATAAAAATATTCCGACTTATTTACTAGTCCCTAAAGTAAATATAACACATATTGGTAATTATCTAACACTCATAAACTCCAAAATTACTATTCATAATAATTCCTCTAATGACCAAATAACGCCCACTTATGTAATTTAAATATCCATAAAAGTGTGGGGTATTACAGAATTCTCCACATGCAATTCTCAGTAGTCTTTTTACAATATTCAGCGGTCACTTGAGTTTTATCATTCTTTAAATACATATACTTGAACCCAATCTCAATGTCATACTTTCGCAATTTTTTCCTAAATTCCACTACACCTCCTTCAAAACACTACTTCTCATGACTTATATATGTCTTCCAATCATTGGAAAGATAGACTTTCGACTTACTTGGCTCCATACCTCCAAGATAAAAGTTATAATCAATGCCACTATTAAAATCATTTGTAGTGCCTGATGATAAAGACTCTAACCTCTATGTATTTGTATCACCACTGTCAACCCTCTCAGAACTTGTATTACTGCAGTCAACCCCTTCATAAATTCGATTAGAGCATTCAAAACCCATTCACGACATGTATTACTTGGCAATTCTAATGAATCAATGACATATATCCAATTGAAATCAGCTTTCACGATCAATTGGGACCGCAACATACAACGAGCATCGTTGTCATAAACCAACATGAATCGACATTCATTACCAAATGAAACCTCAATGAAAAACTCCCAATTCTCAAATAAATAAACCAAATACACAACTCATTGCATATGAAATCTAATGAGTTATCTTAAAATATTTCAATACAAGCCATGTTATCCAAACAACAACACCTTACTATTATACTACTTACCGTAATGTTTAGCGGTAAAAGAGAGACGAAAATTATTTACTTCGAGGTTAAGAATTGTAAAAATGTGTGTAATAGTTGAACAATAGTAGTAATGTAATGCATAAAATATCAAAATGTTTATATATAATTAAGAGTAAATTACAGGAACTATTTATAAAGTACACGTGGAGCTATAGAGTACATGTACCTTTTTAAAAAAAAATCAGGTGTACTTTACAAAATGTTATCAAAATGGATAGTTCCGCTGGAGTGGACCCATATCAATAAGTGATTCAATGCTAACTCAAAATCAAGTACTCTTAAAATTAGTATGAAACATCAATAATTCTACATGTAACCGCATTTCAATACCCGACTGAAAACACATGTTTACATGGCATGTCCAATTGTTTAACTTTGCTGGCGCGGGCCCAATATCAATAAGTGATTTCATGTCAACTCAAAATCAAGTACACTTAATATTAGTCTTAAACATCAATAATTCTACATGTAACAACATTTTCATACAGCATTGAAATAGCATGCTTACGTGGTGTTTCAAGATTGTGTACTTCCACTGGCGCGGACCAACGTCCATAAGGGAACTAAATAATTTCAACAACCACGTAAGAATGCGGTTTCAATGATGTCTAACAATGTGTCACACATAAAATTAGTCTTAAAACATGTCCAGTAGCATTGCGTTTTAATTTTATCTGTTTATGCATCAAAACACAACATTTTACTTGAATATATATATATAAAAAAATCAAATCATTCAGAGAATATTGAAATTCATTCATCCATACAATTAACCATTATAATGATGCAATTCACTCGAAATGAAATACATACATTAAACTATTGTAACTGATTGAGATATAAGACAATTATTGATAAATATAAAATTATATATGATAGAATCAAAACATAAATACATAAAAAAAAAGACAAAATCAAAATATATTCATATAAAATATATAAAAAGTTATTCAATCACATGAATTACGAAATTACAATGAGTTCATTGAATCAAATGAAAGTACATTAACCTATTGTAATCGATCGAAAATAGAAAAAAAACTGTTGATAAAGATAAACTTACAAGAGCCAAGTGATACAGGTGGAATCGATTAAGAACACTGTAATCGATTATTGGACAGACGAAAAAAGTGGCAAGATTGATGTTATTTTCGATTTTGGAGAATAGTAGTTAGTTGCAGAGAAACCTCTAATAGCCGATTATGTTTATGAATTTTTTAAATTATGGTTATTTAAATGTGGAACTAATCCTTTAAAATTTGTTTGATCGATTTTTATGTCCAAAATTGTTAATCAAAGGACTGGACAGTAAAAAAGTATTTTTTTAAAGGGGCGATCTGTAAATTCGTGATAATTGAAGGGGTCTTTTACCCCCCATTTTTATAGAATATATTTTAATACCAATCTTTGTTACCATTACACTCAAAAGTCAAACAAATGTTAAGAAATCACTACGTCAAGCATTACAAAAATTGGTTTCAGAGTGACAAATAGAAAAATGATAAAATCGTTGCACATTAGTAAATATAGAAATTTATTTATTCTTTTTAAGTCTCTATAAGAAATTTTAAATAGCTTCCTAGATAATTAATCCTCTTGGTCCAGTGGTATAAGGCTGCCACTGGGATAGTCTTGGAGTGGATTGGATTTGGTCCCCAGTTAGATCCCCGACACTATCAAAATAATGCTTGGCCAGAGAAAGCCATGAATCGTGAATGAGGATTAGTCGAGATGCGCATAAGCTGGCCCGGACACCCCATGGTATGCTATAAAAAAATAGCTTCCTAGATGATCATTTTGAATAGATGTTTATTATAAGTTATCAAAACTAGTAAAGTGTATTTGTGTCACTCACCAATTAATGCCCTCGCATTCTTTCAATTTTTTTGTCCCAATTACTAAACTACAAAGATTAAGTTACCAGCATATGACGTGCTTAGAAAATTGAGATTGTAGATTGAAATGTATTGAGAATGTTGGAAATTAATAATTAAAGTTCGAAATTAATTTTTAATTTCAATAATATTAAATTCCAAAATTATGAATTTCCCATTTATTTGGCCTCAATAAATACCGAATAATTAGTTAGGCATGTGATAAATGCAAATAATAAAAGATTGGGTTGTTCCTATCTTTTAGCCACTTGATGGTTAGTGGGAAAATTGAAAAAGAGTTATAATTAGACTAGGATTTTGGCCCTCTTCCCCCTATAAATAGAGGAGCCCTGCACCATCCAGGGTTATCTCATAACACACTATTTGTAAGGTGGGAGAGAAAATCTGAAATTCCCATTACTCATATTTTATCATCAAAATTCTGGGCACACCAAGAGATAATTCTGGGCGATTCTTCAAGGGGTTCTAAGGAGGAATTATTAGAAGCATTCAAGTCACATTTTTAAAATCAACTGCAAGGGACAAATGTTGGTTTTTCGATCATAATTATATAAAATAATTAATTTTGTGATTGCATGAAGATAAAAAACATCCCGAATTTATGACAAAACTATTTTTATACACGATCTAACATTATAGTTTATGTATGATTTTATAATAACAAAACAGTTTTGATTAACATGTGGTATCAGAGCTTTAGGTTTAAAATCGCATGCTGTCTATATATGAATTTGTTTTATAACAGTATTGATACATGCTCAAATTCTAGGAATTTTTTTTTTGGAAAATCTAAAAATCATAAAACTCATGTATGACAACCTTTAGAACTCGTGTAGAACTATTACACAACTAATATGAATTAGTACTTCAAAAATTTTGATCCTCATATCTGTGAGAAATTGTGAACGAAAAGTTACATAAAATAGTCCTTCTTTTATGAAAATGTTCCATAATTGAAACCCCCTTTTGTGATGTTAAGAACCCTAATCTGTCCCATTAATGATTCATATGTTTCAAGCCTATTAAGCATTCTGGAAAACACTTAGAACAAGCATGATGATGAAATAAATCTATTTCAAGATTAATTGGATGTAAACTGTGATTTAGGGCAAAAAAGTTTTTGGCATAATTTTTTTTGCCATAATGAATAGTATTATTGCAAAATTTTGGTGTCTGATTAACTTAAAACTTGGTGGGTTGACTGGAAACGGTCCAACGATCGATTTTCACGGCCTTTGGCCATGATGTAACATGTTTTTCGACGATCCGAGTCTATTAAGACCCTTAAGACCCCGTTTTTGCCATTTTGGGAAATAATCTTCGGGCTTATAATTTTTGACAGAAAATTGATTTTAAAGTTCCGCAAAAGGTTTTGGTTTTCTGGAAGGTTTTACTTCGATTTGATGGTGAAAACTCATTTTTGCCATTTTTGGCAAAATTCATGTATTATTTGATTTTTTTATACCTAGGTAATTCTGTTTTGAAACATTTAAGCTACTGTTCGTATCTTGATGATTATTTATAGATTGCATATTATAGTTGACAGTAACACATGATTAACTATATTTAAGTTGAGACATGTAAGGAATTATTTATTTGAGTTAAGTCAAAGGCCATGCATAGGCAGACTATATGTAGGAATGTTACACTTATATTCATTAAAATTTATTCTAATGTTCGTTATAAAAATTGGATTGAGGCGCAACACATACTAATATCTGGATTAAACAACGTTAGAACTGTTTTTGTAAAAATTGAGTAGTTGACATTAAGTCCACTAATCATGGTATGAAATGTTTAGGCAACCAACACATATGCCAAAATTATGGGACCATGATAAGTGAATTAGAGGGTATTATATCTTTGTAATCTGAATATCACATGATGACTAATACAAATTCTGTGATATTTGGACTATTAAAGAAATCTGCCAAAATTTTATTTAGATAACAATTCAGTATTCAACCTTTGCAACTATTGTTGTGTGTAAAAATTTAATTTGTGAAGATTATTATTTGTTGTTCCCCTTAACCTGTATTCGCATGCTCAATTTTATTACAAATTTGATTGAACTAATTTTTCTGAATGGAAGGAGCAAATTGAGTTCAACCTAGGGGTTCTTGACCTGGACATGGAAATTATGTGTGATGAACCCGTTGCTATTACTGATACCAATAGCGAGGATAAAATTATTATCCATGAAGCATGGTCTCGATCCATAAGGTTGGCCCTCGTATTTAAGCTAATGCGCGTTGCTGCTAATATTAAGACCTCCCTACCTGAAACTACGAAAGCAAAAGAGTATATGAAAACATTAAGTAACGGTTTCGCACTGCTGATAAATCCCTTATTGAGAAATTGATGGCTGATCTGACCGCTATGAGGTTCGATGGCACTCGAACCATGAACGAGCAAATTATAGAGATGAACAATCTCGCTGCTAGACTTAAAGTTTTGGGCACGACGGTGGACGAGTCTTTTCTCGTCCAATTCATCCTAAACTCCCTACCTCCTGAGTATGGGCTTTTCCAAATCAATTATAACACTATTAAAGATAAGTGGAATGTAAATGATTTGCAAAGCATGTTAGTACAAGAGAAAGGCAGACTCAAGCAACATAATGGCCATGTAACGAAAGAATAGGTGGAAAATCTCACAGTCAAAGGAGTTGATTTTAAGAAGAAGACTAGAAAGGGCATTAAGAAAGGTCTAGGACCATTTCATTAAGGTGAAACATCATCTACTATGAATATGGAAAAGAATTACAAGTGTCACTTCTATAAAAAAAAGGGTCATTTCTAGAAGGATTGTCATAAATGGAAGGCCTGGTTCGAGAAAAATGGTAAGCCTTTTATTTATGTTTGTTTCAAATCAAACCTTATTAATGTTCCTTCTAACACTTAGTGGATTGATTCTGGTTCTATGTGTCATGTTTCTAATCCGATGCAGGGCTTCACTTCGATCCACAAAATAAATGAAAATGATCATTTTCTCTACATGGGCAATAAAACAAAGGCGAATATAGAAGCTATTGGAGTCTTTCGCTTGATTTAAGTTCTGGGTTTATTGTAGATTTGCAAGAGACTTTTTATGTTCCCTCAGTTTCTAGGAATTTAATTTATATTTCCAACTTGCTTTTCATGGTTTTGCGATTGAATTTAAGAATAATGGTTTTGGTTTGATTAAAATTTCTATCACTGTTGCTTATGTATTTTTATTATATGGTTTATATCAATTGAATCTTGAAAATAATTTTTCTGAAACCCTTATAACCCTGCATCCTAATATTGGTACGAAACGTACATTTAATGATGAAAAATCTGCCTATGGAATGATATACAAGATTGGGTCACATTACCAAGCCAAGAATTGAAAGGCTTATTAAAGATGGAATACTTCATAACTTGGATTGGGATAATTATGATATATGTGTGGACTGTATTAAAGGGAAACAGACCAAACATACAAATAAAAGATCCATAAGAAGCACCCAGCTACTTGAAATAATATATACAGATATATGTGGACATTTTGATATTCCATCCATTGGTGGAGAAACATATTTCATCACTTTTATAGATGATTTTTCACGTTATTGCAAGTTGTACTTGTTACATGATAAATCTCAGTGTGTGAATATCGTTGAAATATACATAAATGAGATTTAGAGACAACTAGGCAAAAAGGTGAAAATTATTAGGTTTGATAGGGGTGGTGAATATTATGGTAGATATGATGAGTCAGGGCAACGCCCTAACCCATTTGCTAAACTTCTTGAAAAATTAAGTACTTGCACCCAATACACAAAGCCATAATCACCTTGGTAGAATGGTGTAGCTGAAAGGCATAATTATAACCTTATAAAAATGGTTAGAAGTATGATACGCATGAGTCAATTGGCTAAATTTTTGTGGACACATGCCTTAATGACCGATGTACACATCTTAAATCGAATTCCTAGTAAGTGAGTGTCAAAAAACCCTTTTGAACTTTAGAAATGATGGAAACCCAATTGAAGGTATTTACGTGTATGGCGTTTCCCAACGGAAGCTAGAATTTATAACCATCATGAAAAGAAATTGGATCCTAGGACATTATCTTGTCATTTCATTTGGTATCCAGAAAAGTCGAAGAGATATAAATTCTACTGTCCTAATCATACAATTAGAATTGTAGAAACTAGAAATGTTAAATGCATCGAAGATAGTGAAGTCAGTGGGAGCATGAAATAAAGGGAGGTAATCATTCAAGAAGTCAGGGTACAACTTCCTATACCCCGAATTCATAACATAACTGTTGTTCCTAATGTAGTTGTTGATCCGGTCATTGACACAATCAATAACAATGAATAACAAGTGAATGATAAACTAACTGAACAACCATATAATGAGACTATAACCAATGAACCTCTTGAAGCACCACAAGAAGTGACATTAAGAAGATCTTAAAGGGAAAGGAGATCGCCAATTCCGGATAATTATCTGGTATACCTTCAAGAAACTAAATTTAGCATAGGGAATATTTATGATCCAATTTCTTTTGAAAAAGCTGTAAATAGTGATTCTTCTAATAAATGGATTAATTCCATGAATGAAGAAATAAAATCTATGAATGACAACAAAGTTTGGGAGTTAGTCGAATTGCCAGAAGGATAAAAACGAGTTGGCTGCAAGTGGAGCTTTAAGACCAAACTTGACTCAAAAGGTAATATCGAACTACATAAAGCTAGACTTGTTACGAAATATTTTAATCAATGAGATGACATTGATTATAATGAGACATTCTCTCCTGTTTCTAAGAAGGAATCATTAAAAATCATATTAGCATTGGTGGTTCATTTCAATTTGGAGTTGCACCAAATGGATGTGAAAATAACTTTTCTAAATGAGAGTTTAGAAGATGAAGTCTACATGTTATTGACACAAGGCTTCATAAAGGAAGGAAAAGAAAACATGGTATGTATGTTAAAGAAGTCGATATATGGTCTAAAGCAAGTTGCTCGTCAATGGTAAATTAAGTTCCACAATACCATTACATCCTTTAGGTTTAAGGAAAACATTGTTGATTGATGTATATACTTGAAGATCAGTGGGAGTAAGTTTGTGTTTTTAGTACTATATGTTGACGACTTTCTTATCGCCAGCAGTTATCTTGGTTTATTAAGTGAAACCAAGAAATACCTTTCTTAAAACTTTGGAATGGAAGATTTAGGTGAGGCATCCTTCGTGATCGAGATAGAAATATCTCGGTATAGATCACGAGAAATGTTGTGATTGTCTTAGAAAACTTACATTAATAAAGTTTTAGCAAGATTCAGCATGCAAAATTACAATCCCGCTAACGGTCCACTTCAGAAAGGGGATAAGTTCAGCTTAAGCCAATGCCCTAGATGTGATTTAGAAAGGGAGCACATGAAATGCATGCCTTATGCTTCGCTCGTAAGGAGCTTATTGTATGAACAAGCCTACACTAGGCTGGACATCAGTTTTGCCATTGGGATGCTAGGCAGATATCAAAGCAATCCGGGGATTTACCATTGGAAAGATGTAAAAAAAGTGATAAGGTACATGCAAGGGACCAAGGATTACATGCTCACATATAGGAAGACTGATCACCTTGAGATGATTGGTTATTCAAACTCAAATTTTGGGGGATGCCTTGGCAGTAGGAAGAGCACTGCGGGTTATGTTTTCCTTCTGGCGGGAGGAGCTATTTCATGAAAAAGTGCTAAGCAGAGCGTCATTGTATCATCTACTATGGAGGCGGAATGCGTAGCTTGCTTCGAAGCTACAAATCATATATTATGGTTGCGAGACTTTATTTCAGGACTTAGAATTATGGGATCTATATCTAAGCCGCTGAAGATTTATCGTGACAATCTCGCAGTAGTCTTCTTCTTGAAGAACGATAGGTATACTAAGGCAACTAAGCATATTGAGATGAATTACCTATCAGTGAAAGAAGAGGTTCAGAAACAAAAAATGTCAATTGATCACATTAGTACGAGTGATAACATAACAGATCCTCTTATGAAAGGACTATCTCCAAAGACCTTTATAGAACATGTCAAAGAGATGAGTCTCGATTAGTTAGATTATGATTGCTATTAGCTTAGTTGTTTGACATTATTAGTTGAACTCAATAAAAGAGTTTCTGATTTCTATTATTTATGTCTTTTGTGAATCATGCATATGATTATGACTTATTGATTGACAGAAATAGACCTTCATTCAAAAAGACATTATGAGGCCATTATGATACCCAATATTAAAAGTTTAGTTGAATGAAACATTAGTGGTGTGGTACATGGAAGGAACTATACTCTTGAATAGCATGAAACCACCATGACTCGCATCCATGATTCGTTTGATTTAGCAAACTATATTTATCAGATATTGTGCACCTTATGATACCTAATCAAATTATAAGGATTATTAAGACCAAGTGAGAGATTATTGGAAATTAATAATTAAAGTTCGAAATTAATTTTTAATTTTAATAATATTAAATTTTGAAATTATGAATTTCTCATTTATGTGGTCTTGATAAATATTGAATAATTAGTAAGGCACGTGATAAATGCAAATAATAAAGGATTGGGTTATTCATATCTTTTAGACACTTGAATGTTGGTGGGAGACTTGAAAAATAGTTCTAATTGGATTAGGATTTTCAGTCATCTTCCCCTTATAAATAGAGAAGTTCTGCACCATTTAGGGTTATCTCCTAACATACTATTTTTATGGTGGAAGAGAAACTTCGAAATTCTCATCACTCATATTTTCTCATCAAAATTATGGGCACACCAAGAGACAATTCTGAACTATTCTTCAAGGGATTCAAAGAAGGAATTATTAGGAGCATTCAAATCACGTTTTTCCAATCAACTCTAATGAACAAATGTTGATTTTTCAATTATAGTTATATAGAACAATTAATTCTATGACGAAGATAAAAATATGGAGTTTTGGGAAAAGGCCCTCATAGTGCTCAAAGTGTATAAAAATAGGACACTCCATATAATTTTATAAATTTAGTTCCTGTACAAAAAATACCATAACAAATGGTGAAAAATAGTGCCGCTAGCGCGGACCAAAAAAATAAAGGCATTGTACCACAAGGACTAGATTTATAACTGCTATTATACCACATAGACTAGATTTATAAATTTAAAAAATATTATTTTAAAAATTCAAATTTAAGAAAAAACATGATCTTTACCTTAATTCTCTAATAAAAATATTGTAGATTCAAGAGAAAAATGTTTTTAAACACAATGTAATATTGTATTTTATATTTGTTTTTATGATAACAAAGGCGGTCTTGATTAACGTAGAACGCAAAAAGTAGCACAATTCAAACAACAGATTATAACTCATTCATCGGAATCACAAACTGCTCTTTTATATGTGTACGATTTCGCCACCATCAGATATACTCCCAAATTGAGCACACTCAACACCGCCAAGAGCCCGAAGAAGTAGTGAAGATGACCATAGTTGAGATTATCCGGTATCCAACCTTGACCACCACCCCTAGTGCTCACATCCATAACAATATTTACCAGCAAACTACTCAAATAATTCCCAAGTGCAGCTGTTGTTAACGATAGAGCCGAACACAAACTTCTCATGGCATCAGGAGCCTGCTCATAGAAAAACTCCAACTGCCCAATAAAAGTAAAAACCTCCGCACACCCTATAATAAAATACTGTGGGACTTGCCAAAATATTGACATGGGTATGTGTTTGAGCTCGTAGTAATTGTTTTGTCTAACCATTTTTAGCCTCATGAGCTCTATAGTGCCAGCGGCTAACATGGCAAAGATGGAGATTATGAGGCCAATGCCAATGCGTTGGAGCTGTGTGAAGCCGTTTTTGTGGCCCGTGAAGCGTCTGGCGAAGGGGACGATGAGGCGGTCGTAGACTGGGACCCAGAAGATGACACTGACGGTGTCGAAGAGGGAGAGAGAGGCTGAGGGGATTTGGAATGAGGAGCCCATGTGAAGGTCCATTGTGTTGCCTTGAAGGACAAATAAGGTGCCCATTTGGCTGTATACAGTGCTGAATAATATGCCTGTTGCCCATATTGGGAGTAGTCGGATGATGGACTTGAATTCTTCAACTTGTGTTATGGTGCAGAGTCTCCATGCATTGACGGATCCTTTAATGTAATCTGATTGTGTTTCTACTGCGGCCTTGTCAAAGAAACTGAGAAATATACACGCTTTTAGATGATACAGCTACGCTAATTTAAACAGATCTTGGAAATCTTTTACGAAAAATGAACTTAAAAGTAGTTTGCAACACAATATTAATATTGAAACTATTTCTAAGTGGTATTACATATTCAGTGGATGCATGATACACAATGTGTTCTCAAAAATTCTAATAATGGGAAACAAAATCTAACATTTCGAGATCGTATTGCACTTTTCTTATATATTTAATGAATGTATAATATCAGGTGTTGTGTTTGAATGGAAATCCAAAAAGACCAAATATTATTCCTCAGTGTGATAATATTTATGTATCCAAACTAGTGTCTTAGTAAGTTAAAATGCTTTCATGATATACTCTTACCTCAATTGTTGTGTGTGATTAAGTTTGTGACTTCCTTTGACAATAGATTCTTCCTCTGTGGTCTCATACAGAATAGACTTGTCCTTGGGCACATCTACGTGCAATTTTCTAAATGATGCAACTATGACCTGGGAAATGCGAGTGATGGGGCTCCCGCCAGGCCGCTGGTTGCGATACAAACGCGTACCAGAAAAGAAACTAACCACCGCAGCAGCCATTGCCGCAGCTGGGATTCCGAAACCCCAACCCCAGCCCACATTTGTTTGTACCCAAACAAGCACAGTAGCAGCCACAAGGGCACCAATGTTGATGGATAAATAGAACCAGTTAAAAAAAGAGCTCTTGCTCTTCTTCTCAATTTCATCAGAGTCATCAAATTGGTCTGCCCCGAAGGATGAAACACAAGGCTTAATGCCCCCAGTACCAAGAGCTATTAGGTAGAGTCCAACGTAGAAAAATCCAGTTTGTAGTCCTTTTGGGTGGCAAACATTTTTGTCGTCACAAACTGGTTTTAGTCCGTGGACAGATGCTGATAATGTCAACAATGTCATTCCCTGTATACAAATGTGAAGGTACCAAATAGAGCACACATTTATAGGTGAGATTAACCAAATAATAACTATTAATAAGCAACAGAATATAAAAAATTATTCATAATATGTCAATATTAGAGTGACTGGATTTTAACTGAGAGTAATTAATCACTAACAAAATTTAGTAACTAAGTTAAGGGTCCGTTTGGTTCAGGGTAAAATATATTTCAACGCGGTGAAAAGTAATATGGTGAAATACGTTTTCACCTATTTAGAGTTGATTTTTTTTTTCAATTCTTGTTTAAAGTTGCATAATTATAGGGTGTACACTTATTCACAATGTCAACCCAACAAAAATTTAATTTTAAAGAGGTGAAAATGTATTTCACTATATTACTTTTTACCGCGTTGAAACATATTTTAACCCGAACCAAACGGACCATAAAAGAAGAAATGATGCGTGGGGATTTTTTTCCCTAGTGTGTCCGTGTGTAGGGTACACATAAGCTCTACTTAAATGAGTGAAAATTGCTATCCATGACAAATTGACACATCATTTCAGTTGTTAAATTAGTCACTTAATTTTGTCCCTGTGAATTTATATCAAAACACAACCACATTCAAGTAGGATTCACATTTTAATAAATGGACATAAATCTGTTGAGTAATTTTCTGTTAAATCATCATGTGTAAAATAATTGCTAGAGGAATGCACTTAGGATTTGAGTCACACAGCTTTGGAATTTCCCCAAGGGTTCTTCACTTGGAGCCAGTGACGGATCCAGGATTTTGTGTGAACTGGGGCGAAAGTTTCAATAGTTGCCGGGGGCTCGGGGGCCCCCGAGGCAAATTTTTTTTTTGGGGGGGGTCGATTTTTTTCGAGCATTTTTTGGGCTGTTTTTACTTTTTTGGGCATTATATTCATTTTCAACACTGATTGAAATGAGAGATGATTGAACCTCAGCTTCAGATACGGTTAGTGCATTGTCTTCTCTTTTTCGTTTAAAAAATTTCTCTATTGATTCCCAATATTAACAAATTTAATTTAATTTCACATTTTCATATAAATTTATATAAATTTACGCAAAAATAAATAAACAGACACATATAAACAATACACAAAATAAATTTATAAATTCACATTATAAATTTAATTTCATTTTAGTATAAATAATTTTAGTATAATTTCAGTAGTATAAATATAATTTCACATATAAACAGGCACATATAAACAAATATACACAAAATAAATAAATGATGAAATAGGGTTTCAACACACATAGATGCAAAATTTTTATGGAGAGCAGGGCAGCGGGTGGAAAGCAGCAAGGCAGCGAGTGGAGAGTAGCAGGGCGGTGGTGGAGAGAGCGGCGGGTGGAGGGAAACGGGTGGAGAGAGCGGCGGACTCTTTAGAAAATAGGGTTTTTTCTGTTACTTTGGTACGAGAGGAGAGAGAGCACCATTTTAAGTTATGTTTTTTTTTGTTTATTACAGATTTTTCCCTGAACTTTTAATATAATTACAAGTCACCTCCAGGTTTAATTTTTTACCCAAAAAAAAAAAAAAAATTAAAAAAAAAATAAAAAAATGAACTGGGGTGGCCGCCCCGCTTCTGCCCGGGCTGGATCCGCCCCTGCTTGGAGCTAATGTTTAAGAGGTCTGGAGTACCACGTGGCGGTACTCTCGGACCAATTAAAGGGAAAGATTAAGCAAGTAGGTTTTTTGCACGCTGATAAAGAGGGCATTGTTTAGAATGCAAAAACTCTCATTCACCCTGACATACAGCCAAGAGACACTGCCGAAATATTGAATATTTTCTCTAGTTATTGCCTTATATGAGTTCATGTCCCTATAATTAGTCCTATATTTTAAAAGTTGAAGCTATGTTGAGAATATTCAAATTTCATTTTAGCCTTATATATCTTAATCTGGCTCTATTTTCCCTTTTAGTTGACATCGGGGCGGCTTTGTCTATAAACAAATCAGACGGTCGCCTAAGGCCCTCATTAATCCGGGCCTCTCCTTAATTTTTTTTAGGTACAATATAGAATAGGTATAAAGAAAATTAGTTACGAAAAAAAATTAGTTGTGAAAAAAATAGAGTTAAAAAGGCCCCCCAAAATATAAAATTTGTTCCATTTAAATTAAGTTACAAAATAAATAGGCCTCGCGAATACATAACATTTTATTGCCATTTGGAGGATGAATTTGAGGATTTTTTGGGGACTCGTAGCAATGCTCTATTAAGAAATAAACTCTCCCATAGAGTATCCAAAACTTCCATATTAGTATAGACCAACCCATTTGTCCACTAATTTGAGCTTGATGCTCAAATTTTAGTGTATCAAAGCAGGTAACTTTGCACACTGATCATGTACGTCTCTATTTATTTATAAGTGAACTCTAATATTAATTGGGGACTATTTAATTAGTACTTGTAAGATAATATCTATATGGTTCTGACAGATACATAACATACATATCAATTTACAATAATCATTTGTGTTATCATGAATGTTTAGTGTCATATTCTAATCTCATACTAGATCATGTTAAAACTCAAGTTTATAAATTTCACTAAACTATTGTTTTGAATCACTTACAAAGACGTAGATGATTGAGAAAATAGCTATTGTCCAATATCTTCCCAAATAGGCATCGGCTAGAAAAGCTCCCAGCAATGGCGTTACATAGCATGTCCCAGACCAATTCGTGACATTACTTACTGCAACAACACTACTCTGATTCAACTGAAATTTCAGATAATTTACTAGGTTCGTGTTAATCCCATAGTATGCCAATCTTTCACAACATTCATTACCTGTATAGAAAAGATATGGGAATTTTTAGCATTTGGTTCCAAGTATCAGACTTCAAAATTAGTAACATAAATTGAAAGAGGGGTACCAAGAATATAAGGGCATGCTTTCCAGGTTCCCGTTTTACTCTTGATTGCAGGATTGTTATTACAGTCAGTTGTTCCATCTTTAGTATATATATCTACTTCTTCCATGATTGTTTGTTAACTACAAAATTCTCACTCGGTCTCTTCTCTTGATGTATTTGTTTGTCACTATGGCCTCAGCATTCGTTGTTTCAAGCCTATAAGCCGTAGAAATACAATAAAGCGTCAGTAAATGATCAATAAACCAACATAAAATACAACCATTAGAGATCTTTTATACTTGTATGGACTAAGCAGTGAGAAGGTCAATAAAGACAAGTGCATGGGTCTAGGATATTTTAGTAATACGACCAATGATAGCTAACCCTAAATAATAACAAAGCTACATGACAGTCATGCACCCAAATATGGTAACGATGTGAGAAAACTGGATTAGTATGATATATCCAATATATGTATGTACCTTGTTGTACATCCGACCTTGTATCAATGTCCTCTCTCTCTCTCTCTGCGTGGGAAAGCTCAGCTATGGATTGGGGAGAGAGAGGCCTTGAGCTTCAATAGTCTAAGACTTGCCCATTCATATTTTTATAAGAAGAAACAAAAAAAGGACGGAAAACATATTAAGAGTCTATATAAAAGAGTAACACAGCTAACGCTATAATAATATAATATGGTATCTAATTTTTCATATTTCCAAGAAAATAAGGGACATTATGAAATGTTAGTTTTGTACTGGGATATTAATCCCGTAAAAGTAATTTTACAATGATTTTTTGGGGAACCATGAGTATTCATTGTCAACGATATATTGAATGATATTTTAAAAAATAATTTTAAGAAATGGATCAACAAGTCCATTATTTTCTCTATAAAAAGATATAAGAACACAATACAATGTATTATGTCAGTTGAAAAGATTTTTACTAAGAAAAGAAAAAATGATTTTTTTATTGACACTTAATCGATGTAGCATATTTGTTAATGGGCACGCAATTCAATCTACTCTTAAATGCATTGGATCAAGTATTATCGTTGTCAATGGATGGAGGGAAGGTTAGCATTAAGATTTAAGATATCATGAAATGTTCGTACAGAAGAAGGAAATGTGACATTAATGATATATCGTAGCACATCTTTTTAGTGTTTCTGGCACACTTTCCTAGAGAGAAACTGCCACAATAAAAGATCTTCTATGTTGTTAGGTTAGAGCATCCCTAGTAGTGCAGATAGAAATTTGCTGTTTTTGAAATATTAAATTATTTGATATTTTGAATTTCGATTGATTAATGTTTTTAGTACGAATTTATTTTTATAAGTGATGTGAGTCTCCACTAATAGTATTAATCAATCAAAATTTAAGACATTAAAAAATTTAATGTCTTAAAGACATCAAACTTTTTTTCGTAATAGTCTTGTCTCACGAAAGGAATTTTTTTTTTTGATGTTGTGAAAGACATCATCTTTTGATGTCCCTCAATTGTTGGAATCCAAGTAACATTTAATAAAAAGACTCTCTCTCTCATTAATAAGTCCAACTATCTATACACATGAATGGATCAAAAAATCATACATATAAACTTTTTGCATAAAACAAACTATTTTTATACAAAAAAGAGTTCCCTTTTTTATGCAAGTTATTTTTTTTAAAGTTATTTTTATATCAAAAAAAGGTTATAAAACTAAAAAGAACAGTTTTTTTAACGTTTATTTATATATTTTGAAAAAAAAACTTTTTTTTATAAGTTATTTTCACACACACACACATATATTTATATATATGAAAACGTTTTTATTTTGTGCAATGGCAAAAAAATAGAAAAAAAAAAAGTATTTTTTATGAATAATAATGTTATTAACTTTTTTAAACGTTTTTTTTCAAATAATGATAAAACATGTATGTTATACATAAAACAATTTATATTTTAAAAAATTACTTTTTAACGTTATTTAAAAAAACATATAGGTTTATAAGTATAAAAACATTCTTTTAATGTTTTTTTAGGAATAAAAACATTATATGGCTTAGGCCATCTCCAATGGGGAGTCTAAATGTATACATTTAGACTGTGTAATATCCCGCATTTCTGAGTATTTCTATTTAATTAAATTATTGAAGAATATTTAATTAAATTAGAGAATTAAATGAGAAAATACAATTCCATTCAAATTACGCAAGAAAAGTAATTAGTGAGATTTATTAATAATTGTGAATATGGAGTATTAATCGAGAGATAGATACTGATTAATATTGCCTCTTTCTATTTACTTAGCGCGAGTAGTAAATAGTTACTTAGCACGTGTAGACCATTTTGGAGTGAGAATGAGAAATATATTTTAAGTGACTCGGAATATAATTTAGAGGTCACAAATGATTTTGGATGGGTCGAAATAGTCGGAATAGTATACCCGGGCTATAGTTTGGGTCCCGGATCAATTTTAGACCAAACCGGCACCTTTTGGGAGTAATTTGGTCATTTTAAAAATAAGCGTTAAAATATCTACGAAAATTAGAACCCTATTGTTGATACCAAATTTAATCTGCTGACATGGACCAATCATATGAAGACACGTGGCTATCTACGTGGCAACAACCAACACTTTCGAGGAACCCACACGCTCCGAGGAACAAGACTACAACGAGGAAGACTAGTTCCCCGAGGAACTCACGCGCTCTGAGGAACAATGCCTCTCCGAGGAACTATTGAGTACCGAGAAGCTCAGGCGGTCCGAGCAACTCAGGCGGTCCGAGCTGCATCTCGAACAAAGCATTAATAGCTGGATAACTAACAGTTCAACTGACTCATTAAATGCTTATCATTCAGACGCACACGCAAAGAGGGCATTAAATGTATTACCCTTTCATATCATATGTATATCATTTAATGTATTACCCATTCACATTACAGCCTCAGGGCTATAAATACATTGTACAATCCTCATTGTAAAAGGGGCCCTGGACTTCGAATTCAGAAGGGAATTTCTTGATAGAACTTATAATCGAGAATTCTCAAACACTCAACAATAAAGCAACAGTGGACGTAGGTCATTCTTATAAGGCTGAACCACTTTAAAAATCTTTGTCTCATTTATTTATCTATGATTGAATAATTAGAGTAATCTATTTTTTTACATCAACAGATTGGCGCCGTCTGTGGGAAACGACTGATAATATCATTTTTCATCAAAAATAATCCATTACCAATGACGGATATTCCTGAATCCAGCAATCGAAACGCTGGAACCCCTCCAAATCCATCTGCTCCACCAATTATTTCAGATCTGACTGAAATAATGGCAAATCTGGCTCAGGGCCAGACCGTTATGAAAGAAACAATGCGACAACTCATCCAAACCCTCCATGGCGGTGCATCAGCCCATTCCGGACCACGAAGCATTCAAAGAAATATCCGCGCACCATCCTCACGTACTAGGCGTACCAACTCACATCGCAATGAGGAATCTGATGATTTCTCTTATCAACCTGGGCGAACTTCGTCGGTGCGAGCCACAGATACTGAACAACGTGTCACCCTCTCCCCAGAAAGGACCAGCGCATTGGAAAGATTAAGTAGGGTTTCTCCTTTCGACCGATTAGGCCCTAGGAGGAACAAAAGTCCTCTTAATGCAGCGTCGAGGAGCTTTCGACGACCATCAGATTTAAGGGAAGGATCTTCCCAGTCGCGACCAGCTGCTCGTTAAGATATATCCTATGACCGACCAGCTGCTCGTCAAGATAAATCCCAGGAAGCCACTTCAACGCGATCAGTTGCTCGAACCAATAGGCCCGAAGAAGGAAATGATGCATGGAAAGGACCTATTCAGAGGCTGGAGGATAGATTAGGGGAAATGGCTAAGGCCAAGAACCCTCTACAACGAACCTTTGTTCGAGGAACATCTTTTGTCCAGGACATTGTTGATTTTCCAACACCATCAAAGTTCAAAGCACCTGTTGTGACTCCCAAGTATGATGAAAAGACTGACCCTGTCCTCCATATAGAATAATACCAAGCTGCAGCCGACATCTATGCTGTCCCAGATGAGATGAGATGCAGAGCATTCTCGGGAACACTTACCGGATCTGCTCAAATATGGTAAAATAGTCTTCCTCGGGGTAAGATTTCAACTTCTCTTCAACTGGCCGAGCTATTCATTGGGAATTTCTGCTTTGGAGCAAAGCCAGTTAAACGAGTAGCACATTTGTTAAGTGTTAGACAAAAAGCTGGTGAGAGTACCAGAGATTATATAACTCGTTTTAATAATGAGAAACTCGAAGTCATTGATTATGAGGAGAAGACAGCGATTACCGCTTTGACGAGTGGATTATTGCCAAACAAGTTGTACTACACTTTGGCCAAAGATCCACCTCGAACCATGTCGGACCTGATGGGAAAAGCATCCAAGATTATGAATACCGAGGAGGCTATGTCTGCGAAGAAGAATATGGACGCCAAAGAAACCAAGGTGGAAGGTGATAAAGCTAAGAAGAAAGAACATAAGAACAATGGTGGTGACAAACAATCCAAAAATAGGTCGTCATGGAAGGTCTTGAGGAAATTTGATAATTACACACCTTTGAAGGAAAATATCAACCACGTCCTGGAAGAAATTAAGAACAACGAGGAGTTAAACTGGCCAAAGAAAATGAAGGCAAACCCTGACACGAGGAATAGGGAAAAATATTGCGAGTTCCACAAGGATCATGGCCATATGACCAAAAATTGCATAGCTCTTCAGAATGAGATTGAAACACTCACCCGACGAGGAAAGCTAGCAAAGTTTGTTGATCGAGGAGGCGAAAGAAGAAACAAGGACCGAACTAGAGAGAGATCTAGATCTCCTCGTCGAGCAGAGGAGAGCAAGAAGAGAAACCATGAAGTTGATCCAGAGGATGACCCCGATCTGCCCAAGAAACCAAGGCAACCAGAACGAGAGGTATTTTCAATACGCTTTGGGTCATTTTATTGTAATGTTATTACAGGAGGATATGCAGGAGGAGGAGACCTTACTGCAGAAAGAAAAGCTTAGCTCGATGAGGCTCAAGCTTGCTCGTACATTCAGCGAATAAATCTAGCTGAAGAAGATCGCCCGAGAAAGGTGAACAAGGAGAAATTGGTCATCGGTTTTTCAAAAAATAACCTTGCAGGTGTTTTATATCCTCATAATGACCCGTTGGTGAACAAAATGAGAATGAAGGAGGTAATGATTTCAAGAGTGCTGGTCGACAATGGTAGCTCGGCAGACATTATGTTCTACTCGTGTTTCGATAATTTAAATCTAAAGCTATCTCAACTGGAGCCTTACCACAGACCCCTCATTGGTTTTGCTGGCGAGAAAGTATTTCCACTTGGGACGATCAAGTTGGATATATTCATTGGTACGTGGCCTGCTTGTCGGACAGAAAGAATACGTTTCTTCGTGATGGACAAGAATGTCCAATCATCGTACAATATCATCATGGGAAGAGTAGGATTGAAGAAGTTCGAGGCTGTGCCATCTACAGTGCATCAGTGCCTAAAATTTCCAACAAACTTTGGAGTAGGAGTTGTGAAAGGTGATCAGAAAGTAGCTCGGGAATGCTATTATTCATCCGCCGAGCAAGAAGAACTGGAAGAATCAAAGAAAAAGACCACTACTTATCAAGTGGATGAAGGTGCAGAAATTGAAACATTGGATCCTCGAGATGAGTCGCAACTCGTGAAGGGTCAAGTGGTGGAAGCTACTGAAAATATCATTCTGGACGATGAGCACCCTGAGCGAACTACTCAAATAGGTTCGTCGTTGGAAGCCTCATTAAAACAAGAATTAATAACTTTCCTTAAAAGCATAAAATAAACTTTTGCGTGGAGTCATGAAGATATGCCTGGGATAGACCCAAACTTCTTATGTCACGAGCTCAATGTGAATAAGGAGATCAAGCCTGTGAAGCAGAGAAGAAGAGTATTCAGTCTTGAGAAGAATCAAGCTATACAGGAGGAAGTCGAGAAGCTCCAGAAAGCTTGTTTCATTGAAGATGTTAAATATCCAGATTGGTTAGCTAATGTGGTAATGGTAAAGAAGAAAAACAACAAGTGGAGGATGTGTGTAGACTTCACCAACCTCAACAAAGCATGCCCAAAGGATCACTTTCCACTGCCCCGAATTGATCAACTGGTGGATGCTACCTCGGGACACGAGTTGCTGAGCTTCATGGATGCTTATTCTGGCTACAATCAGATCAAAATGAAACCTGAAGACAGGGAGAGTACTTCTATCATTACCCCTAGGGGAACTTATTGTTATAATGTTATGCCTTTTGGTTTGAAAAATGCAGGTGCGACATATCAGAGGCTGATGAACAAGGTCTTTGCTGAAAAAATCAGTGACAATATGGAAGTCTCTGTTGACGATATGCTGACGAAAAGTAAGAAAGTTACCGATCATCTAGTTGATTTAAGTCAGACTTTTGATCAACTAGATAAATATCAAATGAAGCTGAACCCGACGAAGTGCATCTTTGGAGTACGAGAAGGCATGTTTCTCGGGTACATTGTCAATCAATGAGGCATTGAAGCAAATCCTGAAAAGATCAAAGCTCTATTAGGGATGCGATCTCCAACGACGAAGAAGGAAGTACAGAGTCTCACAGGACGAGTAGCGGCACTCAACAGATTTGTGTCACGAGCAACTGATAGATGTCTCTCATTCTTCAAGACACTCAGAAAGACTTTTGAGTGGAATGATGAATGCGAGAAGGCTTTTCAAGACTTGAAGAGATACTTGGGAGCACCTCCACTGTTGTCCAAGCCAGTGATGGGAGAAAAATTATACTTGTACCTTACTGTGTTCGAGAATGCAGTTAGCTCGACGTTGATCAGAGTGGAGAATGGAGTGCAAAAACCAATTTATTACACGAGTAAGGCCTTCCGAGGAGCAGAGATCAGATATCCAAGGCTGGAGAAATTGGCACTGGCACTGATTGAGGCGAGTAGGAGAATGAGGCCATATTTCCAGGCTCATACCATAGTAGTATATACTGATATGCCATTGAGGCAAGCCCTGCATAAGCCAGAAAAATCAGGAAGATTGATGTACTGGGCAATAGAGCTCGGTGAATATGATATAGTCTATGAACCCAGATCATCGCTTAAAGGGCAGGCTGTAGCAGATTTTATAGCGGAGTTCACCTATCCTGATAGCTCCAAGGAACAAAAGTTGCTCGCTGATCAACCTGTGGATGTTACAGGATCAACAAACACAAGCTCAGACCAATTCCGATTGGTAAAAGGGCGTGTGATGGTTACAGGATGTGACGCAGAGATAGTTGTGAGGACTCCGGACGAGAAATAAGAATTGCTCGCTGATCAACCTGTGGATGTTACAGGATCAACAAACACTAGCTCAGACCAACTCCGGTTGGTAAAAGGGCAAGTGGATGTTACAAGATCATTGACTTCGGGCTCAGACCAACTCCGGTTGGTAAAAGGGAAAGAAGAAATGATCGACGAAGAGCAAGAAAAATCTGAGGAGGAAAGGAAGCAACAAATATTTCACCGAGGAACTCTGACTGGTCATAAATTCGAAGACGAGTTACCTATATGGAGGCTATATGTAGATGGCTCATCTTATATTACAGGATGTGGCGCGGGGATAGTTTTGAGCACTCCAGATGAGGTCGATATGGAATACGCCTTGCGTTTCCAATTCAAAGCTTCCAACAATGAGGCTGAGTATGAGGCCATGATTGCAGGACTTGGTTTAGCAAAAATTATGGAGGCGCAGCAGATTATTGTCTTCAGTGATTCTCAATTGATCATAAATCAAATGTTGGGAGTATATGCAGTTAGAGGAGAATTAATGATCAGATATCATGCAAAGGCAAAGGAACTGGTGTTAGAATTTGTCGCTATTCAGCTGGTCAGAATACCAAGAATGGAGAATGCGAGAGCAGACGCCCTAGCTCGACTAGCATCAGCTACTCGCACCGAGCTACGACGAACAATCCCAATTGAAGTGTTAGCTGGTCGGAGCATAGATGAAGATCTGATGATGAACTTTATCTCCCTTGATTTAGGACCATCTTGGATGGATTCCATCAGGGCGTATATCGAGGAGGGAGAATTGCCAATTGACAAGCTCGCTGCCAAAAAATTAAAGTTTAAAGCTGCGCGCTATGTATTAACTAATGGTGTTTTATATAGACGAGGAATTATGGCAGGTTTGCAGAGATGTGTACACCCCTCCGAGGTGAAAGAATTAATTGAAGAGATTGTGGAGCACATGTAGCAGGTCGGACGCTTTTACAAAGGGTAATGATGCAAGGATACTACTGGCCGACGATGAGGGCTGATTGTATAGCCTACGCAAAGAAGTGTGACAAGTGCCAGCTCTTTTCCTCCATCCAAAGAACTCCACAAGCATTGTTGACACCCATAACTTCCCCTTGGCCATTTGCCATGTGGGGAATTGACTTGGTTGGGCCACTGCCAACGACCCGAGGAAGGTTCAAGTACCTCGTCGTCGCAGTGGATTATTTTACTAAATGGGTAGAAGCTGAGCCACTCATTGACACGACATATGAGAAGGTGTACCAATTTGTTTGGAAGAACATCGTTTGTCGATATGGTTTGCCTCATGCCTTCATCACAGACTATGGAACACAATTTGATAACGAGGAGTTTGCCGCCTATTGTCATCAGTCAAACATTTTGAAGGTCCACTCAGCACCAGGCCATCCTCAAAGCAATGGACAAACTGAAGTGACAAACAGAATGCTACTAAATGGCTTGAAGAAAAGACTGGATGATGCAAAATTGAATTGGATTAACGAGCTACAAACAGTACTCTGGGCTTACCGAACTACTCCCCGAGTAGCAACTGGAGAAACACCATATATGGTGGCGTTTGGAACTGAAGTCGTTATACCTGCCGAGTTGGGCCTCCCAACACACAGGGTACTAAATTTTAATTCCCCTGTCAGCGACTTAATGAGAAGATTGGATTTAGACATGCTCGAGGAAGTTAGAGAAGAAGCAGCCATTAGAAATGCTGCTTACCAGCAGTGAACGACTTTGTTCTACAACAAAAGGGTGAAGAAGTGCGACCTGAAAGAAGGAGACTATGTGCTGAAGAAAGTAATTCAAAAGCACAATAAGCTGGAAGCAAACTGGCATGGACCATACATAGTTACAGAAGTTGTTCGACCAGGAACTTATCGGATAACAACTTTAGAAGGCGAGGAGTTTAAGAATGCATGGAACGCAGAGCACCTACGCAAGTATTATCAGTGATGTATATGTAACACAGTTCCATCAGTATGAATAAAATGAAGATATTCTGCTAAAGTCTCTCCTTTTATTGAGAATTTTTTGGGGAATACTAGTGTTACACACTACTCAGCAAAACTCGGCAAAGCTCAGACTGCTCAGCAGCAAAATATTCCTAAAAATGCCAACTTAGTTTGGTTAGGAAACAAAATATTCCTAAAAATGCCAACTTCGGTTGGTTAGGAAACAAAATATTCCTAAAAATGCCAACCTGTTTGGCTAGAAAATAAAATATTCCTAAAAATGCCAACCTGTTTGGTTAGGAAACAAAATATTCCTAAAAATGCTAACCTGTTTGGCTAGGAAACAAAATATTCCTAAAAATGCCAACCTGTTTGGATAGGAAACAAAATATTCTCGCAAATGCCAACTTATGTTGGTCAGGAGGTAAGATTACATCCAGAAAGCGATAAAAGTCTACTGACTATGGCTGGTCGGAGATAAAAACCCACCATCTGTAGTTAATCGACAAGCAAAATTTACCGATCTTGGTTGGTCGGAAACATTTTATGGGTAAAATTATTTCAAAAAGACTAACTATAGCTGGTCGGGGATAAAAACCCACTAACTGTAGTTGGTCGACATGGAGAATCTAACAACCTTGGTTGGTTGGAAACATTTTAAACAACATTTTTATACTCATTACTTTATTATTAAGTGATCGAGCAACAGTATTGATACTTGTAACTTTTTAATTGTTACTGAGTTGGTTGATAAACAACACATTATTGTTATCTTTTTAACAAATATGCACAAATATAAAGTGTTTGATAACTACTAGACAATGGAAATCAAAATTTGCAAACAAAAATGAAAGTCTTTCATTGAATTCAAAATAAATTACATTGATAATGAAATTACAGTTACATTGACATGTATACTAACTATTACATCAAAAATTCTTATTCTACTGGTCTCTTCCCCTCTGCTTTTGACACAGGTTCCTCGCCAGAAAGCGGATCATTTAAAGACAGAGGAGAGTTGATGAAGTTGAGATCCTTCAACATCATGATATTCATCACGGATGGTCGATCTAAGAGATGCTCGGAACGAGATACCTCGATTTGAGAATTTAAATTGTAGTCACCGAGATACTTTGAAATTAAGCTCCGAGGGATGGCTCGAGCAGGGATCCAATCTATGTCCAAATTGTATGGTGGCACAGGCAAGTCGAGCAACTTGGGATCATGGTAGTCCCACAGATAATGACCTTGTTCGAGCTTCAGCACACCTAAGGCATTCAGCCAGCCTTGCTTTTAGCCCTCATTATTGGCATTCTGGATACGATCGTCCAAGTGGAATAGTGCTTCGTTGTATCCAGCCATCCAGAACTCCCTGGGCTATTTGTGGAATTGATATGTTAGCCTTTCTAGCTGCTCGTGGAGATTATTGATGAAAAGCTCCTTATTCTCCAAGACTGACTTCTGCGCAGAGAGCTATTTTTCCAAGTCCCTAATCTTCTTTGACATATCAGACAACGCCTGGTTCTTCACCATTAATTGGTAAGCCTGGTTCTCTAAGGCAGACTGAGTCCTCTGTTCCTCGACAAGAACCCGAGCTGCTCTTGCTCATCCCCGAGGAGCTCTTGCTCGACCACGAGAAGATGAAGAGGTGCCAGAGATCTTCAAAGTCTCCAACTCGTCCCTCAACTTGGCGTTCTCAACCTCTAAGAACGAAAATCCCTCATTGGTCACTGGGATCAAGGCACTAGAAATGGAAGCTACAGACTTCAATTGTGACAGCTCCTTCTGCAGGTTGTTGTTTTTCTTTTCCAGCAACTCAGCAATCTGTCTACATTCTTCGACCTCACCTCTCAAGGTTCTCTCCCTTACATCGTACCCAGCAAAAAGCTTCTCGTATCCCTTTTCGGTAATGATCTGCTGGTACTTCTTCTCGTACCCCTCATGCAACAAAGTAGTGGATTATTTGTATTGAAGCTGAAGGTCCTCGAGGGTGCTTTACAGATCCTTAATCATTTCGTAATAGGCAACGTTATTGGCTATAGCCCTATCAAGAAGACACTTCAGATATTGATATGCTTCCACTGCCTGTTCTGAAGCATCATGACCAAGTATGTCGACAACTTGTGCAGCACTCAGGTCTGTGTGACCAGCCTTAAAGTACTCATTACATTATCGCAGCAACTTTGTATCATGGGAAGATAACAGTTCCATCCTAGACAGAAACTAGCAGAGAAAGAAGAGCAATCATCAATAAGAAGAATAAGTAGAGTATGAATGAAAGATAGACAACAGTATGCAAAAAAGTTCAAGTTTTATTAGATCATAATTCAGAGTTACATCTTCTGGGTTACATTTGATAAAGAGAAACAAAATAAAGAGAAACCCGAACAACACTACACCTTTTCCTTATCTCCCAAAACCTTCTCGGGAGGATGGGATGAAGAGGTAGGTTGCTAGGAGGGAAGGGGTAGTTGCTTGGGGAGAATAGGCAGTTGCTCGGAGGAAGAAACGATTTGTTGATTTTCCTCGACAGCAGGCTGGATGGCTAGGGCATGATCTCCCATCACCATCGAAGACTCTTCGGAGGTAGCTTCATCCTCTTCTAACTCTTCTGGAGTTGGAGGGGGACAAGGGATATGTCTCTGGAAGAGCTCGAAAGACTTGTCGACCTTCATCTCCTGAAGGGCAGCAACCCATCCATCCCTAAAGTATTTGAGACTGCCATAATCCACTTGCGATACCATGGTAGCCAACCCAATGTTCCACCCCTTGTCCCAGCCAGAACTGAAAGACTTCTTCACAGCCATCTTCCTCTTCAATTTCTCCGAGGAGAGCTTCTCAGACGGCAGGTTCTCAGCAGCCTTCAATTTATTTTCTGTTTCCTCCTTCTGCCGACCTACTTCCCGAAGTTGAACTAACTCCTCCTCGGTAGCCTTGAATTTATCTTCAAACTCTCCTGCAGTTTTTAGCTTCTCTTCAAGCTCCTTATTTGCCTTCTCCAAGGCATTTATTCTCTTCTCCAACTCCTTGGAGGCATCAACAGGCCGAGCTTTTTCTTGCTCGGAGGAGGCAAGCTTCTTCTCCCAGACAACTTTGTCATCAGCATATTTCTGGCGAGAATCTGCCATAGACTTGGTAGCTTCTTCCAGAGCTCCCTCCATACTAGACGAGGAGAAAGAAGCCTTAATCGCTTCATCCTTCTTCAGGATTATATTGAAGCAGCTCGTCAACTGTGAACAGAAAAAGAAAGCAAGTTAGAAACATAAATAACAAAGGAAATATGAAAAATTCAAAGTAAAGAGACTTACAGAAGCAAGGTGACGAGAAGCTAGCGAGGTGACCATATCCCGATTAAGGTTTTCTTCAGTACCTTGGACCTCAGAAATGATCCATGATTTTACTGAGCTCATGGCAGAGCTCGGAGGAACAAAAGTTTGAACCCCAGTTCTAGCAACTGGGGGCTGAGTGATGGTATCAGCCAAATTGACCGAGGAGCTTTTCTTCAGCCTCCTCGGGGGAACAGGTACAGATTCAACCAAGGAAGAACCCTTGGTCGGTGATATCACAATCACCTCTCCAGGAGCAGCAGACCTTCTCGGAGCCACTGCGGGCTTCTCGACAACTTTAACAGGAGCAGCTGGAGGAGTTGCATCAGTCTTCTTCGTCCCCTCCCTTGGGACATCAATCCTACTCCTTTTTACCTCCCCAGAACCGGAGGCAGTTTTCTCAAACAGGGTATGAGGCCTTCTCTTCTTCATCCTTTCACTTAAAGGAATATGGGAATCATGCGATGAGCTTGTGGAAGCTGGTACTGGATCTGATTCATTTATCATTGGATGAGCAGTGAAAGAAGTGGTGTAGCTCTTGTACTGCAACAGATACGAAGCTGATCTAATGTGCTTGTCGGCAACACTTTGATGCAGACTCCAGATAAGTTTCAAATGCCTTATATTGACATCTTCATCTTTTGAGCATTTTCTCTTGCTATCAACTGCAAATAAATAAACATTGTTATCAGTGGCGCATTTTATCAAACACAAAAGAAACAGGATTTCAAAATAAATAAAATAAAATAAAAATAACCTATCCCATTGCCATAAGGAGGGCATCTGGGACCTTGGTAAACCTAATCTCCAGCTAATGGAGGGTGTTGCCAATTTTTTATGACAACCCCATGTTCAAAATAATCCCTATTGGCATCAGGGAGATTGACTACTAAGGCTCTATTTAAAAATCTAGTTTTTAAATAAAAAATATTATCATTAACTGCCCATCTATAGAAGTACATGATTTCTGGAATTCCTATTCGAGTTCCATGAATTTGATTTAACCTATGCACCCCATTAACTATTCTCCATGTGTTGGGGGATATTCGTGCAGGAACAACGTCAAAGTACTGACAAAATTCCAGACACAAGGGATTTGGTGGAAAAGAAAATCCACACTCAGCAAAAAAGAGACTGGGGAACCAATGTCCCTCAGCCAAATGGAAGTAATTAGAAGGCTCAGAAAGCTCTTCCAAAATAACCCATGAGGGAATGGAGAAATCAGAACGAAACTTCTTAAGAGACTCAACAGGGTAAACCATGGTGAATAAAGAAATGAAGAAGAAGGAAGAAGATCTTACAGAAAAAAAATGGATCTGCTGACAACAAACGACGGAAAAGATGAACGCACAAGAGAGTAGGAAGAGACGACGTAAAACTCAAAAATAAAAATTTGAAAAGGTAGAAGACGATGGGAGTGTCTGTGAAGTTTAAATACCTTGCCTTGGGAAATGGTGAAGTAATGATTACAAAAAAGATGATTACGTTACCGGCGGCTAAAAAGATGAAAAGTGGCGCGGGAATCAAAGCGGACAACAGCGGCTAAAAAGACAAAAAGTGACGCCGGAATCGAAGCACGCAGAAAAGTCCAAAAAAGCATGATTCTACGAATTGGGAAGGAGAAATAAATACAAGGGAAACGCTCCTAAAAATCAGAAAGACTATTTAAAGCTACAATATTCCGAGAAAGAATGTTCCATACTCCTTAAATTTCGAACTATGAAACATTGGGGGCTTCTGTTGATACCAAATTTAATCTACTGACATGGACCAATCATATGAAGACACGTGGCTATCTACGTGGCAACTACCAACACTTCCGAGGAACCCACATGCTCCGAGGAACAAGACTACAACGAGGAAGACTAGTTTCCTGAGGAACTCACGCGCTCCGAGGAACAATGCCTCTCCGAGGAACTATTGAGTACCGAGAAGCTCAGGCGGTCCGAGATGAATCTCTAACAAAGCATTAATAGCTAAATAACCAACAGTTCAACAGACTCATTAAATTCTTATCATTCAGACGCACACGCAAAGAGGGCATTAAATGTATTACCTTTTCATATGTATATCATTTAATGTATTACCCTTTCACATTACAGCCTCAGGGCTATAAATACATTGTACAATCCTCATTGTAAAAGGGGACCTGGAATTCGAATTCAGAAGGGAATTTCTTGATAGAACTTATAATCGAGAATTCCCAAACACTCAACAATAAAGCAACAGTGGACGTAGGCCATTCTTATAAGGCTGAACCACTTTAAAATTCTTTGTCTCATTTATTTATCTGTGATTGAATAATTAGAGTAATCAAATTTTTTACATCAACACCTATATCTGGTAATTAGAATTGGGGGTTAGGTTTAATAACTTACAAAACTTATAGAGGCCATTAGAGAGAAGGGGGAAACCAATTCCAAAGCTTAAGAAGGGATTCTTGAAGAATTGGACTTGAATCTTACACCCAAATCATCCATGGAAGAAGGATGGAGGGAGAAGAACATCAATCCACCATCAACAATATAAAATTAGACCCTACAAACTATGCGGCAAGTGTTTATTGCAAATCAAATTCAAGTTATAATACCCATGTGTAGGGAGTTTTAATAATTGGTTAATTCTATTGAAAACCCATGGATTAAATGTTTGAGTTGATCAGATGTTTGGCTAGGATAGCATGTAGAATGAATCTCTAAGTAAAGCTAAAATCAAATTTGAATATATTTGATGATTAACATAGAATCTTTATGAGTTCTTGGTTGAAGAATATGAATCTTGAATGACTTAGGGTTTAATTGATGAACACAAGATATCAATCTGCCAGAATTTTTGACGTAACTTTAAGCGTGTGCCATTTGAATTGTACTTTGAATTAAAGTGTGAACCATAAATTCTTGGAAAGGTCTATCTCTTATCTATCCAATGAACTTAGAATCGAGTCAATCGGAGTTCGATAGATGGAGTAATCGACATGTTACTACAGGGTATTTGATCTGCCATCATAGTAATCTGCCTGAATTTTGACGTGACTTTAAACGTGTACGATTTGAGTTTTACTTAGAATTAGAGTGTGAATCATAAATTTATGGAAAGGTATATCTCTTATATTTCCAATGAACTTGGAATCAGGTCAATCGGAGTTCTGTAGAGGGAGAAACCGAAGTTTTACTAGAGGGTGTTTAATCTTCCAGAAAAATTATGATTCGTTTCAGCTGCGAGAAAATGTAAGATCTTTCTTTTCAAGCCTCAAATGCCTAAAATTTTATCGGGGAAGTGTTTAGGACCTTGATGAAATATATTTTTGGAATAATGTTATGGAAGTAGGTCTATGATTGAGCGTTGGACTTTAATTTTGTGAGAGAATTAAAGTGGAGATTCACATGCTTGATTGTGACGTATTCGAATTCCAGATGATACGAATATAATTATGAAAAAGCGTGAGCGAGCTTAAATTTGTTGGGTCAGTATGTTAATAAGGGTGGCTACCGAATTGATATTATGTTAGGGGTAATTAGGGCCCTTAGAGTTGAGTGAATACTTAAATAAATGCGATAGTGAGAAATTGTAAATTGACGGATACGGTTAATATAAGAGAATACTATATTACATTCAAGTATGATTGATAGGTCGGGTGTGTACCTACTAAATTATACGATCTATTAGGTTGAGATATGTATACCTAAATTAACTATGTTAGGATCGATGACGTATGCCGAACTAACGTAGGGTTATTATATGTTAGGGTCGATGGAGTATTCCGAACTAACATTGGGTTATCATATGTTTGGAGTCGATGTAAAATGCCGAACCAAACCTTCGAACTGGTGGCATGATGAAAGAGTCCGAGATAGAATTTGTGTATATAAATAATTGGGGTCAATCTATCATTCGGAACCAATTCTTACTTGGGGTTGATGAATCATTTCGAACCAAGAGTCCTTTACGTGTGTAAAAAGGACAAAATAGTAATGACTAATATTTAGTATATATTGTGTGTGAAATATAAACTTAATAATATTATACTTCTGTGTATTAGTAGATTGATATATATTATGTATTTAAAGATACATATCAAACTGGTAAGTTAAGTAGTGAAACTTAATTACGAAACGTAACGTTAGATAGAGAATATCTATTTAGTAATTTAAGTAGTGAAAATTAATTACAAAAGTGGGAAGGTAGAAATTGTGATAATTGTAGAAATTTAGTAGTGAAACTAAATGAGAAGTTTTGAAACATAACACAGGTGAAATGTTACTTGAGTATTAATTAACCTTCTCGAGATGCTAATGAAATGGATGTACTGTGTTGGCAGTACGAGAACTTAGGTATAGATAAGTTCAGAAGATTACTTAGTCCTAATTAGCTTGGTAGATATGGCTAGGTAGGCTAAGTGTAGAACGTTAGGTGTGCACAATAGATGAACTCAAAAGAGTATACGAGAACCTAACATGTGTAATCAATAACCGCATTTTATATTGTGATAAACGCTTGCTAAATATTTTCAAAATGTTTTGAGTACTAAATCTTGCTATAAAAAGATTTTCAAAACCTTTTAGGTGTCCAGCCACAGGGACGCCATGTATGCTGATTTCATTCCAGGGACTCGAAGATGTAGCACAGTGGATGCTTACAGGATTTTGATTAGACGATCTCTCTCTTTCAGATCTAGTGCAAGATCTCATACCAATCTATGTATGGACTTGTGGTCCGGTATCAGTCTCAGATGTTTAGTTTTAGACTAGTGGTTGTTCTATTATTGTTTTGGGATTTTTAGCCGATGGTTTCTTCGGTAATACTCTTGTTCTCTTATACTTATATTTTTTGGTTGGGTTGTAGTACATGGTGATTATTATATTTTGTTCCGCATAGTTGATTTATCCGTTTCAAGAAAGATAAAATTTGGCACCGGTCCAATTCATAGGTTAAATGTATACCTATATGAGCATAATGATAGGAAGTGTGAGTGGGCCTACGTGGACTGTAAATGAGGATTAGGTTCGCGGGTACCTATTATGAACTTATATGTACTTTGAGGTGTGGTTCGAGGAAACATTCTGAACTCTTAGTCCTTAATGCGTGATATGAGGATATTCTATTGGAGTATGACAGTTTAGAATATATGATGTGTGAAATATATAGCACCTAAATTGTCTACTCATGTGCGATGAGATATATATACGTATATTGGTGCTCGAGGTGTAATTTCGAGACAATATAACAAATCGCTATTGGTGATCGAGGTGGGATTCAGAGCCAATAACCCCAAAAGTGTTATAGAAGGGGATTGATTATAAAATAAGTGTTGATAGTAATGTTATGTATAAGAAATATATACCTTATTATTTTCCTACTTACGTGCGATAATAAGTATGCTTAATTCTGTATTGGGGTCGATGATGTTCGGGACCAATACATGAAAGATCGATTTGGGGTCGATAAATTGTCGAACCAAATCGATGATGAATAATAAACATTGGTATCGTCGAAAGGTCTGAACCAACATATGCATTACATTTACCTTAGGGTTGAGGGATTACCGGACCAACATAAATGATAGGGCGATTGGGGCCGATGATTTTGTCGGACCAATTCTCCTTATAGTATATATTGTGTGTGAAATATATACCTTAAAATATTGTACTTATGAGTGATAGTAGACACATAGATGCTATATATAGAGATATACATCAAAAGGGTAAATTAAGTAAGGAGAAGCTTAATTTCAAGAGTTAAGGTTAGATTGAAAAAAAAATCTATAGAAGTATTAAGTAGTGAGACTAAATCATATTATATGAGGCATGGAAAATATGCGATAAGGGTTTATAATGAAGCAAGTCATGTACTTGGGGCAACCCTTGGGATGATATGATTTGATTTTTGGGTATTAGAGGAGGCAGTGATGTTTAAGGTCCTTAGTGTTACACCAGTCTTATCCTAATTTCTAGGACGAAATTTTTTTGTAAGGGGGGAAGTATGTAATACTCCGCATTTCTGAGTATTTCTATTTAATTAAATTATTGGAGAATATTTAATTAAATTGGAGAATTAAATGAAAAAATACGATTTGATTCAAATTACGTAAGAAAAGTAATTTAGTGAGATTTATTAATAATTGTGAATATGGAGTATTAATCGAGAGATAGATACTGATTAATATTGCCTCTTTTTATTTACTTAGCGCGAGTAGTAAATAGTTACTTAGCACGTGTAGACCATTTTGGGGTGAGAATGAGAAATATATTTTAAGTGACTCATAATATAATTTAGAGGTCACGAATGATTTTGGATGGGTCGAAATAGTCGGAATAGTGTACCCGGGGGTACAGTTTGGGTCACGGGTCAATTTTAGACCAAACCGGCACCTTTTGGGGGGTGATTTGGTCATTTTAAAAATAAGCGTTAAAAGATCTACGGAAATTAGAACCCTATATCTGGTAATTAGAATTGGGGGTTAAGGTTAATAACTTACAAAACTTAGAGAGGCCATTAGAGAGAAGGGGGAAATCAATTCCAAACTTAAGAAGGGATTCTTGAAGAATTAGACTTGAATCTTACACCCAAATCATCCATGGAAGAAGGATGGAGGGAGAAGAACATCAATCCACCATCAACAATGTTGATGTAAAAAATTAGATCACTCTAATAATTCAATCACAGATAAATAAATGAGACAAAAGATTTTAAAGTGGTTCAGCCTTATAAGAATGGCCTACGTCCACTGTTGTTTTATTGTTGTTTGTATGGGAATTCTCGATTACAAGAAATTCCGTTCTGGATCCCAAAGTTTGGATTCAGGATCCCATCCCTTACAATGAGGATTGTACAATGTATTTATAGCCCTGAGGCTATAATGTGAAAGGGTAATACATTAAATGATATACATATGAAAGAGTAATACATTTAATGCTCTCTTTGCGTGTACGTCTGAATGATAAGCATTTAATGAATCAGTTGAACTGTTGGTTATCCAGCTATTAATGCTTTGCTAGAGATGCAGCTCGGACCGCCTGAGCTTCTCGGTGCTAATGAGTTCCTCAGAGCATAAGAGTACCTCAGAGAGGTCTTGTTCCTCGGAGCATAAGAGTTCCTCGGAGCGTATGATCAGCTCGGAAGTGCTTGTTGTTGCATGTAGATATCCACGTGTCTTCATCCAAGTCAGCATATTAAATTTGGTATCAACAGAAGCCCCCAATGTTTCATAGTTCGAAATTTGAGGAGTATGGAACATTCTTTCTCGGAATACGGTAGCTTTAAATAGTCTTCCTAATTTTTAGGAGCATTTCCCTTGTATTTATTTTCTCCTTCCAAATTCGTAGAATCATGTTTTTTTAGACTTTTCTGCGTGCTTCGATTCCCGTGTTACTTTTTGTCTTTTTGGCCGCTGTTACCCGCTTTGGTTCCCGCACCACTTTTCATCTTTTGGGCCACCGGTAACGTAATCATTTTTTTTTGTAATCATTACTTCGCCAGTTCCCAAGGTAAGGTATTTAAACTTCACAGATACTTCATTCGTCTTCTACCTTTTCAAATTTTCATCTTCGAGTTTTTTCATTATCTTCTACTCTCTTGTGTATTCATCTCTTCCATCGTCTGTCGTCATCAGCTCTACTCTTTTCCTGTAAGATCTTCTTCCTTCATCTTTATTTCTTTATTCACCATGGTTTATCCTGTTGAGTCTCTTGAGAAATTTCGTTCTGATTTTTCCATTCCCTCTTGGGTCGTCTTGGAAGAGCTTTCTGAGCCTTCTAATTATTTCAATTTGGCTGAGGGACATTGGTTCCCCAGTCTCTTTTTTGCTGAGTGTGGATTTTTTTTTCCACCAAATTTCCTGTGTCTGGAATTATGTCAGTATTTTGATGTTGTTCCTGCACGAATAGTCCCCAACACATGGAGAATAGTTAATGGGGTGCATAAATTAAATCAAGTGCATGGAACTCGTATAGGAATTCCAGAAATCATGTACTGCTATAAATGGGCAGTTAATGATAATATTTACTATTTAAAAACTAGGTTTATAAATAAAGCCTTAGTAGTCAATCTCCCTGGTGCCAATAGGGATTATTTTGAACACGGGGTTGTCGTAAAAAATTGGCAACACCCTCCATTAACCGGAGATGAGGTTTACTAGGGTTTTAGATGCCCTCCTTATGGCAATGGGATAGGTTATTTTACTTTATTTTATTTATTTTGAAATCATGTTTGTTTTGTGTTTGATAAAATGTGTCACTAATAACAATATTTGTTTATTTGCAATTGATAGTAAGAGAAAGTGCCCAAAAAAATAGATGTCAATATAAGGCATTTGGGACTTATCTGGGGTCTGCATCAAAGGGTTGCCGACGAGCATATCAGGTCGGCCTCGTATCTGCTCCAGTACAAGAGCTACACAACCTCCTTCACTGCTCGTCCAGTGATCAGTGAAGCAGAGCCAGTACTAGCCTCTGCAAGTTCTTCGCCTGAATCTCATATTCCATTGAGCGAAAGGATGAAGAAGAGAAGAACTCCTGCTCTGTTTGAGAAAACCGCCACCGGTTCTGGGGAGGTAAAAATGATTAAGATTGATGTCCCAAAGGAGGGGACAAAGAAGACTAATGCAGCTCCTCTAGCTGCTCCTGCTAAAGTCTCTGAGAAGGTTGCTGATAAGCCCGCAGTGGCTCCGAGCAGCTCTGCTGCTCCTGGAAAGGTGATTGTGATATCACCAACCAAGGATTCATCCTTGGTTGAATCTGTAATTGTTCCCCCGAGGAGGCTGAAGAAAAGCTCCTCGGTCAATTTGGCTGACACCACTACTCAGCCCCCAGCTGCTGGGACTGTAGTTCCCACTTTTGTCCCTCCGAGCTCTGCCATGAGCTCGGTGAAGTCCCGGACCATTCCCAAGGTTCAGGGTAATGAAGATAATCTTACTCGGGGCATGTTTACTTCTTTAGCTGCTCGTCATCTTGCTTCAGTAAGTTTATTTACTTTGAACTTCTCATATTTTCCTTTGTCATTTTTGTTTCTAACTTGCTTTCTTTTTCTGTTTACAGTTGACGAGATGCTTTAACATAATCCTGAAAAAGGATGAAGCTATTAAAGCCTCATGCTCCTCGTCCAGTGTGGAGGGAGCTATGGAAGAGGCTATCAAATCTTTGGAAGACTCCCGCCAGAAGTATGCCACTGATAAGGCTATTTGGGAGAAAAAACTTTCCTCCTCCGAGCAAGAAAAAGCTCGAGTTGCGGATGCCTCCAAGGAGTTGGAGAAGAAAAAGAATGCCTTGGAGAAGGCAAATAAAGAGCTTGAAGAAAAGTTCAAAGCCGCTGGAGAGCTAGAAAATAAACTCAAAATTGCTGAGGAGAGGCTGGACCAGCTCCAGGAAATAGGTCGGCAGAAGGAGGTCGTTGAGATCAAACTGAAGAATGCTGAGAACCTTCTGTCCGAGACGCTTTCCTCGGAGAAGATGAAGAGGAAAGCTGCTTTGAAAAAGTCCTTCAGCTCTGGCTGGGACAAGGGATGGAACAAAGGGTGTGCTGCCATGGTATCTCAAGTAGACTATGGCAGTCTAAAGTATTTTAGGGATGGATGGGTCGCTGCCCTTCAGGAAATGAAGGTCGACGAGTCCTCCGAGCTCTTCCAGAAGCATATCCCTGGTCCTCCTCCTACTCTCGAAGAATTAGAAGAGGACGAAGCTACCTCTGAGGCGTCTTCAAGGGTGATGGGAGATCACCCCCCAGCCATCCAGTCTGCTATCGAGCAAGTTGTTTCTTCATCCGAGCAACAGCTGGTGCTCTCCGAACAGCCCACAGTTCCCTCCGAGCAACCTGCTTCCTCTTCCCAACCTCCCGATAAGGTTTTGAGAGATAAGGAAAAGGTGTAGTGTTGTTCGGGCTTACTTTTATATTTTCTTTCTTTATCAAATGTAATCTAGCACTTGTAATTCTGAATTTTATGATCTAATAAAACTTGAATTTTCTTGCATATTGTTGTTCATCTTCTATTCATACTCTGCTTGTTCTTCTTATTGATGATTGCTTTTCTTTCTCTGCTAGTTTCTGGCCAGGATGGATCTGCTATCTGTCCATGATACAAAGTTGCTGCAACAGTGCAATGAGTACTTTAAGGCTGGTCACACAGACTTGAGTGCTGCACAAGTTGCCGACATCCTTGGCCAGGATGCTTCAGAACAGGCAGTGGAAGCATATCAGTACCTGAAGTGTCTGCTTGATCGAACAGTGGCCAATAATGTGGCTTACTACGAAATGATCGAGGATCTCTAAGGCACCCTTGAAGACCTTCAACTTCAATATAAAGAATCCACTGCCTTGTTGCATGAGAGTTATGAGAAAAAGTACAAGCTGATCGTCGCTGACAAGGGCTACGAGAAGCATTTTTGTTGATTATGATGTAAGGGAGAGAACCCTGAGGGGCGAGGTCGAGGAATGCAGACAGATTGCCGAGCTGCTGGAAAAGGAAAACAACAACTTGCAGAAAGAGCTATCACAGTTGAAGTCTGCAGCCTCTTCTTTAACAGCCCTAATCCCAGTGACTGACGAAGGATTTTCATTCCTAGAAGTGGAGAATGCCAAGTTGAGGGAAGAATTGGATACTTTGAGGAGGTCGGGACCTTCCACGTCTCCTCGAGGACGAGGAAGAGCTTCTCGGGGATGAGCAAGAGTAGCTCGGGTTCTTATCGAGGAACAGAGGACAACATCTGCCTTAGAGAACTAGGCGTTCCAACTAATGGCGAAGAACCAAGCTTTGTCTGACATGTCAAAGAAGATTAGGGACTTGGAAAAATAGCTCTCTACGCAGAAGTCTGTCTTGGAGAATAAGGAGATTTTCATCAAGAGTCTCCCCGAGAAGCTAGAGAGGTTAACATATCAATTCCACAAACAACCCAGGGAATTCTGGATGGCTCGATACAACGAAGCATTATTTCACTTAGACGATCGTATCCAGAATGCCAATAATGAGGGCTAAAAACAAGGCTGGCTGAATACCTTAGGTGTGCTGAAGCTCGAACAAGGACACTATCTGTGGGACTACCACGATCCCGGGTTGCTCGAGCTGCCTGTGCCACCATACAATTTGGAGATGGAGTGGATCCCTGCTCGGGCCATTCCTCGGAGCTTAATTTCAAAATACCTCGGTGACTACAGTTTACATTCTCAAATTGAGGTATCTCGTCCTGAGCATCTTTTAGATCGACCTTCTGTGATGAACATCAGGATGCTGAAGGATTTGAACTTTATCAATTCTCCTTAGTCTTTAAATGATCCACCTGCTGGCGAGGAACCTGTATCGAAAGCTGAGGGGAAAAGACCAATAGAATAGGAATTTTTAATGTAACAGTTAGTATACATATCAATGTAATTTTCATTTTATTATCAATGTTACTTGTAATTTATTTCGAATTTAATGAAAGACTTTCATTATTGTTTGCAAATCTTAATTGCTATTGTCCTGTAAATATCAAACACTTTACATTTATGCATATCTGTTAAAAAGATAATAATAGTGTTGTTCATCGACCAACTTAGTAAAAAAAAATTACAAGTATCAGTAATGTTACTCGATAAAGTAAAAAATGTTTAAAATTTTTACAACCAACCAAGGTTGTTAAATTGTTGCTCATCGACCAACTATAGTTAGTGGGTTTTTATCCCCGAATAACCATACTTGGTACAGTTTGGAATATTTTCTCTTCGTCGACCAACTACGTTGGTACAGTTTGGAATATTTTCTCCTCGTCGACCAACTATGTTGGTACAGTTTGGAATATTTTCTCCTCGTCGACCAACTATGTTGGTACAGTTTGGAATATTTTCTCCTCGTCGACCAACTATGTTGGTACAGTTTGGAATATTTTCTTGAGTAGTCTGCCGAGTTGTATCGAGTAGTGCGTAGCACTAGTATTCCCCGAAAATTTTTCAATAAACAAAGAGACTTGCAGAATATTTTTATTTTATTCATATGGATGGAACTGCATTACATATACATCACTGATAATACTTGCGCAGGTGCTCTGCGTTCCATGCATTCTTAAACTCCTCGCCTTCTAGAGTTGCTATTCGGTAAGTTCCTGGTCGAACAACTTTTGTAACTCGGTATGGTCCATGCCAGTTTGCTTCCAGTTTGTTATGCTTTTGAATTACTTTCTTCAGCACATAGTCTCCTTCTTTCAGGTCGCACTTCTTCACCCTCTTGTTGTAGAACAAAGCTGTTCGCTGATGGTAAGCAGCATTTCTAATGGCTGCTTCTTCTCTGACTTCCTCGAGCATGTCTAAATCTAGTCTTCTCATTAAGTCGCTGACAGGGGAATTGAAATTCAGTACCCTGTGTGTTGGGAGGCCCACCTCGGCAGGTATGACAGCTTCACTTCCAAACGCCAGCATGTATGGTGATTCTCCAGTTGCTACTCTGGGAGTAGTTCGGTAAGCCCAGAGTACTGATTGTAGCTCGTTGATCCAGTTTGCTTTTCCATCATCCAATCGTTTCTTCAAACCGTTCAGCAGCGTTCTGTTTGTCACTTCAGTTTGTCCATTGGTTTGAGGATGACCTGGTGCTGAATGAACCTTCAAAATGTTTGACTGATGACAATAGGAGGCAAACTCCTCGTTATCAAATTGTGTCCCATGGTCTGTGATGAAGGCATGAGGGAGACCATATCGGCAAATGATGTTCTTCCAAACAAATTGGTACACCTTCTTGTATGTCATATCAATGAGTGGCTCAGCTTCTACCCACTTAATAAAATAATCCACTGCGACGACGAGGTACTTGAACCTTCCTCGGGTCGTTGGCAGTGGTCCAACCAAATCAATTCCCCACATGGAAAATGGCCAAGGGGAGGTTATGGGTGTCAACAATGCTTGTGGAGTTCTTCGGATGGAGGAAAAGCGCTGGCACTTATCACATTTCTTGGCGTGGATATGCAATCAGCCCTCATCGTCGGCCAGTAGTATCCTTCCGTCATCACCCTTTGTAAAAGCGTCCGACCTGCTACATGTGCTCCACAAGACCCTTCATGGATTTCTTCGATTAATTCTTTCACCTCGGAGGGATGTACACATCTCTGCAAACCTGCCATAATTCCTCGTCTATACAAAACACCATTAGTTAGTACATACCGAGCAGCTTTAAACTTCAACTTTTTGGCAGCGAGCTTGTCAATTGGCAATTCTCCCTCCTCGATATACGCCCTGATGGGATCCATCCAAGATGGACCTAAATCAAGGGTGATAAAGTTCATCATCAGATCTTCATCTATACTCCGACCAGCTAATACTTCAATTGGGATTGTTCGTCGTAGCTCGATGCGAGTTGCTGATGCTAGTCGAGCTAGGGCGTCTGCTCTCGCATTCTCCATTCTTGGTATTCTGACCAACTGAATAGTGGCAAATTCTGACACCAGCTCCTTTTCCTTTGCATGATATCTGATCATTAATTCTCCTCTAACTGCATATACTCCCATCATTTGGTTTATAATCAGTTGAGAGTCACTGAAGATCATAACTTATTGCGCCTCCATAACTTTTGCCAAATTAAGCCCTGCAATCATGGCCTCATATTCAGCCTCATTGTTGGAAGCTTTGAATTGGAAACGCAAAGTGTATTCCATGTCGACCTCGTCCGGAGTGCTCAAAACTATCCTTGCGCCACATCCTGTATTGCAAGATGAGCCATCTACATATAGCCTCCATATAGGTAACTCGTCTTCAAATTTCGGATCAGTCAGCGTTCCTCGGTGAAATATTTTCTGCTTCTTTTCATCCTCCCCGGATTTTTCTCGCTCCTCGTCGATCATTTTTTCTTGCCCTTTTACCAACCGGAGTTGATCTGTGCTCGAATTTAATGATCTTGTAACATCCACTTGCCCTTTTACCAACCGGAGTTGGTCTGAGCTAGTGTTTATCGATCCTGTAACATCCACAGGTTAATCAGCGAGCGACTTTTGATCCTCGTCCGGAGTCCTCCCAACTATCTCTGCATCACATATTGTAACATCCACACACCCTTTTACCAATCGGAATTGGTCTGGGCTTGTGTTTGTTGATCCTGTAACATCCACAGGTTGATCAGCGAGCAACTTTTGCTCCTCGGGGGTATCAGGATAGGTGAACTCCGCTATGAAATCTGCTACAGCCTGCCCTTTTAGTGATGATCGGGATTCATAAATTATATCATATTCACCAAGCTCTATTGCCCAGTACATCAATCTCCCTGATTTTTCTGGCTTGTGAAGGGCTTGTCTCAATGGCATATCGGTATATACTACTATAGTATGAGCCTGGAAATATGACCTCATTCTCCTACTCGCCTCAATCAGCGCCAGTGCCAATTTCTCTAGCCTCGGATATCTGATCTCTGCTCCTCGGAAGGCCTTACTTGTGTAGTAAATTGGCTTTTGTATTCCATTCTCCACTCTGATCAACGTCAAGCTAACAGCATTCTCGGATACTGCAAGGTATAAATACAATTTTTCTTCCATCACTGGCCTGGACAACAGTGGGGGTGCTCCCAAGTATCTCTTCAAGTCTTGAAATGCTTTCTCGCGTTCATCATTCCACTCAAAAGTCTTTCTGAGTGTCTTGAAGAATGGGAGACATCTATCAGTTGCTCGTGACACAAATCTGTTGAGTGTCGCTACTCGTCCTGTGAGACTTTGTACTTCTTTCTTCATTGTTGGAGATCGCAGCCCTAATAGAGCTTTGATCTTTTCAGGATTTGCTTCAATGCCTCGTTGATTGACAATGTACCCAAGAAACATGCCTTCTCGTACTCCAAAGATGCACTTCGTCGGGTTCAGCTTCATTTGATATTTATCTAGTTGATAAAAAGTTTGACTTAAGTCAACTAGATGATCGACAGCTTTCTTGCTTTTTGTCAGCATGTCTTCAACATAAACTTCCATGTTGTCACTGATTTGTTCATTAAAGACCTTGTTCATCAGCCTCTGATATGTTGCACCTGCATTTTTCAAACCAAAAGGCATAACATTATAACAATAAGTTTCCCTAGGGGTAATAAAAGAAGTACTTTCCCTGTCTTCAGGTTTCATTTTAATTTGATTGTAACCAGAATAAGCATCCATGAAGCTTAGCAACTCGTGTCCCGAGGTAGCATCTACCAGTTGATCAATTCGGGGCAATGGAAAATGATCCTTTGGGCATGCTTTGTTGAGGTCGGTGAAGTCTACACACATCCTCCACTTGTTATTCTTCTTCTTTACCATCACCACATTGGCTAACCAATCTGGATATTTAACATCTTCAATGAAACGAGCTTTCTGGAGCTTCTCGACTTCCTCCTGTACAGCTTGATTCTTCTCGGTACTGAATACTCTTCTTCTCTGCTTCACAGGCTTGATCTCCTTATTCACATTGAGTTCGTGACATAAGAAGTTTGGGTCTATCCCAGGCATATCTTCATGACTCCATGAAAAAGTTTGTCTTCTGCTTCTAAGGAAAGTTGTCAAATCCTGTTTTAGTGAGGTTTCCAATGATGAACCTATTTGAGTAGTTCGCTCAGGGTGCTCATCGTCCAGAATGACATTTTCAGTAGCTTCTACCACTTGACCCTTCACAAGTTGCAACTCATCTCGAGGATCCAAGGTTTAAATTTCTGTACCTTCCTCCACTTGATAGGTAGTAGTCTTTTTCTTTGATTCTTCCATTTCTTCTTGTTCAGCGGATGAATAATAACATTCCCGAGCTACCTTCTGATCACCTTTCACAACTCCTACTCCAAAGTTTGTTGGAAATTTTAGGCACTGATGCACTGTAGATGGCACAGCCTCAAATTTCTTCAATCCTACTCTTCCCATGATGATATTGTACGATGATTGGACATTCTTATCCATCATGAAGAAACGTATTCTTTCTGTCCGACAATCAGGCCACGTACCAATGAATATAACCAACTTGATCGTCCCAAGTGGAAATACTTTTTCGCCAGCAAAACCGATGAGGGGTCTGTGGTAAGGCTCCAGTTGAGATAGCTTTAAGTTTAAACTATCGAAACACGAGTAGAACATGATGTTTGCCGAGCTACCATTGTCGACCAGTACTCTTGAAATCATAACCTCCTTCATCCTCATTTTGATCACCAACGGGTCCTCATGAGGATATAGAACACCTGCAAGGTCGTTCTTTGAGAACCCAATGACCAACTTCTCCTTGTTCACCTTTCTCGGGCGATCTTCTTCAGCTAAATTTATTCGCTGAATGTATGAGCAAGCTTGAGCCTCTCCGAGGTAAGCTTTTCTTTCTGCAGTAAGGTCTCCTCCTCCTGCATCTCCTCCTGTAATAACATTACAATCAAATGACCCAAAGCGTATTGAAAATACCTCTCGTTCTGGCTGCCTTGGTTTCTTGGGAAGATCGGGGTCATCATCTGGATCATCTTCATGGTTTCTCCTCTTTTTCTCCTCTGCTCGACGAGGAGATCTAGACCTCTCTCTAGTTCGGTCGTTGTTTCTTCTTTCGCCTCCCCGATCAACATACTTTGCTAGATTCCTCGTCGGATGAGTGTTTCAATCTCGTTCTGAAGAGCTATGCAATTTTTTTTCATATGGCCATGATCCTTATGGAACTCGTAATATTTCTCCCTATTTCTCGTGTCAGGGTCTGACTTCATTTTCTTTGGCCAGTTTAACTCCTCGCTGTTCTTAATTTCTTCCAGGACGTGGTTGATATTTTCCTTCAAAGGCGTGTAATTATCAAATTTCTTCAAGACCTCCTATGAAGACCTACTTTTGGAATGTTTGTCACCACCATTGTTCTTATGCTCTTTCTTCTTAGCTTTATCACCTTCCACCTTGGTTTCTTTGGCGTCCATATTCTTCTTTGCAGACATAGCCTCCTCGACATTCATAATCTTGGACGCTTTTCCCATCAGGTCCGACATGGTTCGAGGTGGATCTTTGGCCAAAGTGTAGTACAACTTGTTCGACAGTAGTCCACTCATCAAAGCAGTAATAGCTGTCTTCTCCTCGTAATCAATGACTTCGAGTTTCTCATTATTAAAACGAGTTATATAATCTCCAATACTCTCACCAGCTTTTTGTCTAACACTTAACTAATGTGCTACTCGTTTAACTGGATTTGCTCCAAAGCAGAAATTCCCAATGAATAACTCGGCCAGTTGAAGAAAAGTTGAAATCTTACCCCGAGGAAGATTATTATACCATATCTGAGCAGATCCGGTAAGAGTTCTCGAGAATTCCCTGCATCTCATCTCGTCTGGGACAGTATAGATGTCGGCAGCAGCTTGATATCGTTCTATATGAAGGACAGGGTCAGTCTTCCCATCATACTTGGGAGTCACAACAGGTGCTTTAAACTTCGATGGTGTTGGAAAATCAACAATGTCCTGGACAAAAGGTGTTCCCCGAACAAAGGTTCGTTGTAGAGGGTTCTTAGCCTTAGCCATTTCCCCCAATCTATACTCCAGCATTTGAATAGATCCTTTCCATGCATCATTCCCTTCCTCGGGCCTATTGGTTCGAGCAACTGATTGCGTTGAAGTGGCTTCCTGGGATTTATCTCGACGAGCAGCTGGTCGGTCATAGGATCCATCTTGACGAGCAGCTGGTCGCGACTGGGCAGATCCTTCCCTTAAATCTGATGGTCGTCGAAAGCTCCTCGACGCTGCGTTAAGAGGACTTTTATTCCTCCTAGGGCCTAATCGATCGAAAGGAGAGGCCCTACTTAATCTTTCCAATGCGCTGGCCCTTTCTGGGGAGAGAGTGACATGTTGTTCAGTATCTGTGGCTCGCACAGACGAAGTTCATCCAGGTTGATAAGAAAAATCTTGAGATTCATCATTGCGATATGAATCATTACGCCTAGTATGCGAAGAAGGCGCACGAGTATTTCTTTGGATGTTTCGTGGTCCGGAATGGGCTGATGCACCTCCATGGAGGGTTTGGATGAGTTGTCGCATTGTTTCTTGCATGACGGTCTGGCCCTGAGCCAAATTCGCCATTATTTCAGTCAGATCTGGAACAATTGGTGGAGCAGATGGATTTGGAGGGGTTTCGGCATTTCGATTCCTGGATTCAGGAATATCAGCCATTGATAATGGATTGTTTTTTATGAGAAAACGATTTTATTAGTCGATTCCCACAGACGGCGCCAATCTGTTGATGTAAAAAATTAGATCACTCTAATAATTCAATCACAGATAAATAATTCAATCACAGATAAATAATTGGGTTCGATGTATCATTCGGAACCAATTCTTACTTGGGGTCGATGAATCAGTCCGAACCAAGAGTCCTTTACGTGTGTAAAAAGGACAAAACTGTAATAACTAATATTTTGTATATATTGTTTGTGAAATATAAACTTAATAATATTATACTTCTGTGTATTAGTAGATTGATATATATTATGTATTTAAAGATACATATCAAACTGGTAAGTTAAGTAGTGAAACTTAATTACGAAACGTAATGTTAGATAGAGAATATCTATTTAGTAATTTGCGTAGTGAAACTTAATTACAAAAGTGGGAAGATAGAAATTGTGATAATTATAGAAATTTTGTAGTGAAACTAAATGAGAAGTTTTGAAGCATAACATATGTGAAATGTTACTTGAGTACTAATTAACCTTCGCAAGATATTAATGAAATGGATGTACTATGTGGGCGGTACTAGAACTTAGGTATAGATAAGTTCAGATGATTACTTAGTCCTAGTTAGCTTGGGAGATATGGCTAGGTAGGCTAAGTGTAGAATGTTAGGTGTGCACAATAGATGAGGAGTGAGTAAACTCAAGAGTGTATACGAGAGCCTAACATGTGTAGTCAATAACCGCATTTTATATTGTGATAAACGCTTGCTAAATATTTTCAAAATGTTTTGAGTACTAACTCTTGCTATAAAAATATTTTCAAAACCTTTTAAGTGTCCAGCATAGGGACGCCATGTATGCTGATTTCATTCCAGGGACTCGAAGCTGTAGCACAGTGAATGCTTACAGGATTTTGATTAGACGATATCTCTCTTTCAAATCTAGTGCAATATCTCACACCAATCTATGTATGGACTTGTGGTTCGGTACCAGTCTCAGATGTTTAGTTTTAGACTAGTGGTTGTTCTATTGTTGTTTTGGGATTTTTAGCCGAGGGTTTCTTCCGTAATACTCTTGTTCTCTTGTAGTTATATTTGTTTATTGGGTTGTAGTACATGGTGATTATTATATTTTGTTCCGCATGGTTGATTTATCCGTTTTAAGAAAGATAAAATTTGGCACCGGTCTAATTTTCACTTAGGTGATTAGTAATTAAAAGGTTTTCGACAGTGATGCAAAGAATGAACCATTTGAGAAACCTATTTTTAATTTAATAAAGGCTTGATCACCCGATGTTTAATTAGGCGGGGTGTTACAGACTGTTAATACGAGAAATCGGCCACAAGGCGTTCTCATACCAACAAGTCAAGAGTAGAGTGTGTGATGAACAAATAAAGCAAGTAAATAGAGAGAAGACAAGATATAGAGTTGTTCAGCCTTTAAACTAGGCCTACATCCACTGTGTTGCCCCGCTCTCATTATAAGCGCCGCATTGTACAGTATAATCGTGCCTAAAGTGGCATACAAATATGGGAATAAAGGAGAATACATGGCAGTACTGAGGACCCGGAGTGCCGGATAGGTGGTTACGATGTAGATGTGTGGCCTCCAAGTTGTGTGTTGAGGTTGTGTAGTGATGATCTGTATTGTAGAGCCTGCCTCGGGCGTAGGTGGAATCGATCTCCCCCCTATCTTGAGGTGTGGACTCTAATTTATAGGAGGTCCGTGTTGAATCACGTGCCCTGAGTACGTGTCGTTCACCAAGTCTGTAGTAGATGTGAATGAGGGCACGCGCCTAGAGTAACAGCGCTGCGCTATTAAAGGTGATCCGCGGAACCTGAGGTCATTGGTTCTGCCGCGGCATCTTATGGGGAGGCTGCATCCTCCAGGAGTCCTGGCCGCGCCTCTCGCGAGTACCAGGGTCGCGGCATATAAGTCTTGGATGCGATTATAGTAGAGCTGCCACGGCAGGGTGCTATACTTGTACTATCAATAAGCCCCCAAGCCGTAGTGTAAAGGGAGACATCGGGACTTCGGCTTAGTAGCCAAGGTACCGCGGTGCTTCCAAAGCGACGATTCGTCTTCCGCGCTCCCTTATATAAATTGTTCCTGGTCGTGGATTCCATTACGTTTCCAAATCTTTTGAGAGCAAATCGAGAACGAAACTCTGCCCGTTTCTTCCTGTATATTTCGGCGATTCTCCGAGGCGGTGTGTGGTAGTTCAAGGCGGTTTGTAGCTGATCTTCGCGATTCTCATCACTTCCAGGTGATTTTTCAACCATTATTTCCAATTTTCCTCCCTATTTATGACTTTCCTGGTCCGTTTGCTAGAAATCTAGGATTTTACTTGTTTATTTTGCTTTTTCCCACATATGCTGCATATAACATTCATACCACTGTTCTTGATATTCATAGCTAAAACCTCCACATTTTGTGAATTTGATCTTAGGATAGTTAAAATTCGGTTAATCAACTGTTTAGGATAAAGGCCGCGGCACAATAGGGTTATGATAATCGCCTGAACTTTAGCAATTTTGCGCCAAAATGTGCAAAAATGGCCGCGGTCCCTTAAGTCCACATCCGCGGCATCTACATACCCTAATTCCCCTTGGCCATCTTGGAATAACCTTGAAACTTTCATGAATCCCAAGACATCCATATAGAATAACTGTAGTTGCTACTAAAGCATTTCGAATT